>JAVRXN010000005.1:9811877-10411877 GCA_033556935.1 Timema podura
TTTATACGCATTTGTAACTAATTACGTTAATGTTATAAAGGATTTTGGTAGGTTATATATGGAGGAGATGTACCTGCATTTTAGTGGAGGGAGAATTTAAAACTATTTTGCAAAAACCACCCTCAGTACACCCGATTGAAGTTTTAACCTCGATCTCCCCGTCATCGGCTGTCTAGTCTACTGCGAGAGTAGTGCGTCAGACCATGCGGTCATCGAAGCGGGTTGTCTTAAAATTAAGTTAGTCTGTAAGTCGTGTATTGATTTGTGTCCTAAGAAAGTTCACGTTAGTTACCCCCATACGAACAGAAACGGTCCAAACCCGTTTCGTCATCAAACTATTCTTGAAAGCGATCGTTACGTCACGTCACACAATTTTACCCCCCTTCTAGTGTTCCGGTAACTTCCACGAGCTCCTGCGAGAACTCTGTCTCTCCAGCGTCTGGAGCTTCTAGAAAAACATCCTCCAGGACTCACCTGGACAACCCGAGCCACGTGGATACTGACCGGCGCGCGCAGGGATGGGGGCAGGTCCGTCAGGTCACGTGTTCTACCAGCCGGGCTCCTGTTGGCCCAACGTTTTCAAGAGTGACACCTCCTTGTCTCCCCCCTCATTCATTCCCCTCATTCAGACTCAAACCATCCCACCTTTTATTTTATTATTTTTCCTCTCTCTCACTCTCTCTCCAGTGGTCCTCCCCCCCTTCGATCCCTCTCCCCCTCATACAACCCAAACAAACGTAGCATCCCGGACACTTTGCGACCGTCAAGGTATTGTCAGCATCTTCCCCCCGGTCTTGTGGAGAAAACGTGAAAGAAGTTGCGCGCTTTTGCTTCATCAACTGTCGGTTATCCTGACATCGGCGATCAAAGGTGGACGACGAAGAGAGAACAAGGGGGGGAAATAAAAATAAAAGAAAGAAAAGTATCACCCACGTACAACACATTTAAGAGAAAAAAAAAAAGAAGGTATACATAACAATTCGGGAAAGTTCGGATCAGATCGGCTTACCTCATTCGTGTGCAGATTAAAGTAAAAATCACCTTTTTAAATACTCATTTCATCTTTCGTCGCTATCTCCTTCGTCAACGTCAAGAATTTTTATTTATATATTTTTTTTTACTTGATGTTTTCGGTGAGAAAAAAATAATCTTGATCTTAATTTATTTGCTTGTTGAAATATTAGTAAAAAAGAAGAATAAAAATAAGCTGGAGGTGGGGTTGGAAGGTGGGTGGTGATATTTTGATTGTTTTTTTGAGTTCAAAGTCTTTTTGAACGTGTAAAAAAAATAAAAAATAAGACGGGGGTGTTAAAGAGGGTGTCGGGCGTGTGATTTGTCTCCATGTGACTAAATATGAAGTGGTCGAGTGCGCCGCTGGTGCTACTGACACTCCTGATGGCGTTGGTCACTTTGGCGGAAGAGGTGGCCAGCAAAAACAAAGGCAGAGGTCGCGGCAGTATGTGGTGGTACGTAACATATTACATTTATACTTTACATTCAACCACTTTTTATTATTATTTATCGTTCTTATTTTATGTTAATTATAAGACTCATTCATCGAGCTAATGCATGTCACGTAAACAAAAAAAAAAAAACTTGTTGCTCTAATAACCACTTTACAATATAGACTAGTCCCATAATTCATCTATCCTATTTTCGATTGGCTTTTACGATAAATTAGTTTCCCCACCCTCCCCTATTCAACTCTTTTTTTTTATAAGAAAATTTGTCAAACGAATTTTTTAATTTAACAGCATCCATGTCTTTTAAATCACGTTTCATTTTCTCCAAATTTACATACTCACATAATAATTTATACGCAAAGGCTACGCAGCGTGTGTGACGGATGACATGTCTGAAGGAATCGCTATGCACTCACTGGTCATTTAAGTCTCTTTTAAACTTGTGCTAACACAAAAACACGTGATTCAGTAGATGAGTGGAGTGGGCCAATTTTTTTGAAAAAAAAAAAAAACTCCAACAAAAACAATAACATATAAATGCCGCCTTCCACACATGTCCACAGTGATTGGTTTATTATTTTCATTTTTTTCCCCCCATCTGAATTAGTATTTAATTATTTTCTTTCTTAAAGATGACATATTTGTTCGTTCTGTGTAAATAATTTATTTTCCACTTGAAATATATATATTTTTTAAAATTTCTATTCTCCTTTTCGAGTTCGAGTACTAGCATATTAAAAGAGGTTTGAACGACACTTCAAAAAAAACTCCTTCAGTATTTATTTGAAGATTTGAAAGTCTTGTGTAAACTATAAGATGTGTTGACTTTAAAGTACCTTTTTTCTTTTTTGAGGAGGAGGGGGGGGGGAGGCTTATTGTCTTTAGGTGTAAATGTTTGGCATATTTTTAAACTTTCAGAAAACTATAAATGTTTGTCCTGTTTGTCTAAATTATTAATGTGCCGGGACGATTGATAGATAAATATATTGTAGCATATATATTTTTATCATACTATTTATTCTTTGTTCCTTCACAAGACATTTGATTAACTTTAGGTCGAATAATTGTAGGTTTATTTAAATATATTTTTAGCACGCAATAGAATTGTGGTAGGAAGTCTTACAAAACGTTACTAAAGCTACTTTGATGTATTCATACGTCAAATACTATATTACGCAACTATGGCACTTTACAAATCATATCAATGCTGACAAAATATCAATTGTCTGGAATTTGTATTTTTTTTATGTTTTCTAATGATACTGCCACTATTTCTGTTCATAACCATGAAATTATTTATGGTAATTTAATTGTTATACATATTTCTCAATGTATCTAACTTTGGATAGAATTCACTTATTATTATGTGGGATATATGTTTTATTTATGGTGGTATACACATATGTAATTTAATTGTTTGGAATTTAATTTAAAAAACAGATTAATATTGATAAATTTAAATGTAACTTGAAAAGTTAGTTATAGAGGATAGAAAAATTTTTAACTCAATAATTTACCTAATTTTTTTATGTTAAATAAACAATAGACCTAGTACATTACACCAAATGTATGATCAATATTTACACGTTGATGTTTTTGGAATAGTTTAAGTTATAATTAACATAAATCCTGAAGTAGTATTTAAATGTCCTACATTTTAATTAGAGGTTCATACAAATTTCAAATAAGGTTTCTAAAATGGTTTATATTTACTTCTAATGACAATGAACAAGACAACATGACTTATCTAAAATTGATATATTTTTAAAGACAGTCACACCAAGAGCCTGTCACGGTTAAAACGTAACTTAAAAATAGCTCGAAACAGATGCCGCGTTGTGATGAGAGTTTCCAAAGTTTTCATTATTAAAAAAAGTGGAACTAAAATCAGTATGTTCAATTGAAGATATTTAAAAAAAATACAACAAAATTCAAAAAAGGAATTCTTTTTAAATCATAAAATTACTTCACTGATACCAATTCATCTGTTGTCAAAAGAATAACAATTG
This sequence comes from Timema podura, assembly GCA_033556935.1. NCBI lineage: Eukaryota > Metazoa > Arthropoda > Insecta > Phasmatodea > Timematidae > Timema > Timema podura. The sequence continues at coordinate 9,815,350 of JAVRXN010000005.1, forward strand.
CATAAAACAACACTTGTATGTATACAATTTCTGATTCGAGCATAAACCTGTATCTTATTTCCCGGTTAACCGAATGGGTGATTGGCTCTTAAACGTTTCTTTAATTAGTTTGTTAAAACTTTGAATATAACACAGCATATTTTATTTAGTTTTGTACATCAATTTAATTATAAGTTTTTCAACTAAGAATTATTTGAATAGTTACGTTAGAGAAATAAATTATCTTTACCTTGAAAAATATTTTTTGTACTAATCTAACCTTTTTGCAATATAGATAATTAATTTTCTATTTATTTGTTTTCTTTGTGGAACCGAAGTGTTAAGTGAGAGCGTTTGTAGATAATTATGACAATGATAAAACATCAAAATAAAACTAATTAAGATTTGATTTTGAACCAATTTTTTATTAGATTTAAGCTAACGTACTTTAATAAAACCTGCATTTAGTTTTGAGTAAGTGGGACAAATATAATTTGCTCTGAATAAATTTGCACATTTTTTTAAAACGCAACACATATTTAAATAAATGTATTAGATTAAATCTTTTATTTCACCATGAATGATTCATTATTTAAAGTTTCAAGCATTTAGTATATTAAAATGTATGTTCAGAAGTTGTGCAATATCATTAATACGATAATTTTAATTCACACAATATTTCGGTGAATAATTTAATTTCTTCACAGGTGAAACACTTATTCTTTATACTTATACATATTGCTTAACTGTGACTAAGCTAGTCAGTTTGTAAAAGTTTGGTTAGTTTTTATCTACTTAGAAGTGTGTATTGTGTTAGTAGACTATTATTTTATGGTATATCACACTTTTACTTTTTAAAGTTACTCTTTCTGGTTAGTATTTATTATCTATCATACTTTAAAAATATGAGATGTTTTATTGATTCTTAGGTAACTCAGAAAATGTATTGAACTCTAAATTATACTAAAGGTTATTTTTAAAATACGTAGAACAAAACATAATTTAAAACCCGAAAGTAAATGTTTATGCCAGATTGTTTTAGATCTCTTGTTTGACATAATTCTATTATTATTTAAAAAATACAATATGCCATCACGATGTATTTAATATCAAACACTTGATTAATGTTTGATATATTATGACACCACGTAGCTTACTAAATGTTACTATGAGTCTATTTTGAAAACAGTAAAAAGAAAATAAGTTTTTAAGCGTGTTTAGTTTATTTATGATTATTTAAAATGCACAGGTTAGATCAAACGAGCTAAAGGAATCTAATATTGAAAACATATTTGGTGCATTAGAATTTAAGAAATGTTGTTTATCATTACAATACATTTTGAAATTTTCGTGTTTATCAGTGTAAAATGACATAAAATATACCAGCCTAAATAATTATATAAACCTAATAAAAACAAAGAAGTTATAATTATAGAATTAATATTTTTGTCTACTCAAATACTTTTTTACCACAGTGGATTAAAGCAAAGTTTGAGTTAATGTTAATAATTGTTTGTTGGTATTAAAAAAATGAGTAAATTGATACCCAGACACGATCACTACACATTAAAATTGTCACTATAAAACAGTCTTGATTATACAATTTATGTTTTGTTGGTTGTATTTATTTAATTCCAGAGTAACATAAATTAAAGTGGGTAAAAAGTTTTAATATTGCAAGTCAAATTAACTCTCTTTAATGACCACCTCATTGATCTTTGTGTTAGGTGCTTGCCTCAGGACTCGATGTTAGTGGGTTCAAACCCAGTCTAGATTGACGGATATTTCTTGGGGAGTAAAAATCCGTAGCACAACTTCCGCTGGAGGAGAAATAAAACCTCTGGTCCCATGTCGATTGTGGCATGTAAAATAACTCTGGGAGGTATGTGAAAATACCTTTCCCGGAAAAATTGGTTGGCCTTTTCACTCTCGCTCATATTTCTTGTGTGCTGCGGTTCAGAAAGTCCACGTTAAATACCTCAAATAAATAAATAACTAAACTTTCTTAAAATTTTAAAAATGTATTACATGTGTTTGCAAACTGTATTTTATCTATGATTAATGATTAACTAATTATTTTGTGTCAAATTAAGTTAAATACATGTAAAAAATATTCACATAGGCCTACTTTAAAACTTATAGTTATTTATAAACGCGTTAGTTAAAAGTGTGTCTAAGAAAGAATACTTTTATTGGTAAAAGTGGCTAACTATTATGACAAATTTACAATCTTAGTTTTAAAGAGAGGATATAGTTGTTGTAGATTAAGAGTATAACATTCTCAGTGGGCAGTAAAATGTCATAATTTGATATTTTACTGAAAGACAAATTAAATATTTACGAACTAAATAACAGCAACAGTTTTTCTTTGTCGTAATTGTGGTTTCTTAAAAAGTAAGTTTTAGCTAACAATTTGATAAAAAATAAAAAATTATAGGTCCATCCATTAAATTTATTTAATTGAAAATAAGTATTCAAATAACTAGTTTATGAAAATAGCTCAAGTCAAATAAACAAGCAGTTCAATTATTTTAGTAGGTGACCTGGTGGTCTAGTGGTAAGGTGTCAGACCTCTGTGCTGAGGGTCCGGGGATCAATCCTCGGTCCCGGCACAGATCTATCTAATTGCCAAACCCTTCCTTCACCTCTGACGAGACGTGTATTAATCACAACTTGTGAATGTGTGGAATGACAGGCCTACACCGTGGTTCGGATCCCACGTTAAACTGTAGGTCCTCCATTTCATCTCACAATCACCCTACCATTACACATTAGCGTAAGTGCGTATAACCCGAACGGGTAGTAAGACGCTGTGCTAATAATAATAATAATTATTATTATTTTAGTAGCTCTGATGACTATAAAGATGATTATAATGACTTCAATTCTTTTTTGAAATCTTTCAATCTTGAACAGAAAAAAACATTTAAAAAGAGAGATTTGTGTGTTGATTACACTTTCTTTGCCAATGGCAAACTCAAAAGGACAGACAAGGGGGGGGGAGATTACAACACCTTCTTCCTCCAAACAAGCACTTTACACCTCGAACGTCTAAAGGTGGGTTTACACGGTCAAATTACTTGCACAAACTGGTGGTTTACGCAAACAGTTTGTGTCGTTTAAACGAGAATTTGTAGTTTTGCATTAAAAAAAAGTGGATATAAATCTGCCTTGTTTGATTATCTAGTTGAAGTTATTGCAAATACTGAGAGTGTAAACGAGTTTTTCTGTTAAAACAAACGGGGCACACGTGTAGATAATAGTAATGGCAGGCGGGAATTAAAATTTTTAGTGGGCCCCAAATAAGATACAATTTTTTGGTGGATGCAATTCATTGTATAAGAAAATAATATAGATAATTATATGAATAATTTTAAAAAGTTATACAATATTAAAATAATAAGTTGTACTCCAGTAAAACGGAACTTAGTGAGATAATGCAATGTTTTCAAATCTTATTATTTATTTAACTATTATTATTATTATTATTATTATTATTATTATTATTATTATTATTAGCACCGCGTCTTAATACCCGTTCGGGTTATACGCACTTACGCTAATGTGTAATGGTAGGATGATTGTGAGATGAAATGGAGGACCTACAGTTTAACGTGGGATCCAAACCACGGTGGAGGCTTGGCATTCCACACATTCACAAGCTATGATTAATACACGTCTTGTCAGAGGTGAAGGAAGGAGTTTGGCAATCAGATAAATCTGTGCCGGGACCGAGGATTGAAACCCGGACCCCCACCATAGAAGTCTGGAACACCTTACCCCCTAGACCACCAAGTCACCCATTTATTTAATGTCAGATGTAAATTTAGTAGCTGAGATACTTAAAACAGCTTAAAATATTTATTGGTAGTGGTTGAATCCTAAGGAGATTTTTTTATTGAGATAATATAAAATATTTGTTCGCATGTATAGTGGTTAATTTATAAATAACCAGAATTTTTCAGGGCGCCTCACAAAGCTCAATATTACTGAAAGTATTCGTATACTGATCATGTGACGTAGATACTGACGGTTTGTCAGTATACTGATGGACTGATGTCATCTCCCGTCAGTATTTGCTAGTTTTACAGTAATACTGTCAGTCATATTGAACGTGTGAGGGGTATAAACATACTTTCGACAGTATTGCACCAGCCAACATCAAATGTACATCTATTATAGTGGGTAAACCTCTAACCAAAGTATTTGTTTTAATCCATAGCCAAAGATAAATATATTATTTGTGACTTCCGGCAAACACCAACCGCAACCAATCTTTAAAAACATCGAGGCTCATTTTAAAATAATTCTGGAAATAATCGGGGTAGGAAATCTCTATTTCTTTCAATACTGTTAGATGTGTGTATCTTTCATGTTTTGCAATCCACTATCTAGCCCACGTTTCCGGCCTCTATTCCTGTTGGCCTCACAGCTAAAACAATTGCGACACATGCATTTTCCAAACTATCCACCACTATTAAGATGTGTACTGACCAAAATACTGTTTGTAATATTGAACGTGTGAGCTCAATACAGAAGAAATGACATTAATATTGTCAGTAATATTGAACGTGTGAGCTCAATACAGAAGAAATGACAATAATATTATCAGTAATATTGAACGCGTGAGCTCAATACTGAAGGAATGACAGTAATATTATCAGTAATATTGAACGCGTGAGCTCAATACTGAGGGAATGACAATAATATTGTCAGTAATATTGAACGCTTGAGCTCAATACTGAAGGAATGACAGTAATATTGTCAGTAATATTGAACGTGTGAGCTCAATACAGAAGAAATGACAGTAATATTGTCAGTAATATTGAACGTGTGAGCTCAATACAGAAGAAATGACAGTAATATTGTCAGTAATATTGAACGCGTGAGCTCAATACTGAAGGAATGACAGTAATATTATCAGTAATATTGAACGCGTGAGCTCAATACTGAAGGAATGACAGTAATATTATCAGTAATATTGAACGCGTGAGCTCAATACTGAAGGAATGACAGTAATATTGTCAGTAATATTGAACGCGTGAGCTCAATACTGAGGGAATGACAGTAATATTGTCAGTAATATTGAACGTGTGAGCTCAATACAGAAGAAATGACAGTAATATTGTCAGTAATATTGAACGCGTGAGCTCAATACTGAAGAAATGACAGTAATATTGTCAGTAATATTGAACGCGTGAGCTCAATACTGAAGGAATGACAGTAATATTGTCAGTAATATTGAACGCGTGAGCTCAATACTGAAGGAATGATAGTAATACTGTCAGTAATATTGAACGTGTTAGCTCAATACTGAGGGAATGACAGTAATACTGTCAGTAATATTGAACGTGTTAGCTCAATACTGTAATACTGTCAGTAATATTGAACGCGTGAGCTCAATACTGAAGGAATGACAGTAATACTGTCAGTAATATTGAACGTGTGAGCTCAATACAGAAGAAATTACAGTAATATTGTCAGTAATATTGAACGCGTGAGCTCAATACTGAAGGAATGACAGTAATACTGTCAGTACATATTGTCAGTAATATTGAGCGTGTGAGGTGCGAGCAAAATCTTTGTTGTTTGCGAATTAATCAGAATCAAGATAATTGTAAAATATGCATATTTTTTTCGCAACCGCGTTCAACTCGTTGAAAGGTCATAGGATTGAAATAAAGTAAAAATAAAACAATGGCCTTGAAGTTGATTGTATATTATTACGAATGTTTCAATCGTGGGAATAGTATTTTTCCAAACAATTATACTTTTTTTATTTATATAAAAAGTTGAGTAAAAAAGAGGAAATATTATACAAATTCGTACTTGATTTAAATCACAACCAGATAATTTCATTTAAATATTTCCAGTTCTTTTATAAACAGATAGTTATCAAATATCATCATTAAATTTCAGGAAGTTTTTTAATCCAAATATAATATTGAGAAACACAAACCAGCCATTGGTGGTCCAATCTACACGAAGATCGATTAATTTAAGCTGCTTTATGATAAAAACAATTAAGGTTATTTCATTTCTCTCAACATATTTTGTATATTTGAGAACATAAGTAAAAGTTGTAGGGGGAGAGGGGGGCAGCTAGGGTTTTCGGTGAGGGGGGGGGGCGGTTGATGATGACGGGGCGATCGGGGTTCGAATCCCTGTCGGGTCTACTGAGAGTGGGTCTTTTTCCTATATAGTTTTACCATTATCCTTCCACGCAAATATTGGTTGATTAAGACAATTCACACGTGTCATTTTCAACTATTCATTTTTCATGAAGAAGAAAATGAAATGAATTTGTTCACATGTATCATTGATCATGATGATCATGATGAGACAGATCAACTTATAGACATTGCATCGTTTAAAATCAACGCTAGCTGTGGTTTGAGATATATCTGTACATTCAGTCACGAGCTAGAAAATATATTAAATAAAAAAGGATCTCGTCAACTCATAAATTTCAATAAACCATGTCCAGACGTCAACACCAGTCAAAACTGTAAAACCATCGAGGATTAGATCCAATACAAGGTTACAAGTGGTCGCAGTGTAATTTGTAACGTTAAATTTAAATAAATCTTTACATTAAAAGAAAAATTGAATTCAATAATTCTTGTATATGTTCTCACTGTTCTTTTTGTTTTCATTTTTCAATAATGATCATTAAAAATGGAAGAAGAGCAGAACTCCTATTTCACTTTTAATGAAATGTTAAATTATGATTCATTCTAATGAAATGAGTGTTCTGACGTTCAATTTGTATTCATTTTCAATGAATCATTAAAAATTATTCTTGAAAACTTGAGAGCTAGTTATTAAAAAATGAAAAAACAAAACAAGTAATAACATGTGAAGTGTGTAGGTCTACTGAATTATTTTTCTTTTAATGACAGCCAATTCTTATAATATAACTTCTCACTACCACCATGTGTATTTCGATTTCAATTGTCTATGCTACTTATTTTTATTTAATATATTTTCTACTCATTGCGATAACTGCACACATATTTCACGAACCGCGGCTCACATTTCTATAAATGAGACGGTAGTTGATAGTTTGTAATGATCATCATAATCAATGACACATGTGAACAAATTCCTTCATTTTCATTATCATTATAATGAAAAATGATAATTGGAAATGGATAATTGGAAAGGATTCATTGGAAAAGGATCATTGAAAAGGTTCATTGGGAAAGGTCAATTGGGAGAATGGTCATTGGAAATGGATCATTCGAGAATGGATCATTGGGAATTGATATTGGAAATGGTTAATTGGAATGTTAATTGGAAATGGTTCATTGGAATGGTATATTGGGAATGGTTATGGAAATGTTCATTGGAATGGATCTTGGAAGGATCATTGGAAATGATCATTGGAAATGGATCATTGGGAAATGGTTTCCCATTGAAATGCTTATTATATAGGAATTGATCATTGGAAAGGTAATGCGAGATGATCAATGAAAAATGTACATTAAAATGATCATTGCTGAATCGAATCATTGGAAATGTTTATCGAAGCGACAGTCATTAGAACATTTCATTCGTCTGGCTAGCGATAAGTTGTGAAATTTTAAATAATGGTGTCATTGGCAATGTGTCATTTTGGGAATAATTAATGTATAATATTTTATATTGGAAGTGGATCATTGGAAATGTATCATTGGAAGTGGATAATTGGAAATGGTTCATTGGAAATGGTCAATTGGGAATGGTCAATTGGAAGGGGATCATTGGAAATGTATAATTGGAAGTGGATCATTGGAAATGTATCATTGGAAGGGGATCATTGGAAATGTATAATTGGAAGTGGATCATTGGAAATGGTTCATTGGAGATGTCTCATTGGAAATGACACGTGAGAATTTACCTTACCTCTAAAATGCTTCCTTCCTCATCCCTCTTCCTCCTCCTATTAGAGTAATTATCATAACCTGAAGAGATAGTAAGACGCGGCGATAAAAAAAAACAGTATATTAAAAGCGAGTCACATAATGCTCCCATGAAATACAACATAACATCGAGCAATATTTTATCAAGAGCACAGGTTCTTAAAACATTTTTTATTCACGTCCCTGGCAGTAGCGATCAAGTTAAGCTGAGTTATTTTTTTTAATAATCTAGTGTAAGTTATTGAGCAGATTTAGCTCTTTTTTTTTGGCATATTTAATTATTAATTACATTTTTTATAATTTTAAAAATTACATATGCAGATAAAAATGATAAAATTTGAAAAGGTAGCGTTTACAATACAAATAATAAGAACTAACAATAGTAAGCTATGAACATTTATGAGATTGGTTAGTTGCTTATTCTGCCATAATAAATTCAGTTTAAAAAAAACTGCTCTTTTCAAGTAATGGAAGCCATTAGCTTATCTTAGAGAATATACAAAATGATTACTAATATCTAGAATTTAGAGGAGACTAGCCCACATTTGTGTGAAGTGTCAGTGGAAAATCGTTTAGAAAAATAAAATCTCGGTAAGCTTGGCCGGGATTCAAACCCGACATACCCATCACTGGTCCACCAGACTATCACCAGCGTGGGTCCTAAAACTGATATTTCAAAATCAACTATACCCAACCCTTTCGGTGGCCGCATGATCTAAGGCGTCACTTTCGCATTAGACTAGACTGCCGATGACCGGGAGGTAGGGATTAGTATTCTGTTCGGGTTCGTAGTATTTCCCCTAATTTTTTTCATATCCCTCCACGCAAACATGCGGGTACACTTCCTCTAAATTAAACCTTCCTCATCCCCAGCGCATTAGCCAAATGGGTAGGGACACGCAGCTCGAAAAAAATAAATAAAAAAGGCATACCCAATCATTTTATTATTTGACAGTATGGTGACCTGGCTGTTCTAGGGGTAAGGTGTCAGACTTCTGTGCTGAGGGTCCGGGGTTCAATCCTCGTCCGGCACAGATTTATCTGATTGCCAAACCCTTCCTTCACCTCTGACAAGACGTGTATTAATCACAACTTGTGAATGTGTGGAATTCCAGGCCTCCACCGTGGTTCGGATCCCAGTTAAACTGTAGGTCCTCCATTTCATCTCACAATCACCCTACATTACACATTAGCTTAAGTGCGTACAACCCAAACGGGTAGTAAGACGCGGTGCTAATAATAATAATAATAATAATAATAATAAATAATAATAATAATTTGACAGTAGAGTTTTTTAAACTTTTTCTCTCACTCAGAGCTAGTGAAATATAAAATAAGTCAGGCTAGTGTTTGGTTTAAAGGTGTAGTCAGTCTAGTTCTGATAGTATTTTAGGTTACTTCTAACCGTCGTCTTGTAGACACGTAGTATTGGAAACAATGTTTAACGCCTATTGACACATTCCATGTCAATGTCAATATTGTCATCTTCATAAAGATAGCCTCGTTACGTTACCATTTTTAGTGTGGCCTTAGGTTTAAATTTATTGGTTATTTAGTAAATATTTTTTCTAGTTAGGTAACTCAAGGAAATTGTTTTTATATTCTAAATACAAATTGTGTAGTCTGTAAATCATAATTGTTCAATATTCGTATTATTAACACTCGTAAATTTGATACACGCATTCTGACAACAAAACGTGTTGGACTGACATGCTGATGACGGGGTTCAAATCTTGGTCGGGTCTACCGAGGGTGGTTTTTAATAAACGGTTTCCCATTCTCTTTCCATGCAAATTCAGATAGCTTACCTCTAAAATGATTGAAAACGATCGTGTATCTATCCACCTCAAATATATGTTTATTAACTTTGACAAGTTAAGTCAAATTAGATCACTAGTCAAAAATTACACAATATATTTGAAAGATGAATGGCTGCAGATTTTCAAAGTAACTTTTTTTTATGAGAAAAGGACAAAATTAGCATAAATTAAGCACAATAGTTAATCAAGCAGATATAATTACGTAGCCTAAATACTCTTCTGGTCAACGTTAGAGTAAACAAGTAAAACAATTTATCAAGCAGTAGTTACAGAACCTAAATAGCACTCTGTATCCTAGATTTAAAATCAAAACACTACGTTTTTGCGAAATTTTATAAGATGTAGTTCTGTTTATATCGTTTTAAAACTACTGTGTGTGTATGTGTGTCTGTGTGTGAAAATATAGGTGAGGCATATTTATATTGGTTAGTAAAATATTCATCTTTTTCCCGTGTGAACTAATGGCTATTATTAATTATTATTATTATTATTAATATTATTATTATATTGTGTTCTATCTTACGACAGGTCCATTACTTTCGTCAGTGAAAATTAGACCTCTAAAGCGCCCTGTCCTCTGCCTCCTCTTTCAGCTTCCAGAATTTTCTTTCCTTAAAGTCATCCAATAATTGAATCCTCCTTCTTCCTAAGCTCCTCTTTCCCTCAACCTTTCCCTTTCCTATGACGTCGTGCAGAAGACAGTTCCTCCTAAGGATGTGTCCGATCCAGTTTGCTTTGTCACAAAGAATCACACCCGAAATGGTTCTCTTTTGATCCACTCTTCTTAGGACTTGTTCACCTAGCGCCCTGTCTGTCCACATGATCTTCTCAATTCTTCTCCACCACCACTTTCAAAGCTCTCCAAGTGTTTCTTTTCCATCTTCCTGAGAGTCCAAGTTTCTGCTCCATACGGTACGATGCTCCAAATGTGGCTTTTCATCAGTTTCTTCCTCAGTTCCAAACTCAACTTCCTGGTCAGCAGTACCTCTTGTTGAAGGCTTCTTTGGCCCGGCGATCCTGACCTAATTTCCTTGGTGTATTAGCATCCTTTTTAGCAGACTTCCAGGTACTTGAACTGCTCTATTCAGATTATATCGCTTCAAATTAGTATTCAGAATAATTAGAAACACACACACAAGCTGTGGTTAATGATTGGAATCAACGAAGCAGAGAAAAACTCCACCAACATATCAATTTAAATTAAATGTGGCAGAGTATTAGTAATTCATTTAATTCCTTTTTTCTTTCTTCTCATATTTAAGAGAAACGTATTATTATTTTGACATTGTGAAACGATTTATTGCAATTTAAACAATCAATGAATGGAAATCGTAATATTGAACCATCATTCCCTGAGATAACAGTGAGGAATCAAATAATGTTTAAGTTACGTCTATTGCAATGATTAGGGCTTAAAATTAAGCATACTTTGTCAGGCTTCAGGCGGTCTAAACACTCCCGTTTAGTACCTAAGGTGTAAGGTTTTAGTGGAGGAAGAATATATCTGATAGCTAAAATAATAACTAAAACTAATTTCATATGTTCAGGCTAGAAGTCGTGTGATATTCAGTTGTCATTTTTTATATATAGTACTAAGACCTATAAAATACACTTGATAATAAAATTAGAAGCTGTCATTTTAAAAAAAATCTAAAGCTTTCTTTCTACCACAATACTAATGGTAATATATTTAAAATTAAAGATGCTAAAAACAAAGAAATACCAGTAAATACTTTGAAATAATATATTACTATAGACTTTTTGTGGCGTTTGAAAACATGAAAAAAATCAAAAACTCGTAAAAAGATGAGCAAATTATCAGCAAATGATGGGTTGAATATTATCCTGCCGTTGTTTGACTAATCCAAGAAGAAAAGTTACTATTAAAATAGGCCTATGTTTGTATACAATTACTTATGATTCAATATTTTATATAAAAACATTAGGTCATCATCATTCATTTTAACAATATACGTTTTTTCTCTTAAATGTGAACTACCTACACCGATCGAAGAATTAAAGGCGTTATAATCTCATTGGATGTTAACAAGGAGGCCAGGGATCGTACCCAGTGCCGAATGTATTGGGGGTAGATTTTATTTACATGTGATTCATCTTTGTGGTTGTTCACACACCCTCTCCATGTTATAACGTTTTTACTAAGCTACTCTCTATGATTCTTTATTTATTAAAGTCCTTGTATTTAAAGTACTCATTATTTTAAAAAAAATTCAGGCTATTGTTTCTGAGTATTATTTTTAGCACCAATTCTTACTACCCTCTCGGGTATACTCTTATCTATTAGCTCCCTTTGCTCGTTGGGGGTTCCGCCCCCAAACCTCCGTGAGTTTTCTTTGCAAGTGGATGTAAAACTAATGTAATTCCAGCGTTGTTTTGAACGTAACAACTTAAGTTATTTATTTATTGTATTTTTCACATATTATTTTAGTTTCTCCATGACTTATAGGTCAGCTAGAATCTCAAATTTGGCACGCTTATGGCAATTGGATGTCACAATATGTTTGTCAAATTTTATATTCTATCTGTCCCATAAGGTGTCAGATAATTAAAAAATATGTGGAAAATGTGCAGAATTTACCTAAAATCAAAAAATTAGCTCCATCTAAGGTATAACCGATGGAGATATGACAAAAAGTAATAGGACCAAACTTGTGGATATCACCAAATCCATAGTTTTGGTGCAAACTGTTTTTAGATAGGTCTTACAGTTTAGCCACAAAAGACCTCCAAAAAAGGTCTGTACCGACTTTAAAGTTGCTCCGTCGTTTGAATTTTTTTTCGGGGGTTACATTTTTTTTTTTAACTTTTTGGAATTTTACCGTCGGTTACAGGCTAGAAGCTATAATTTCGCTAAATTTCAAGTTTCTAGCTCATCTGGAAGTGGGTAAACATTAATGTCAGGGAGTGAGTGAGTCAGCCATGTGGCTTTATAGTAGTATAATTATTACACTAATGTGTTAGGAATTAGAATGTTTAATTTAAATGAAGTGCACCTGCATTTACATGGGGGGGGGGATGGGGAAAAAGTGGGATCGAGCCCCGATCTCACCATCTACGCAGTCGAGCCATTGCGAGAATAGTACCTTAGACCATGTGGCCACCGAAGCGGGTCAAATAACACTAATACACAAGAGTAAAACCCGAAGGGGTAATAATATGCGGTGCTAAAACAAACACACACTAATATAGTAAACATTTTTCAATGTCGAATACAAAAATATGTTTGTATTTTCTTTTTAAAAAATATCCTTTTTATTGTGTTCTTATTGTAACCGTTCGGCCATGGTGACGGTCGATTTGCATTTCTCTCTCTCTCTCTCTCTCTCTCTAGCGAGCACTAACCGACACAACGCCGCGCAACAGACAATAATTACCCACCAAATTGCTATACCGGGTAATTGATCGTGTCTCCAGATTCCCGTAGGTCAGAAAGATATACAGAGTTCCACTTCTTGTTCCCGCGTTGATAAATGATGTCGGTATGCGCGCGCATACTACGTAGCATTGTTCTACCTTTCCTTGTAGCGTCAGGACTTCTCGTGACGGTATTAATGGTCGATCAACAACAGCATTGTCAAGCCGCTTATCACTTTGGGCTCTAGAAAGAGCCGCAACTCCGTCGCACGGAATACTCTTTCTCCCTTCCTCCCTCTCTCTTTCTCTCTCTCTCTCTATATAATTTTTATTTGTTTAGCACCGCGTCTTACTAACCCGTTCGGGTTATACGCTTATGTACTAATCACGTTAATGGTATTTAGGGGATTAAAACGTTATATTTATAGGACGTGTACCCGCATTTGCATGTAGGAAGAATAGAAAACCATTTGGTGGGGGAAAATCACCCTTGGTACGCCAGACCGAGATTCGAACCTTGATCTCTCAGTCATTAATAGTCTTAGTCTACTGACGAGAGTAGCACGTTAGACCATGCGGTCACCGAAGCGGGTAAACATTCTGTAGGAATATAAAGCTACGGATTTATGAATAAACTGTTATAAAGAAATACAATTAAAAAACATAGGTGGTCATACGGTCTAATACGTCACACACATGTCGGACTTGATTTTTCGGTAACTCTATAGTGTATATCACACAGCTATTTAGAAACCAGTACAAATGATTTTATAAAGGCGACTGGCCCTTTTCATTTGGTGTGGAAATGCAGAGCCATGGGAACAAACAGTTTTCTTCAAGAATTTTTATTGTTTTACAATTCTCTTTTCGGAAACGGTTTGTTCGAGAATAAAAGCATGTTGATTAAGTTATACTTTTTATATACACACCTCCTTTATAATTTTAAAAGTGATCAAATCTAAATAGTTTCGATATTTTTCAATAGAAATACTGCCAGCTTCACAACAAAAAATAAGAAAATGTAACAATTAATAAACATAGATACATTATCTTAGAAGAGGGTTGAAAATATTAACATAAAAATTTCACTCGTTCTCGAGAAAATTGATATTTCCAAACGTATGATTTTCCCGCAAGACCTGCCCGGTAGCTAACACTATCTACTGTTTCCGTGATCCATCTGTTCTTGTTGGCGCGGAAGGATACTTCGGTCTGTTGTGAAGCCACGCACGCCTTTCACCCTCCCGCCCACCATCCCAAAAATTAGGTTTTAGACTTCCACTCGACAGAGCCAAGAGCTTTAAACATGTTAGCTATATTACTAAGTCAACATATTTTAACAATACAAATTGTTTAAAAAAGTCTACCTTTCTTTGAAAAAAAGTCGTTTGGATTACTTGGTTTTTGGAGTAGGTACAGGATACGCGAAGGTATTTAAGTCGTTACGCGACGTTTTACTAACCATAAAACCCTTTTTTGATAACTTTAGTATGATATGGGACGTGTATTAATCACAACTTGTAAATGTGTGGAATGTCAGGCTTCCACCGTGGTTCGGATCCCACGTTAAACTGTAGGTCCTCCATTTCATCTCACAATCACCCTACCATTACACATTAGCGTAAGTGCGTATAACCCGAACGGGTAGTAAGACGTGGTGCTAGTAACAATAATAATAATAAAAATAATAATAATAATAAATAGGCCTAATAACTGTAGTATGATGAATAAATTCGTGCAGATTTTGACTAGGTTCCATGACCTTATTTATCTTTGTATTGTCTTTGTTTAGCTTATAGCTAAAGTTTTATTAAAATTTCAAATTTCTACTCATAAGCCTACGTGTAATATAAATCTCTATAAGGATAACCTCTTTTCGCTTTATGAGGTAGTCGTCGTATTATAGACAGTATTTGGAAGAAGTTACAAGAAAGGCGGATATAAAAGGAATGAACAAAATATGACTTTTTTTTTCGATGAAAAGAAGAACTACAATTCACACTTTACATTGCTGCCACTGGACAAACAAGTAATGGCTGCCTCTTAAGAAAATCGATCGTTACCGGCCAAATCCCCCGACCTAGGTTTCATTCTATCGGAACTCAACAGGAAGGAGTGTGAAACGTCACAACGTAACTCATATATTTTTTTGTTTGTAAAAGCCAGATTGTGTTCGTTCCTTTTATATGTTCCTAACCACCTCTCCTGTGCCTTCTTCCAAACATAATATATTTATACTTTAAATTATAGTAGGTAATTGTTTTATATTTTTAATATTAAAACTAATTGAAAGGAGCACGTGACTGGATACAGTTTGTGATACACTGCTCTAAGTTACCCTCATAGTACTTAACCCCTAGATTAAATCTTTAAAAGCCTTGGGACCCTCCTCAGTGGCTGATTGTTCTAAGACCCACCTCGATGGCCGAATGGTTTAAGGCGTTAACCCTTGCAGTAGAGCAGACTGCCGATGACGGGGAGATCAAGGTTCGAATCTCAGTGTATTCTACTGAGGGTGGTTTTTCCAAAATGGTTTTCCCCTCATCTATACGCAAATGCTGGTACTCCCTATAAATATAGCCTTCCTAATCCCTATAAAAACCACTAGCATAATTAGTACATAAGCGTACAAACCGAACGGTTGGTAAGACGCGGTGACGAAAAAAATTGTGACAAAATGTGATTAATTTATTTATGGTAGTAGAAGGAGGGGTAGGATCTAAAAAATAGTCCATTCTAATCAAGAATCAGGCACGCTAAGCCCTAAACCCACCCATCCCTACCAGACATATTGCCAAACCCGGGCAGAATCTCGAATGTAGTGTGACTTGTGCTGTTACTCTTCCGTCGACTCTGGAGTTACGGCTTTCGGACTAGGAGGAACGATCAACCAGCGCATGCGCACGTCCCGTCCTTGTGATTTCTAGTTACTGTAACACTGGGGGGAATGAATGTAGCATGTGTTTTTAATGGAGGTGATCCGTCATACAACACCTTACATTACAGGTCACATAGTACACGGCGCTTATTTTCCACTCTTGACTCATTTCTTAACATGAGTGTATGTAAACACTTTGGTTAGGCCTAAACGAAGGTTATTTAAAGAATAGGTTACAAAAGAGATTATATTGGGGTCAGCATATATTTCATCTAGCACGTATTTTACAATTCATTACATCTGGTTTGTGTTGAGAATCTACAAACTATTTTACTATTATTATTACATGCATACCTAATCACACCATTCACTTACAGGGTAGGCAAGAAACTGTGCTTATAGCTCAAGAAATCACAACTCCGTACTTAATCCATCCTCACTAACTTTCTCCACATTTCCCTATCCTTCGCTTCAACAACATCCATACACCGAGTCATACATGCTCTTTTATTCTTAAAACTCTTAATGTTTATCTTTTTCACACATCGTCTACAACATTTAACTAACGTTTACATGGCCTACCCCTTCCTTTCGATCCACACACTCTACCTTCATATATTTGCTTCATCACTCGATCCACACTCATCCTCTCAACATGTCCAAACCAACGAAGACGCTTCTTTCACATGACCTATTGTATTCCCTTTCAAAACTGCACTCATTCGCACTCAATTCTACTGACTCTGTCCATACGAGTTTTTACACACGCATTATTTAGATATCTCATTACAACCACATTCACCTTGCTCTGGTGTTTCTACTGACAAACTCACCTTCACATCCATAAAACATTATTATTAATTCTATTAACTTCCAATGTGGTCGCAATAAACCTTCGCTAGCTCCGACTATTTCTTGTCGCAGTTTCTATGATAGGTTAGTCTAATTTGGAGCGGTCTATCAGCCCACCAAACCTATGGATTTATACGAGCGAGCGAGAAAGATCCTGCACATTTTTTTTCTTTCACATACCTTCCAAGGTTATTTTACACGCCAAAATCGACATGGGACCGACAGGTTTACATCTCAGCCGAAGGAAGTTGTGCTACGGATATTTATCACCCAAGAAAAATCCTTGGTTGGGTTTGATCCCACGAACACCGGATCCTGAGGCGAGCACTTTATCCCACGACCAACGAGGTCGGCTTACAAATCATACATGTTGAATATTACACTTTACCTTACCGTTAAGGTTACCGTTCAAGTTATGAGCATATGTACTAAATGCACTGATGAGCTAAGGATGAGGAAGGTTGGATTAGAGGAAATGTACCTGTACATACGTGGAGGGAGAGTGGAGAACTATTTCGGAAAATACAACCTCAGTACACCCGACCGAGATGTGAACCCAGATCTCCCCGTCGTCGAAAGTCTAGTCTACTGTTTAGTTAGGGTTCTCGTCACACTTGCAATAGAGTGGACTGCCGATATAGGGGAGATCGGGGTTAAGCTAGGTACACAAAACACAACTTATCGTACACAAAGTTGTGCAAGAAATTGCACAATATCATGGCTCACATCGATCACATAACAAGTTTTACCTCAAGACTGTTCACACGGCATATGTGATTGTGCACAATATTGTGAGCAATGCGAGAATTTCTTTGCTTTTGGTGGAATAATAACAAATATTATATATAATAATAATAATAATAATAATAATAATATAATAATAATAATAATAATAATAATAATAATATAATAATAAAGGAAGTGTTTTGTCGGTCTGTCTGTGTGTTTATTTGTGTGCGATGCCCAGCCAAATCTACGGCCCTCAGAGATCTGAAATTTTTAACATAGGTGGACGAAAGGGGTTCCGAATGCACCTCGAAGCCAGATTTTCAAATTTTTAATTAGCTTTTTAATTAATTTTTTTAACAAATTTTTGAATAAAATATTTTTTTATCTCGTTTATAATTACGTTTCAGAGATACGGGCACCATGTAGGGGGAGGAGAGGGGGTGCTTATATAATTCTTATACCACAGTGGGGTCACGGGCAATAGTAAATAAATCAATGATAAATGCATATAGTTAATTCTTTATACTTAATATTATACAAATATAACTTTAAATTGTAACGGTTTTAATTAACAATTTGATCCCTAATAGATACGTTTTCATATTTTCAATTAGTTAACGTCTGGCAGATATGGTATCTATTGTTAAAAATCTAAATATTTTACATTAAAAATGGTTGATATAGGACGTGTTTTATTCCCTGAAATTGTATACAATTAGCTGTGCAGAGCAGATCTTTTACAATCTATGGTGTTCAAACGACGCCATCTTGTAGTAACAATTTACTGTACAACTTTTTGTGTAATAAGTTGTGCTGGGCCTTAGAATTCCGGTCGGGTGTACTAAAGGTCTTTTTCCTAATTGTTTCCCCCCTCTCCCTTCATGCAAATTCAGGTACACTTATTCTAAATTAAACCTTACTCATCCCTAACACATTAGGTGTAATTAGTACACATGTATATGGCGCGAACGGGTACTAAGACGCCTCCATCCCACCTTAATATTTTTCTTCTATTTCTAGAAAAGAAATCTAATTTTGTCAAGAGATAAAAGTAGCCATCAACACGGATTTAAATATAAATAATTCACAAAACATTTCTCGTCGCCCTCGAAAACGGTTGGTAACAGTGAAAGGGGAAACATCTCCCTCTCTTATGTCAAATCCTAGCGTTGTCTTTTGTCGGTTCTAGGAAGTGACAACGGAACGTTTGTCGGTCGAGGCGACGTAAGATGACAGAGAGAAACAAGCAGAAAAGGCGCTGAAATGCCAAGAGGCGTCGAGAGAAGGTTGGGTTAAGGTAGAGAGGCGCGGCGGTGAGGATATGTTGTAGGCGGGTAGACGAAGACTCATCGGCCGTCACGTGTACACCTCGACAGCCGGCGAAACGTCACTAACCGCGCCCTGATGAAAGGAAACTTAACTCGTTTTTTTTATTGGATGCAAGTGTAAATTGTATTCAGTTAAGCACGTCTGGTGTTTTTTTATTGCCGTCTGGGCTATAATCATATGTACTAATTACAATAGTGAGCTAGAGATGAGAAAGGTTGAATCCAGATAAAGTGTACCGAAATTATTTTTTATAAGCCCCGAATCTTACAACCCGTTTGGTTTATACGCTTATATACTAATTAGGATAATGGTTTTTTGGGATTATGAAGGCTATATTTAGAAAAAAAAAACGCATTTGCGTGGAAGGAAAGTGGAAATACATTTTGGAAAAACCACCCTCAATACACTCAACTTAGAATTGAATCTCGATCCCCCTCTGCTGTATGATAGTTTGTAGAATGAGAGTTCATAGTTACTCTGTCATAAACGAAGGCAGGATTGTAAATGGTCATCAGTCAGTCAGGTTCGATATTTCGATTTTATAATGTTGTTTTGAAAATAATCTGCAAACA
This sequence comes from Timema podura, assembly GCA_033556935.1. Lineage (NCBI taxonomy): Eukaryota > Metazoa > Arthropoda > Insecta > Phasmatodea > Timematidae > Timema > Timema podura. The sequence goes on from JAVRXN010000005.1 coordinate 9,834,788, forward strand.
CTTTCTTTTTATTTTATTTCTCTCAATCTTTTTTTAATCGATCGACGAGACGATCGACCAAACTAGCGGCCGCTGTCGACCAGTAGATCGATATCGACTGTTTGGCCACCTCTGTCTTAGACCATTATATTACCGAAGTGAGTCATTTGGTGTTCTGATAGATTTTGTAAATGTCCCAAGAGAAACAAAAGTTTACCAACACCGTCTTTACTCATTCGTTAGTTGTTGAAAAAAGTATTTGGATAGGCCTGCAAATCATCGTACAATTTGTATTATTATTATTATTATTAGCACCGCGTCTTACTACTCGTTCGGATTATACACAGTGACGCTAATGTGCAATGGTAGGGTGATTGTGAGATGAAATGGAGGACCTACAGTTTAACGTGGGATCCGAACCACGGTGGAGGCCTGGCATTCCACACATTCACGTCTTGTTAGAGGTGAAGGAAGGGTTTGACAATCAGATAAATCTCTGCTGGGACCGAGGATTGAACCCCGGACCCTCAGAACAGAAGTCCTGACACCTTACCCCTAGACCGCCAGGTCACCTTACAACTTGTAGAATTGACCTTTAATCAGTTATTGACTTAGTAGTAAAGGATGGTAATTTTTTTTTATGTTTCATTTTTCTTTGGTGGATTACTAGCACGCATATACAAGCTGTTTCTACCAAATTAATTACATGAAAAGAATTAGGTTGGACAACTTTTGAGTTGCCTGTTGTGTGGACTTATCAGTCGACCAACTATTTTGTCGGCTGATGCAAGCGGGGCTGTTAGTTGACCAACTCAAAGCGCGTGGGACCGTAGCGTTCCAAAATTTAGATATTGTACATATTTTAAATATTGATTCTAATATTATTCTGAAATCTTAAATTTCGAATACCCCTAGGGATGGGTCCACATAGCTCTAGAATTCAAAGAACACATATATATATTTCTCCATTTCCTCTTAGAGTGCTCAAAAATGTGTTAACGTGCAGATGAAAAGTGTGTTAGGCTTTTAAATAAAAATGTTTTCTCTCAATATAATAAAGCAATGAAACTATTTTAACATCATCTTTAATATGATTCGATTTTGTGTTAATTATTGTACTGAAAATTGTATATAATATTAGGATCAACAGAAAGAAAACAAAAGTCATGATTTGTAGTAAAGGAGAAATAAATCAAATGAATATAAAACGAGAGTAAGTAAGTTTACAGAGACTAATGGAGTTCTGCTACCTAGGAAGTAGAATAACCAAAGATAACAGAAGCAAGATAGATATTATAAGTAAAGGAGCGCATATGAATAAAGAAGCAAGAAGATATTAATAACCTCGGCTGGCATGAATTTGGAGATCAGAAAAAGGTTCCAAAAGGCATTTGTTTGGAGTGTTGCGCTTTATGGATGTGAAACACGTACCATTGGTAAGACTGGAAAGAAAAGATTTAAAGTATTTGAAATGTGGTACTTCAGAAGAATGTTAAAAATATGATGGATGGTGATGGTATTAAATACAGAAGAAGTGCTAAGTAAAACAAATGAAGAAATGAAACTTTGGAAAAGTATTCAGCAAAGAAGAGTTAGCATGGTATACTGAAACATTCTTGTTTGGCGAGAGTCATTATAGAAGGAAATGTGGAAAGGAAAAATTCAAGAGAGATACCAAGAATGGAGTACATGAATAAGATAGCGAACTAGCGAACGATGTTGGCAGAAGGAGGTACAAAGATGTAAACAATCTGGCCCAGGAGAGACAGAAATAGAGAGCTGCAGCAAACCAAACTCAAGATTGATGATCTGATGATGTAGGAGAGGCAGAAATGGAGAGCTGCAGCAAACCAAACTCTAGATTGATGACCTAATGATGATGATGATGATGATGATGCTCTACAGTAGATGAGTCCTTCTAGTCCTATAGTACCCAATCCTTAAGGCTATTCGAGATTCTAGGATTTTAAACATATAAGATTCAAGATGATACAAAAACTTTTTTTTTTAATTTTTAATCGGGATTTGTTTAGTGACAATATTCTATCTTAATGGGTTATTGCCATGGGTTGCCATAAATAGGTGAAAAGGGAGGGGGGCTGAAGCCCCCTTATTATTCTTCAATATTTACTCTCTCTCTTTTTTTGTTAATCCTTAGGAACAAATAAAATAGTGTATTTAGGATTTGACTGCAATTTGCTATTGACAACTTCAAATCATCAATGTCAGAGCTAACAGATAAAAATAATAAAATGTAGATTTCCTCCCATTCCGTTTTCAACACCTTTCTTTTCGTTTTGCTTTCTTCAATAAACTTAAGAAAAATGTAATGTTTATTTTCAATGGGCTTAGCTACAACTAAATTTTAGCTTTATTTTAATTTTTCAGAATTTTTTCTAAACAAAAATTGGCTCTTGAAACTCATATAATTAGTGCATAACTACGTTCAGATGCTCTAAAATTCCGTCCCACAAGGTTAAATTCCTGAAAATGTATCTTAAGAAGGGCGGAGGGGGGGACTTGCCATATCCTTGGGGGATGTGACTCCAAATCCGTCCCCCATTTGGAAAGCTCATATGGGCCCCCTTAATTATGGTCCAATAATTATAAAACAAACATCCCATTAATTGAATGTTTGAATGCCATAGTAAATATATTAAACAAAAACAACTATTTATATTTTATTTCTCAACTCAAAAATTAATACGAACAAAATTAAAAATCGAATTAGAAACGAAATCAATCTAGTGTGATAAAGTTAACCTCTACCATGCTTTTTTAAGATTGGGAATAAAATTTGAGATTTGATGTTCGTGAGCAAAATGAATATTAAGTAATGGACTCATCTCAAATTCAGGCAAACATTTTAGGACATAATTTATTACTAAAAGATAGTCAAAAAAACTTTTCTGATCGATGAATTAGCAATAATTTCCTAAACACTTTGTAGATGGCTTGAATGCAAGCGACCAAGATAATCTTTGGCTAACTTTTTTTTTAAACAATCACTATCAGTGATGAACAAATCACAATTTTACTACGGCCATTAAATTAACTCATGATGATTGGTGCACGTGGTGTTCTCAGGACCCCGTCCAAACCTATCACAACTGCTCAATAAAGATGACAAGATTCCCTTCTGAACGAACATTAAAGCCACCTAGTCCGCTCATAATTAACTGCGAACCATAAGAGCTTCAACGTAAAAAAATAAAACTATACTAAAGTGGATTGCTATAAATCACCATGGTATACTCCATCTTCCCGTTTATATTATCCAAGCTTTTTTTTTTAATCTGTCCATCGTATAAAATAAGATATAGATTTAGTTACATAATTGTTTTAAAAAAGTGATCGTTAAGAATATACATAATTTTTATCTTACTCTGTAATAGATTTTAAATTGGAAAATAATAAATAATATTCGCCGCTACACGACTTTAAAGCAAAGAAGAAAAAAAAGATTTATTTTGAATAAAAACTGTAATAGAAAATCAAAGTAAAATCTCATTAACTTTTATATATTTTTTTTCTTTTAGCACCACGTATTACTTACTACCCGTTCGGCTTATACGTTTATGTACTAATTATGGTAATGGTTTTAGGGATTATGAAGATTATATTTAGAGGAATTTTACCCGCATTTGCGTGAAAGGATGGTGGAAAACTATTTTGGAAAATACAATCTAAGTAGGCCTACACCCAACCGAGATTCGAACCTTGATCTTCCCGTCATTGGCAGTCTAGTATACTGCGAGAGTAGAACGTTAGACCCCCAAATTGGGTTCTAGTTCTAACAGAAGCCAATACCCTTAAGTTTTCTTCTTAATACTTTCAAATTAGATTAAATATTTAACAATATTGTGATTAAAATTAAAATTGCCATACATAACAAGATTAAATTATTCTTACAAATTATGTTGAACACTTCTAATAGCACCATGGAGAATCTAAGAAACTACATCATCATCATCATCAACTGTTTCCAGCCTGTGGCCGGGTCAGTTGAGTAAAATGCCTCCATCTTCCTCTATCCTTCCACCATTCTTCCTCCTTTAATTGCTTCTATTCTTCTCCTCTCACTTTCACACTTTCTGTTATCTGCTCCTACCATCTTTTTCACGGCCTCCCTTGCGGTCTTTTCCCTTCATATTTCATTTCCATCATTTTCTTTTGGCATCCTATTCTTCTCCATCCTCATTACACGCCCATACCATCTCAGTCTTGCTTCCTCTACTATCTCATGTACTCCAACATCCTCATTACATGCCCATACCATCTCGGTCTTGCTTCCTCTACTATCTCATGTACTCCAACATCCTCATTACATGTCCATACCATCTCAGTCTTGCTTCCTCTACTATCTCATGTACTCCAACATCCTCATTACCTGCCCATCCTATCTCAGTCTTGCTTCCTCTACTACAAAATATGATCATATTTAAAAATCCTTTGAAAAAAAAGGATCATACTTGAAATACCGTCTGCAATCCTTATCGCAGCCTTAGCGTCTGGAGCAAATTAATGTTGACAAGTAGCAAGCTAGTTCCTTCCTCTATCCCCCCATAAAAAAAAACTGTTTTCCAGGTATAAAAGTATGGCGGTAAAGTCTACACATACTAGGACTCTTTTATTTATTGAACTGTGTAATTTTATTAAGGTTGATGAAAAGGTAAAAGATAAGGTTTTTCAAGATCACTTCTCGAACATGTCCTCTTACTTTCGACTTGGTCAAGGACTTTTTTTTTGTTGGTATTTTCTTTTTTAGCACCACGTCTTACTACTAGTTCGGGCTATACGTTTATGTTCTAACTACCCTAATGGTTTTAGGGATAAGGAAGATTAAAAGAAAATGTACCCAAATTCGCTTGGAGGGTGAGTGTAAAACAATTTTGAAACACCCTTAAGGTACACCCACGTGAGATTCGTACCTTAAATCTCCCCGTTATTGGCGGTCTAGTTTACTACGTGAGTAGCGCGTCAGACCACGTGGCCACCGAAGAGGATGTCATGGACTTGGTTGGCTCATATTAATTTGACGGTCTTTGAAATATTATGCCAAGAACGCTTCAATTTGTCGGTTTATAACATTATAATTGTCTTACTAGAATAGCTTTTACCAATCTCTTAATAATATTGTGCGTATAATCCGAACGGGTAGTAAGACGCGGTGCTAATAATAATAATAATAATAATAATAATAATAATAATAATAATCTTATTCTTATTAATATTCACCATTCAGTCAGGATAGCTTTTATCAAAGATAACCCCTATTGGTGGAAATACATTCCCAGACCTTTTAATTTTACCATTTTAAGAATCTTTCGTATCTCAAATGGAATATAGTGTACCAGTATAAGGTGATATTAGTTCTGAAATCACTACCATGTCCATGACGCTGCCAATTTTCTATCAAGATATCATACAAGTTCCTAATACTGAACATTGTTGAAATATTAAATTATATTTGGATAAAAACTTCGTTGAAAAGGCCGTTTTTTGACCATTTTAAAATGTCTTCACAGATAAGAACTGTGCACAAATCTTCATTCTGTCATAACAGGGACATACTGTAGTTATTAACAAGAAACTTTGTCGCTTTGTCCCCCATCGTCACCGCGGAAAATTTCGAGTAATCATTCTAATACGAATGTACTGCACACATTTCTGGAATATTGTAGGTGTTTTCTATTCCCTTTTAATCCTCATACCTCGCGGTCACACACATAAAAAAAAACGCAGATGCGAGTCGGGAACTGATTTGGGCCTGCTATGATGAACACTCTTAAATAATAAGGAAGTGTGACAAAATATTAAACCAAGTATACACAAATAAAAAGTTATTTAAAGCAACCACTTACCCAAATGAGGCTGTATTAGTTTATATGTTAAAACAAAAATTATCACCCAATTAAAATAATCTATTCAAATTATGCTTAAAATAGATACCGATTATATTAACTTTTGTAACACTGTTCATTCTTATTTTGTAACTACAGAACCTTATCAAATTGGTATTCAATTTTGTAACCAATATAATTTTTTTTAAAAACCTTTCTTTTTTACCAAATAACTGCTCCATGGATAATATGTCTGACAGTTAACCGAGAGAGCAGCAATCAACTCCCACACAAGGTAATTTTTTCCTGCGAGAGCTCTAAGGATTAGTTAGATCTTCCTCTCTCTCTCCTGAGATTGTTTGTAGACATCCTGTAGACCAGGGAGTCTCTCTCTCTCCTGGGATTGTTTGTAGACATCCTGTAGACCAGGGAGTCTGTCTCTCTCTCCTGGAGTTGTTTGTAGACATCCTGTAGACCAGGGAGTCTCTCTCTCTCCTGGGATTGTTTGTAGACATCCTGTAGACCAGGGAGTCTGTCTCTCTCTCCTGGGATTGTTTGTAGACATTCTGTAGACCAGGGAGTCAGTCTATCTCTCCTGGGATTGTTTGTAGACATCCTGTAGACCAGGAAGTATGTCTCTCTCTCCTGGGATTGTTTGTAGACATCCTGTAGACCAGGGAGTCTGTCTCTCTCTCCTGGGATTGTTTGTAGACATCCTGTAGACCAGGGAGTCTCTCTCTCTCCTGGGATTGTTTGTAGACATCCTGTAGACCAGGGAGTCTGTCTCTCTCTCCTGGGATTGTTTGTAGACATCCTGTAGACCAGGGAGTCTGTCTCTCTCTCCTGGAGTTGTTTGTAGACATCCTGTAGACCAGGGAGTCTGTCTCTCCTGGGATTGTTTGTAGACATCCTGTAGACCAGGAAGTATGTCTCTCTCTCCTGGAGTTGTTTGTAGACATCCTGTAGACCAGGGAGTCTGTTTATCTCTCCTGGAGTTGTTTGTAGACATCCTGTAGACCAGGGAGTCTGTCTATCTCTCCTGGAGTTGTTTGTAGACATCCTGTAGACCAGGGAGTCTGTCTCTCTCTCCTGGAGTTGTTTGTAGACATCCTGTAGACCAGGGAGTCAGTCTCTCTCTCCTGGAGTTGTTTGTAGACATCCTGTAGACCAGGGAGTCAGTCTATCTCTCCTGGAGTTGTTTGTAGACATCCTGTAGACCAGGGAGTCAGTCTATCTCTCCTGGGATTGTTTGTAGACATCCTGTAGACCAGGGAGTCTGTCTCTCCTGGGATTGTTTGTAGACATCCTGTAGACCAGGGAGTCTGTCTCTCTCTCCTGGAGTTGTTTGTAGACATCCTGTAGACCAGGGAGTCTGTCTCTCTCTCTCTCCTGGGATTGTTTGTAGACATCCTGTAGACCAGGGAGTCTGTCTCTCTCTCTCTCCTGGAGTTGTTTGTAGACATCCTGTAGACCAGGGAGTCTGTCTCTCTCTCTCTCCTGGAGTTGTTTGTAGACATCCTGTAGACCAGGGAGTCTGTCTATCTCTCCTGGAGTTGTTTGTAGACATCCTGTAGACCAGAGAGTCTCTCTCTCTCCTGGAGTTGTTTGTAGACATCCTGTAGACCAGGGAGTCAGTCTATCTCTCCTGGGATTGTTTGTAGACATCCTGTAGACCAGGGAGTCTGTCTCTCCTGGGATTGTTTGTAGACATCCTGTAGACCAGGGAGTCAGTCTCTCTCTCCTGGAGTTGTTTGTAGACATCCTGTAGACCAGGGAGTCAGTCTATCTCTCCTGGAGTTGTTTGTAGACATCCTGTAGACCAGGGAGTCAGTCTATCTCTCCTGGGATTGTTTGTAGACATCCTGTAGACCAGGGAGTCTGTCTCTCCTGGGATTGTTTGTAGACATCCTGTAGACCAGGGAGTCTGTCTCTCTCTCCTGGAGTTGTTTGTAGACATCCTGTAGACCAGAGAGTCTCTCTCTCTCCTGGAGTTGTTTGTAGACATCCTGTAGACCAGGGAGTCTCTCTCTCTCCTGGAGTTGTTTGTAGACATCCTGTAGACCAGAGAGTCTCTTTCTCTCCTGGAGTTGTTTGTAGACATCCTGTAGACCAGGGAGTCTGCGTGCCTCTATCAGATGCCGGACCGTCTGACAGATAGTCCGAGAAGACACAAGGACATACATAACATGCACGGGAGCGGACCGATACAAGTTCTCACGGCCATACCACTGGGCCCGGCCATTCTTCACAGTGGCGGCTCCTCGACACTTGTCACAAGGGACGCACAAACCAAACTCGAATATCTTGAGCCATAGGCCGGGGATGCTTTACATACCATGCACCCCCAAAAATATTTTCATGGGTGCTCAGCCCCCTTCCCCCAATATTTTAGCCTTTTTAAACCTTAATATTACTGTGCTAGTTCTATCTTGGATATAGGGCTGCGCTGTGAACAGTGTTTTATAGCTTAGCAAACGCCAGGTGCTGCCATCTGATATGTATGAAAGAATGATTAAGTTGGTATTACTCGCCACTATTGTATCGACAGCCTGGCATTTGTAGATATGTTTCCATTTTAGTTTGGTTAGTGGCAGTACTCGTATAGTCTGTCTTCTTTTTGTGTTATTCATCTTTGTTTTATTTTATCAGATTTATTTTAATTTTATTTTACTAAACATACATTAAGACTAACAAATTGCAGCTTAAGTTAAGGTTTTTTTTTAAACACAGCGTTTTAAAATTTACAAATGTTATACTAACCCTAACCCATTTTTATAGATCACCCCCAATGTTTTTTAACAAGTCGGAGCCTATGACTCGCTCAAGCTACCACCGCTAAGGCTTATATTCACCTTACACTCAAGATTTTTTTCCCCCTTGCAATTTTCAGGCAGAGCCACTTTAAAATCACTGGGGAAAGTAGTTTACATTTAAGTGTTACATATTAAATTATATATTCATGTTTTTTTTATACTAGGCGGCCAGCCGGGATTTGAACACCGGCAATACAGACTGGACAAGATTGACAACTTTGTCCACGTGGACACCGTTGCGGATCATTCCATTGTTCATTCAGGATTTATTCCTCACCTTTATGCAACCACGAACAACAAATTAATTCAGATTTATTGTCTGTTCTCTATTTAACTTTATGTTATATTTAGAATAAGGTTTAGGAAAGGTGGATAGAAACATATATTTCAAGGGGACAAACACAATATGGTTTCTTACAACGAAAAGAAGAACACAGTTCACATTTTACATTGCTGCCACTGGACAAAGAGGTGATGGCTGCCTCTTGAAAATAAAAAAATCGACCGTCAACGCCCAATCTCCCGGCCTAGGTTTCATTCAATCGGAACTCATCAAGAGAAAAAAGGGGGGGGAGAAAGATGAAATTGGTTAAGATGATACTTAGATAAGAACATGTAAAAGGAACAAATAACAAAAAGTACAAACACATTTATTATTTATCTTTATCATTTGATTTGTACTTAATTATTGACGGCATATTATGTGTGTAATATTTAAATTTACTATTTACAGAGTTGATTGGAATCTGATGCATACTCTTGATTAAGCTGTTCTTCATTTGCAAGACAACTTTTAGTCTAATATACCTTCAGAAAAAAAACGAAAAAAAAAACCCGAGATATTTTTAGCGACCTTCCTAAATAAAATATCCGACTTGTTTCTTCCGAAAGACCTGGATGAAACTAGGTTGGTATAACGTCAATACGGATCGTATTTCTACCACTAAAAATAAACAAACACAGCCCGCCAACCCTGTGTTGGAGGACATAAAAAAAACTTCTGAGGAGGGGAAAAAAAAAAAGTCCCGAGCTCATTCGCGAGTTGTTTGCAGGGGAAACAACAGTAGAAAAACGATTAACCTGTGAGGTTTCATTTTGTTAACAGGACAAACAAAAGAGGACGTGACTTCTTAGGGTGAAGAACAGACCCTCAAGGGGGTTAGTCGGGCCCTAAAATAACTCTTTTAGTTTGCTTTAGAGCCACCCCTAAGGAACCTATGGGTGCATCAGCGCAGCATTTAAGGGTCTTTTTCACACGGGACAGTGTGTCGGACACTGGTGAAAAGTTCTGCCAGCGAACAGTATGGTTTTTTTTTAAACACCGCGTCTTACTACCTGTTCAGGTTACACGCATGTGTCCTAATTACGCTAATAGGCTAAGGATGAGAAGTTTGAAATCAAAGAAATTGTACCCACATTTGCGAGGATGTAGAGTAGAAAACCGTTTAAGGAAAACCACCCTCATTACACCCAACCGGGATTCGAACCCCGATCTCCTTGTCATAAGTGGTCTAGTATAAACACAAGAGGGACGCCTTAGACATGCGGACATTGAAACAGGTTAAGTCATTTATTATTATTATTATTATTTATTATTATTTTATTATTATTATTATTATTTATTATTTTAGCACCGCGTCTTACTACCCGTTCGGGTTATACGCACTTACACTAATGTGTAATGGTAGGGTGATATGGAGGACCTACAGTTTAACGTGGGATCCGAACCACGGTGGAGGCCTGGGTATTCCACACATTCACAAGTTGTGATTAATACACGTCTTGTCAGAGGTGAAGAAAGGGTTTGGCAATCAGATAAATCTGTGCCTGGACCGAGGATTGAACCCCGGACCTCCAGCACATAAGTCTGACACCTTACTCCTAGACCACCAGGTCACCGATAAGTAATTTTCATTTTTGTTAATGTGAAATCTAGCACACCTGTGTTTTTTATATTTTTAGCCATGGATTTGGATTTAATTCGTTCAAAAATTTACCGCGTCTTAATACTCGTTCAGATTACGGTCCACACGAATTGCTGAACAACTCATCCGATTTCTGTGATACCCTTACACAAACTGCAGAGTAAAAATTAAATTCATAATCACTTTGTTAAAAATGGAATATGGGGGTTAGGCTAGGTTAGGCTAGGTTAGAGAGGCTAGGCTAGGTTAGGCTAGGCTAGGTTAGGTTAGGCTGGGGGTTAGGAGTTGAATAGGACTTCGGTTGTTCCGCAATTCGTGTGGACATTTATGCACTAATTACGCTAATTGTTTTAGGGATCAGAAATACTATATTTAGAGGAAGTGTACCCGAATTTGCATAGAGGAAGAGTGGAAATCATTTAGGGGAAAAAATACCCTCGGTATACTCGATTGAGATTCGAACCTTGATCTCCCTTTAGTTTACAGTCTAGTCTACCACGAGAGTAGCGCGTTAGACCACGCGACCACCAAAGTGGCTCCTATGACTATTATTAACCTCTCGGACCACTCGACCACAAGAGAGCCCCTACCCACTTAGACCTCCCCCCCCTCCCATACACGTACAGTTTCGCCTTCCACCCTGAACAGTTGAAGTCTAAAAGGCCTACGTGTATGGGGGGGCCTAGCCCCGAGGAAGATCGGACGATAGAAAGAGAGAAAGAGAGGGTGTTGAAGCCTGAAGGAAGTGTTGTTTTTGTTTGGTTTCAGGGGGATTGCCAAGGCGGGTGAACCGAACAACCTCCTGCCCTTGTCGCCTGGTGTGCTGTACATGGACCCGGCGGTCCACGCCACCTTAAGGAGGAAACAGAGGCGTCTGGTGAGGGAGAACCCGGGGGTGCTGGTGGCAGTGGCCAAGGGCGCCAACCAGGCCATCCTCGAGTGTCAGTACCAGTTCAGAAACAGGCGGTGGAACTGTTCGACCAGGAACTTCCTCAGAGGCAAGAACCTGTTTGGCAAGATCGTCGACAGGGGTGAGGCGCTCTCTATCTAGACATCTATCTATCTATCTAGTCTATCTGGTTATATTTATTGGTTTAAATATATATATAATATATAAAAACAATAGCCCCATGGCTTCTTTGGTACTGACTGACAGCTCACAGCTGACAGCTGACGGCTTTGAAAAGCTACCAGAGACCAAATTATGTATCCCTACGCCGAACCATATGATCTGCAAAAAAACATGTGTTTAGCAGCTGTACTTCTGACAGTCAAAATTTAGGTATATACCTAAATGTTGACTGTCAGAAGTCAGCTGTGAACTGTCAGTCAGCACCAAAGAAGCCATGGGGCTACTGTAGTTATCCATATATATGGATATCTAGTAGTTTATCCACCAAATCATACATCTTTCTGATTATGGGTTATATCTTTATGGCTATAGGTTACATCTTTCTTGTTAGCTATTTATATATTATATATGTTATCTATCTTTCCGATTGTCTAGTTATCTATCTACTTAGTTATATCTCCAATTATATATACTACTACATAGTTATCTATCTATCTGATAATCTAGTTATCCATCTACTTAAGATATATATGGTTTTTCTGGATTTATACACACATTTAATTTTTATTAAAAACTAATTTGAAACGACTTTAAAATATTGACAACGCATATTAGTACAATATTGTATATAGTCCACTCTTTATAAATTGACATCAACATTTATCATACTAGTCTTTGATATAATAACATATTAACGAGTTAACCGTTTGGTCTTCAACGAGACGGGATTCTAGGTATTTCCTTTGAATTAAACCGTTTTGCCAGCTTTTATTAATATTTTACTTATAGATAATATTACTTCAAACAATTCATTATGCGTAACTGTGTTTATTTATTTAAGTAAATTAATAAGTCATGTAAAGAAATACAGAAAATGGCACGTTGGTCTTGATAAGACCAGTTAAGACCACGTGATTTGGTTAGGCAGCACACACGACTCGCTCACCGATATTTAGATAATGAAATATCTAAGAAATGTATGTGGAAAAACTCGTATGGACAAAGTCAGTGATGAATGGGTGATGAAGGAGTGCGGTTTGAAAGGAAATCCAATAGTTCAATGTGAAATAAGCGTCTTACGTTGGTCTGGGCATGTTGAGAGGATGAGTATGGATTGAGTGACGAGGCAAGTATATGAAGGTAGAGTGTGTGGATCAAAAGGAAGGGGTAGGCCCTCTAAGGCGTGAATAAATGTTGTAGACGAATGTGTGGAAAAGAGAAACATTCAGAGTCTTAAGAATAAAAGATCATATATGACTCGTTGTATGGATTTGTTGAAGTGAAGGGAGTATGAAAAGATAGGGAAGTATGCGATGAAAGTTAGTGAGGACGGATTAAGTACGTAGCTGTTTTATGAGCTACATGCAAAAATTCTTGCCTACCCCCTAAGGATGATTAGGTATGTATATTTAGAGTAAGTGTACCCGCATTTGCGTGGAGGGAAAGTATAAAACCATTTTGAAGAGGGACAGTTGCCACAATCGCTTGTTAAAATAAGCTTATTCAGTGCAGTCGCATACCTTATCTCAGTTGGTATTGTACCTGTCTTATAAGATAAATATCGTGGGTTTAATCCCCGGTGAGGTAGAAAATGTATTAGTGGCAAATTAAGATAAATCTCGTTTCACTCAGTGGTAAATTTAATGTCTGTGGGCTGTCTGTTAGGTTTATCCTAAATATAAGTAGGAAGAGATAATTGATAAAATTTACATGAATAGATTACGTCAATTTACAAAATTTGTTGTTCGTATGGAAAATGTAACGCTCCTGTGTTTTATTTTTCATTTCAAACCATTGGCTTAATTAGTACATAAGCGTATAACCCGAACGGGTAATAATACGTAGTGCTAAAAAAAATTACCTCTTAGAATAAACGTACTGTTAAATCTCTTCCTCCATTCCTTGACACTATTTTTTTTAATTACGATACAAGGCATTGATTTGTTTTGTCATCTGTGTAACAAAAATTTATATTTCTTTGGCCTTATCCAATTCTATTTCAAAATGGGTTTTATACCTCGTCGATTCTCTGAACTCTGTTACATTCCATTCTTGATATTTAGTTCAGGGTTTCTACCATCAGGGAAAATCAGGGAAAACTGGAATTAACCGGGAATTTTAATTGGTAGGGGAAAAACGGGAATAAGTCGGGAATTTAGTTACAAAACATATCCGAGAAAATGTTGTTTTACTCAAAATATGAAGTATAATATTCATTGTCAGTAAATTACAATGTAATTCAAACTGTATTTTTTTTGTAACTGTGTAGTTTATTTTATAATTCCTTGTAGACTATGTTAATACAAATAAAAAAACACGTTTATTTAAGTTTTAAAATTTAATATTAGTCATAAAAATTATTAATAAAAAAAGTAAGGGGAAGTGGGGTGGGGATTGGGGGGGGGGGGGGTCTCGAAGGGTTTGATATACTTTTTGAGTCTGGAATTTCAGGAAATGATCAGGGGAAATCAGGGAAAAACTCGGGAATTCCATTGGTCAAAGTTGAGCAGACACTATATAATAGTTTCTGGCTCAAGTTCATTAAAGGAGTAGTTTTCAATAGGATGTCTTCATTGGAAGAGCTTTGAATGAATCTTTCCACATGGTTAGTTAATAAGACCCCCCTACCCTACCCCCTCACAAATGATCCCCTGACCAACAAACAATAAGATTTGTTTGACACAAATGTATTTCACTTCAGTAACCTAGCATCTGTCTTGTGTCCAGTAAAACTTGATTTACTTGTAATGAAGGAAAACTCCATGACAAGGGTTGGCGGAACTGCTCAGAAACCACTCCACAGATAACCAACCTTTTAAAGAACGTCGTTGAAACGCTTACAAGATGTCGCACTTGGTTGTTATGTAAATTCTCTCCCCTTCATTCTCCTTTCTATTATTGGGCCGAGGAACAATTTGTTGTTGTTTGTACAACTATAGTTTACGTTTCTTCCTAAGTCTATTGAAAGAGAGCTTTTAAAGACAAGATTAGATAGTATGTATACACAGTAAACTTTTTTGAGAAACAAGATTTTTTTCTTCAAGCTCTTCAAATAACATTGGAGAGTTTAGACAGCATAAAGGAAGCAATAAAAAAATGTATTTGGGTACAAAGATGGAAAAATATAGCATACAATTTTAAAGAGAATTTTGAGTGTTTTTATATATATATATATTCGCTTTGCTCGTTGGGGGTTCCGCCCCCAAACCCCCGTTGAGTTTTGTTTGCAAGTGGATGTAAACCAATATAATTCCAGCGTTGTTTTGAACGTAACTACTTAAAGTCACCGATGTTTTATTGTATTTTTCACACATTATTTTAGTTTTTCCACACTTATAAGGCAGCTAGAATCCTCAAATTTGGCATGCTTATGGCAATTGGATGTGCCAATATTCTTGCCAAATTTTACGACTCTAGAAGTCCCATAAGTGTGTCAGAAAAATTTAAAAAATGTGTGGAAAATGTGCAGAATGTACTTAAAATAAAAAAAAATCTAGCTCTCTCTA
The DNA here is from genome assembly GCA_033556935.1 of Timema podura. Taxonomy (NCBI): domain Eukaryota; kingdom Metazoa; phylum Arthropoda; class Insecta; order Phasmatodea; family Timematidae; genus Timema; species Timema podura. The sequence continues at coordinate 9,849,926 of JAVRXN010000005.1, forward strand.
AGGTACAACCGATGGAGATATGACAAAAAGTAATAGGACCAAACTTGTGGATCTCGCCAAATCCGTGGCTTTAGGAGCAATCGGTTTTTTGATAGGTCTTACCGTTTAGCCACAAGAGACCTCCAAAGAAAGGTCCGCACCAACTTTAAAGTTGCTCCAACATTTTGAATTTTTTTCATAGGTTAAAAAAAATTTTTTTTTAACTTTTTGGAATTTTCCCGTCGGTTACAGGCTCGAAACTATAAGTTTGCCGAATTTTAAGTTTCTAGCTAAAAAAAAAAGTTGTTTTCGCGATGCCGTCCGTCTTTCTCTCTGTACCTCGGGCTAGAACCGAAACTATTTTACAGATTTTGGAATTAGATATCTAACCCTAAATTTAAGGGTAGTTTACTGGAGAACTAAAAGAGAAAAAATCGATTTTCTCGAAATTCGTTCTAATGATTTTAATTCTTATCTCCCTGTAAAAACCTTCCACTCCAAATTGAACACATAATATAGTCTCATTGGGAAAATTTAAATACCAACAATTTAGCATGTCCAGTTTTACATGAATGCTTTTTCAATTACTCATTCCATTGCACATCTTTCTTTGTGTCGTACATGTCCATATAAGAAATGTTGTCTACACACATGACTAGCATCGTGTCCACACATATCATGTATCTTGTGTTTGCTAACTTCCACCCAATCTCTTCACACTGGAACTCTACAACTCTGAATGACAGAATAATAATTAGCTGATGGCATCGTATATCCCCCCCCACCCCTTTTCTTTCAGTGAAATTCTTTTTAAGCATCGCCATTGAGAAAATAGGAAAATAGTGAAACAAGAAAGTTTGTTTCATTTTCTAATAGCGTTTCGTGAGAGTTTTAATACTTTATTTATTTATTTGAGGAATTTAACGTTCACTTTCTAAACCTACTGATTATATCAGCACACGAGAATTTCTATGAGCAAGAGCGAAGGGTCTACCAATTTTAACGGGAAAGGTATTTTCCCATACCTTCCAGGGTTATTTTATATGACACTATCGACATGATAACGACGGCTTTACTTCCCCTCCGAAGGAAGTTGTGCTACGTATTTTTATCGCTCAAGTAAAATCAGTTGACCTCGGCTAGGTTTGAACCAATGACTATCGGGTCCCAAGGCTAACACTTTACCCCAATACCACCGAGACTGATTGTATTTACACATCAACAAGCTACATTATATATCAATGGCTCAACAATTCCCTCTTGTTTAGTTATAATATGTCTCCTTTTCATTTTATTGATATAAAAATATTACATTTTCTGGCAGGACAGAAAATAAGAATATTAAAAAGCCCTTGCTCCACTTTTTATTACTCATCGGGGCTAACCACACGTTTTCACTAATGGGGTAGGGATGAGTTAGGTAAAATTTAAAGTACGTGCACGCGAATTTGTGTGGAGGGAGGGCGGGGATCATTCAGGAATAGAACCATCTTGGTACACTCAGCCGGGATTCGATCCCTGACATATTAGTCAGTGGCAAACCAAACTAAGTGAGCTTGAAAATTAGACCATGTAGGTCTACACACGTTCGTGGTTGATGTAGGTTTTTAATGGTGTAAGTAATTAGCAAGGTTAAGTAGTTATTAGGGTAAGTAGCTAATGAGGCTATTAGTTAAGAGTGTATGAATTTAATAAGTAAAGTAGCTACTGGTGTAAGAATTTAATGGTTTAAGCTCAATAACCCGCCGAGTGGTGTAGTAATCATTGCACCTGGTTACGAGCCTAGGGGTCCCGGGTTTGAGTCCCGGCTGGTACCTTGGGTATTTTTCCCAACGGTCTCCAGGGTTTGATTGATTAGGCTTAAGTTAGGTTTAAGAATTCCCATTAGTTCCACACCCTCACATTCATCACTTTCACCCTCACCATCACCCTTATACTCACTATCACCATCACCTCATCACATAGGACATGGAAAGATCCTCCACGAAAAGGATGTACTATTAGTACATTCAGTCATCCCCTGGACAGGTACATTAGTACTGGATAATCTTTCCACAAACTGGCCTATAAATGATGTAGCCCAGACACGCAATATATAGACATAGGCCTACTAAGCACTTAATAATATAAGTATCTAAAATCCCCCACAAATTTGCAGATAGAGAGATAATAATAAAATTGAACGCAATTAATGTTCATTGTTTGACCTTTAATAATATATGTTAAACGATGTAAATACAACCTTGAATTAATCAAAAGCGTATGGATTAAAACGCTCAGCAATGGCAAGCTTGAAACATAATATAGGCCTACCTTTTATTATACTCTGAATATATTATTCTTTACTTGTTGGCCATGTTCCAAGAACTATATAGTTTTTTTATAGAATTTAATAAAGTTGTAAAAGAGGCAACACCATTAAGAAATATTATTAAAAAATCAGGCTGTTACAAATAGTAAGAGCTTTAAAATAAAATATTTGCTTAAAGGTGTACTACGTCTATCATTTTTCATTATACTTCTTCATATGTTGTTTGAATGTCGGGTTTACAGCCTCTATGCTTATATTAATGCGTAATCCGTGTCGTTTATTACCCAGGTTTTATGTCTCGTTACACTGGTCATTAGAATAAACTACAGAATCACGGTTATTAGTTATTACACTTTCAAAGTAGACTTACTATTCAGAATCCACTCAGAACTAAAGTGACCTTCCTTTTTAAATTGCAGTGCACTGACGAATGAGATAGATAGATAGATAGAGAGAGAGATGAAAGAAAGTCGGTAGGAAAGTTGTAAGCGATGGGTGAATTTAATTGAGACAGTGGATGGGATAGCCTTGGATTAATTATGTTTGAAGTGAAATCTGCCAGGAACAAATTGAGGCTGTTAAACACTTGACAGTGAACATATATGAAACTTTATGAAAGTATTAAAAAGTTTCCTTTTAAGGTGGTATGTAAAACATTGCGAGTCAAGGTTTTTTTTTTTTTTTGAAAGGTTTGTCATTTTAACAATCTGCATACATTAAAAACAAAAAAAAGAAGAGCAAAAATGAGATTCCATACGATAGAGCTATTTTAATTGTTGACGCAAGACAATCCTTCCCAATTATCTATCACTACATTGAAACATTTACCTTTTTTAGGGGGAGATAGTGAGTGATATAATGATATAATCGTTCGGACATGTGATTTGAAATAAATATCCAGATAAGGATATTTTCTTGTAATGTCTGAACATAGCTATGAAATAAATATCGCCAAATTTGATATCTTACTTCCCCATTTATTCAGCCCCAATTTAAAATAAACTACCTTACGAATTAACCACTTTCATCATCTTACATTATACAGTTTAAAACCCTGAAATGTGCACCAGTGACCTAATAGGTCTGAGGTGTCATACTCGCGTTGCACTTTGTCATTATTGACAGGAAGGGTGGTTTTTACATCTTGGTCGGATGCAATAGGGGAGTGTTTATTTTATCATAATTTGATCTTCAATGTGTTCTTGGGCCTCCCTCAAGGAAAAACTTTGTTCAGTGGTTATCAATGTAGCCCAGCATTCTCTTCTCCTCCTCAGTAAAACACTGTTGATGTTATCTTCAATGTGTTCTTGGGCCTCCCTCAAGGAAAACTTTGTTCATGTGGTTATCAATGTAGCCCAGCCTTCTTCTTCTCCTCAGTAAAACACTGTTGATGTTATCTTCAATGTGTTTTAGTGCCTCCCTCAAGGAAAACTTTGTTCAAGTGGTTATCAATGTAGCCCAGCATTCTTCTTCTCCTCCTCAGTAAAACACTGTTGATGTTATCTTCAATGTGTTTTAGTGCCTCCCTCAAGGAAAACTTTGTTAAGTGGTTATCAATGTAGCCACTTCTCTTCTCTCCTCAGTAAAAACATGTTTTTATGTTATCTTCTAGTTTTAGTGCTCCCTCAAGGAAAACTTTGTTCAGTGGTTATCAATGTGCCGCATTCTTCTTCTCTCCTCAGTAAAAACGTGTTATGTTATTTTTCAATGTGTTTTAGTGCCTCCATCAGGAAAACTTTGTTCAAGTGGTTTAATGTAGCCGCATTTTCTTCTCTCTCAGTAAAACCTTTTGATGTTATTTTTCATTGTGGTGTTGTGCCTCTTCTCGGGAAACTTGTTATTTCACGTGGTATTTGCCGATTCTCTTCAGAAAACTTTTTTCTCTGATTTTCAAATCATCTTAGCTTTATATCCCTAGAATGCTATGCTATGTTTTCAATGGTATTGCTATTATTCCTCAGGAAAACGATTCCTGTGTTTTCCAATGTGATATTGCCTTCTTCCCGTCAGCAAAACGTTTGTTGTGATTTTTTTATGTGTATTGTGCCTCTCTCGAAACCTTTTTTTGCGATTTTCACTGTGATTTTGCCTTCAATCTAAGGGAAATTGATCGCATTTCCTCAAATTTTTATTCTTACATTGTGATCTTAATTATTGTTATTTTCAGATTTACCGAATGGGTATATTTATACGTGTAGAATTAAGAAAGTAAGCAAAAAAAGTCTTTATTAGCCAGTAATGGCACTAAAACTTAAGTCTATCAACAAATTGAAATAGATCCACATTACATGGCCCAAATCTTCCCCCAGACTTTTCAATATCTCCCGGGTGGGGGGAATTCCGGCAGCCAGATTTCTCCGGGAGTATAATTGCCCGAGACGCCACAGAGAGAGAGAGAGAGCAAAATGTAAATATATACCCAACGGAAATTTATGACTCCAGGTTTTGCGATAGCTGAGGGGAAGTGTGTCCGATTCAGAGACCCGGTATCTTGGAGTTGTCTGGAGTTTGTCTAGTCGGCGGAGGGGGGGAAGGGAGTTAAAGGAGCACGTGGATGGATTATAAAACTCCTTGCAGGACATGCACTTAGCCGATTCGGCTTGTATCGCCAACAAAAGTCGTAATTCTTCTGCTACATGCACTAAATGTCATCATGAACAACTTCCAAGAAACAAATTTTTCTTAGAAACAATGTCTGGATATACTTTTTATTTTTATTTAAAAGGGGGTATTTAATGTGCACTTTCTAAGGGACTTGCTCAGTTGGTTAACTTTAAGAAGAACCTTGTCTGACAATTCTAGAATGATATTAAAATTACTTTCATATACTAATACGCCGATCCAGTTGTTATTGTGATGTCATATTTGGCAGATGGCGTGAATTTTTGTTTGCGGTCATATAGGCCTAACTTTTTGTGTAAACATTTACTATTCCAGATTTTTTTTTCGTGTCTTCTATAGGTTTCTTTGCTAGAAGTCTGACTATAGAATCTCACTTAATCTAGGACAACACGCTTAGTACTATACAATATATCCTAGCAACAATATTGTTGGATCTTAATAGTAAAAATGTAAAATATAATAAACAAATGGGTATATTATTTTAGGTACTTCTTGGGATCGAACCTGAGTCCTATAAAAAGTGTATTTAATTATGTGACCAGTGAGTAGTTAGGTGGACCATATAGTACAGCGCTCTGATTGGTCGGTTTTGGTCACGTGACCACGCCCCCTTGCTCTGATTGGCTGTTGGCTTTTCCCCTCCCCTCTGCTCCCCCCGGTAACGGGTTTTCCCGATGACGTCATCGCTCTGTCGCAACCCGGCGCCAATTTGGTGGCTTGACAAGACAGGAATAGATCAGGATGTCGCAACATCTCCCCCTGGTAATGGGTTTTTCAGGTGTCGCAACCCCCTTATTTGGTAATGGGTTTGCCCGGTGTCGCAAACCGGCGCCAGTTGGCGGGTTGACAGGGCAAGTCGAGACAAGAATAGATCACGATGTCGTAACCCCCACCCCTATGTGGCAATGGGTTTTCCCTTATGACTGGCGCCAGTTTGGCGGCTCGACCAGCCGAGCCGAGACAGGAATAGATCGTGACCTTGAAGCCGTGAGCTAGGTCATTGACCCTGGCAACTCTCCCCCTGGCAATGGGTTATTCCGATGACGTCATCGCTCTGTCGCAACCCGGCGCCAATTTGGCGGGTTGGCAATACAAGTCGAGACAAGAATATATCATGATGTCGCAATCCGTCCCTTCTATGTGGCAATGGGTTTTCCCTGGTGACTGGCGTCAGTTTGACGGGTTGACAAGACAAGTCGAGACAAGAATAGATCGTGATCTTGAAACCGTGAGCTATGTCATTGACCCTGGCAAACCTCCCCCATCTGCAATGGGTTTTTCTGGAGTCGCAACTAGAGAGCATTGGCACAGCTATAATTATGCACAAGCAGGGGCCTCGGAAGCCTTACGGTTATTTATAATCCTCAGTTAGTGGCCTCCATCCCCCACCGTAAAAGTATACTGAAATTGTTTGTATGGTATCGTCCGTCGACATGCACGGATGTAGGTATCAGCCACGGGGAAGAAATACCTACAGTTTACACGGCAGGGATTCAATTTCCCTCAGCCGGAATTAGATGTGCCTGACAAACGGGCAAGGAATAGTGAAAGTATTTATGAGAGGTAAGTGTACCCGCATTTGCATGGAGGGAGAGCTGGAAATACCACAAGTGTTCGAACTTCTCAACCAATCATACAGGCAGAGCTCCGCTTAGTTACTTGTACAATTCATAAGACCTAAATTGATTTATGTGTTATTATTATTTTTTAAATTCGTGGTAGAATATGTTTGATTGGAGAGTCAAAGACAGAAAGGAAATGCGGCGTCTACAGCAAAATCATCGGTCGGAGTGCTGTTCTAGGGACAGAGAGAGACAGAGAGAGAGAGGGAGAGAGAGAGTTCGGTTGTAGACATTAAAACACAAACATAACAGTTTTATAATATTTATTCACACAACACTTAAACAACAAAGAAATTTTATTTTCGCGATATATTTTGATATATATAACTTTGACAATACATAAGTAATACAATTATACAATTATACATTTAAATTCACTAATATATAACTTTCACGTAAATTAATATGTTGTTTTTAAGTTTTAAATATGAAACTATATCTGTTGACATAATATATAACATTTACACTAAGCAAACTAGCAACTCAAACAACAAAGAAATTCAGTTAATTAATGTTCGCAAAAAATATTTTGATATAATAATATATTAAAATTTTACAAAAAAAAAAAATCATAATTAATACAATTATGTGTATCTTGAAATTATTTTAAATATATATATAACTTTCACGTAAGTTAATATGTTGTTGTTAAGTTTTAAATAGGAAACTATAGCTGATGACATGTTATATAACATTTACACTAAGCAAAATAGCAACTCAAACAACAAAGAAATTCAGTTAATTTATGTTCGCAAAAAAAAATCATAAGTGATACAATTATGTGGATCTTGAAATTATTTTAAATATATATAACTTTCACGTAAATTAATATGTTGTTGTTGTTAAGTTTTAAATAGGAAACTATATCTGATGATTGAATAGTTCCAAGCGAAAAGTCGCAAATAAGCTGCGTGTGAAAGCTCATTCGTGAGATTGAGGAGTGTGAGACGTAATCACAACTTGTTTGTGTGTGTGTGTGTGTGTGTGTGTGTGTGTGTGTGTGTGTGTGTGTGTGTGGGCGTGTGTGGGCGTTTTCATATTACATAATCCTTGTCTATCTTAGCTCTAGTTTTTATACCTTTTTTGTGTGTTTTTATATACTATGTCATTTTGTTAAATTTCATTTTAATTGTATCGGTTAAGTGTAAGAAAAGGCGGTAGTCTTAACTTCGCCATTAAAGTCTATTATTATTATTATTATTATTATTATTATTATTATTATTATTATAACATTTACACTAAGCAAATTAGCAACTCAAACAAAAAAGAAATTCAGTTAATTAATGTTCGCAAAAAATATATTTTGATATAATAATATATTAAACTTTTACAAAAAACAAAAAAAAACAACATAAGTAGTACAATTATATATCTTGAAATTATTTTAAATATATAACTTTTAGATCAATTAATATGCGAGTACGATTTAAATATCTAAATCAAAATAACGTGGTATCAGTTTATGCATCACCGCATCTACATCAAAATCATCATCATCATCATCAACTGGAGGAGTGCCTGATTCTAAAACTGATAAAGTTATTATTGGAATATTATTATTTTCCGTTGAAGGTTTTGTAATCTTAGGTCGCGTTGCGATGCATAGCCCTATTATCTGGTTCTGTTAGAGCAAACAAGGAATATAAATATGCCTATAATAAGTTACTATTACGATTATTTATATAAGGTGCTCCAAAGATGCAGTATCACATAGCTTACCATACCAAGGGTCACACCTAGCTTCCCTAAGCTAAAGAGAAAGTATTGTGCACTACACCGATATAACTCACGCTAAACAGTGTTAATACTTTTCTAGTAGCTTAGATTAGGAAACAGAGTATATTTGGTGTAGTGTTTCTACAACACTGTAAATACCTATTATTTAGTTTCACAAAAGCTTAGTGTTTCTACAGACCTATCACGTACCTCCACAAAGATTAGAAGTGAGAGAAAGACCCGGTATCATTTATTTATATAAGTAATTGTAGATATATAATAATAATAATGACAAAGGTTTTTCTTTTTTTTGTCTATGAAAAGCAGATTTCTATTATAAATACAAACATTAAGAAAGTTCGGATTTTAGTCACACATAATTGTAATTGTTTTCTTGTTCTGAAAAAAAAAAAAGTATCGTTCATGAATATATTCTTAAAGTGTGGGCAAGAAATTAGCCCTGATATTAGATATTTGCCAAAGAGGTGATTGAACAGGGACTCCCTCTCCCCAGCAGTGCCCAGATATTAGAGAATATTTGTCAAACAGAGAATAGGATTGGGGGACTTCCTCTCGCCGGTAGAGTACAACCCTTACACCCTCTAAACATCAGTACTGGTTTCCCGCTCTGATAGTTTTGTTTCAAAACATGCCAACAAACTGTTAGGGAGAAGGTTTATTACGTCAGCGAACTACAAACACTTTAGCCAACGGACAACTAGTTTTCTCTAATTTCTACATTCATTAGGTGTGCAAGTCAGTCATACAAATAATAAGACGTGTTATTATTAGCACAGCGTCTTACTACCCGTTCGGTTATACGTACTTACGCATCGCTAACCTAACACTTTAAACATATAGTGGCATTTGGTACCATGATATACTACCGAATACACATTTAAATCAAGCTCTTCTAATCTAACACATAGTAATTGAATCAGCCAGATAATGTCCGATAATCATTTAGCTCAAACATGGTTTATAAATAGATTAAGCAAATGTTATTCAAAGCACATAGATTTTAACCAGGGACCGATAGTTTAGTATACAGACATGCTACCGAATGCACTAAGGTGGCGATTGAATATTTGATCCAGTACATTGCAAACGCGACTTTATTCATAACTAGCAATCCAACACTGCGTTGACCGTGACCCACTGCGGTATTTTATTAAAAATCCGGCTTCGAGGTGCATTCGGACACACTCCCGGTCATTTATGTTAAAATTTCAGATCTCTGCGTGCCGTAGATTTGGCTGGGCATCGCACACAAACAGACAAACGCTTCCTTTTATTATTATAGATTCCTGTACCATTAATATAGACGTTTGGCACGGCCCGCAAGAGAGAAAACATATATATGCAAGAATAATCTCAATATCGTGATTTATTCCCACTGCACCCCAACGAGATTCGAACCGAATCCTAGAGATGAACATGACAGCCGAGCACTGTCTCACTGAACTACAGTCCCCCAACTAAAAAGCCACTAGATTTAGTTTCACGTATTCATACGTCAAGACAAGTGATCTGCAGCAACCTATTTGATATACTATCAATACCTATAGCATATCACCGAAACTGTAGTATTATTTTATAAATATTGTCCGAAAAAAGGCTCTTTGAGGACTCTAAAACAGTTGTTTCTACTACCGGTTCGAGCTTTACACACACTTAGTGCGAGCCTGACGACATGTAGCCCACGACCACCGATGTATAAACTATATTTAACTATGAGAGGCTGAAAACATAAACAAAAGTGCAGGTATGGGCTCAAACTAGAGTCCCTTATTGACCGCATGTATCGACCTAATTTAAATCCGCCCTCACGCGATATAACCACGGGGTGTTGTAGGATGAGGGGCGGGGGGAGGGAGGAGGTCAATCATGGCACCGAACCAGCGACCCACTCTTCTAAACCACGGCCGTGCATGAGTTTGCTCTCTAGCACCGCGTATAACTAACCGTTCGGGTTCGCTTAAGTACTATTTACGCTAATGGATTGGAATTGGAAAGGTTTCACCCGCATTTGCGCGTGGAGGGAGAGTGAAAAAACACCCCTAGTTTACCCGACCGAGATTCGAACCTCGTTCTCCACGTCCTCGGCAGTCTAGCTCAACACGAATCTGGCGCGTTAACCAACTGCGCCATCGAGACGGGTATCTATCACTATGCACACTTTTTAGAGAGTTAACAATCTTTACGAGGCTGACTCTTCAACCAAACCAAATATTACAACAGATTGAAAGAAGAAGCAGAACCGCGAGTCCATCTGGATTCGGAATTGGGAAGGTTTAAGCCACATTTGCGTGGTGGGGGGGAGTAAGGAAATGTTCCAGCGTTTACGTGGAGGGAGAGCGGGAAAACATTTAGTGAGAACTACCAACACTACACCTCGGCAGGTATTCAAACCCCCCCCAACCTCGCCCAACACAGATTCGAATCCCGATATCTTTCACCGGGTGCTTCATGCCCAGTAGTTGTCAAACCCGAAAGAAGAATATGGCGTTTCAAATGGGGCGCCCCCTTCGGTTCCACACACAAAAAAAAGTTTTATTTTACATATCATTTAACGTTTTCATCTATATTTTACCGATTATATAACTCTTACATTAATTCAGAAGTAGTATTGAATACAATTATGAAAAACTTGAATTTATTTTACATATCATTTAATGTTCCCATCTATATTTTTCCGATTATATAACTTTTACAAAAATTCATAAGTAGTATTAAATGCAATATTAAATATAATTTAATTCTCGAAACTATATTTTAGTGATATAATAAATAACGTTTACACCAAACAAATTAGCCACTTAAACAACAAAGAAATTTTATGTTTGCAATTATATTTTGATGAAATATTGTATAACTTTTACGTAAATTCAATATCAAATATCTTTTAAGGCTCGAAACTATGTTGACATAATAAATAACGTTTACACCAAACAAATTAGCCACTTAAATATCAAAGAAATTTAAAGTTCGCAATTATATTTTGATGAAATAATATATAACTTTTACATAAATTCAATATCAAATATCGGTTAAGGCTCGAAACTATGTTGACATAATAAATAACATTTACGCAACGCAAATTAGCCACTTAAGCCTCAAGCCAAAGTTAGAGGAAGTGTGCCCACGTTTGCACGGATGGAGAATGGAAAGTCTATTAGAAAAACCTCCCTAAATACTCTCGACGCTGATGAAGGATTCTATAATATTGAGTACTATGGCGTGGATTTGTTTAGCTTACACTGAATATTTATTAAAACTTACACACAACCTCCCATCGTTCTACATGTCTAATACTTGTCACAAGAAAGAAGTAAGGCTGAATAAATTAGATTTACTAAGGGAATACATCTCAATTTTCCAGAGTTGGAAACGGAAAACGGTTTATGAAAATTTACCCCAAAAAATAGCTTGCTGTGGGATCAAACCCCCGACTTCCCTATAACCTGTTTCTAAAATGGAATTGTGAATTCCATCCTGTTTTTCAGAGGTCAAAGCTGTTTATTTACAAGACCATTTGTGACAGAAATATACCTGAATGTCAATGCTCCTAAAGACGTTTGTGTGTGTGTGTGTGTGTGTGTGTGTGTGTGTGTGTGTGTAAGTATGTGTCAGAAATACATGCTTGCAACATTGTAATTTCCCATTCTTTTTCCAAAGTTGAATGTAGGTAAAAAAAATGTCGGTCACTTCGATGAGCAGGTCAGGGAAATACCCCTCAAAGCAATAATCGATTAGACTTAAACTTGTGTGACAAAAGAAGGTGAGAGTCAATGGACCGGGATTCGAACTCTCTGCAGTTTAGTATATTGCGATAGGGCTGGTTTTTTTTCACTCTCCATCTATGCAAATGTGGGCACACTTCCTCTAATTTTGTCTTGAGGCTTAAGTGGCTAATTTGTTTTGCGTTAATATTAGTTATTATATCATCGAGCTCGTGTGGTCTAGAAATAATATGTGTGCCAGATCACTAGGTAATTACACTTGAGTTTCCATTTTAGAAACAGGTTATAGGGAAGTCGGGGGTTTGATCCCACAGCAAGCTATTTTTTGGGGTAAATTTTCATAAACCGTTTTCCGTTTCCAACTCTGGAAAATTGAGATGTATTCCCTTAGTAAATCTAATTTATTCAGCCTTACTTCTTTCTTGTGACAAGTATTAGACATGTAGAACGATGGGAGGTTGTGTTTAAGTTTTAATAAATATTCAGTGTAAGCTAAACAAATCCACGCCATAGTACTCAATATTATAGAATCCTTCATCAGCGTCGAGAGTATTTAGGGAGGTTTTTCTAATAGACTTTCCATTCTCCATCCGTGCAAACGTGGGCACACTTCCTCTAACTTTGGCTTGAGGCTTAAGTGGCTAATTTGCGTTGCGTAAATGTTATTTATTATGTCAACATAGTTTCGAGCCTTAACCGATATTTGATATTGAATTTATGTAAAAGTTATATATTATTTCATCAAAATATAATTGCGAACTTTAAATTTCTTTGATATTTAAGTGGCTAATTTGTTTGGTGTAAACGTTATTTATTATGTCAACATAGTTTCGAGCCTTAAAAGATATTTGATATTGAATTTACGTAAAAGTTATACAATATTTCATCAAAATATAATTGCAAACATAAAATTTCTTTGTTGTTTAAGTGGCTAATTTGTTTGGTGTAAACGTTATTTATTATATCACTAAAATATAGTTTCGAGAATTAAATTATATTTAATATTGCATTTAATACTACTTATGAATTTTTGTAAAAGTTATATAATCGGAAAAATATAGATGGGAACATTAAATGATATGTAAAATAAATTCAAGTTTTTCATAATTGTATTCAATACTACTTCTGAATTAATGTAAGAGTTATATAATCGGTAAAATATAGATGAAAACGTTAAATGATATGTAAAATAAAACTTTTTTTTGTGTGTGGAACCGAAGGGGGCGCCCCATTTGAAACGCCATATTCTTCTTTCGGGTTTGACAACTACTGGGCATGAAGCACCCGGTGAAAGATATCGGGATTCGAATCTGTGTTGGGCGAGGTTGGGGGGGGTTTGAATACCTGCCGAGGTGTAGTGTTGGTAGTTCTCACTAAATGTTTTCCCGCTCTCCCTCCACGTAAACGCTGGAACATTTCCTTACTCCCCCCCACCACGCAAATGTGGCTTAAACCTTCCCAATTCCGAATCCAGATGGACTCGCGGTTCTGCTTCTTCTTTCAATCTGTTGTAATATTTGGTTTGGTTGAAGAGTCAGCCTCGTAAAGATTGTTAACTCTCTAAAAAGTGTGCATAGTGATAGATACCCGTCTCGATGGCGCAGTTGGTTAACGCGCCAGATTCGTGTTGAGCTAGACTGCCGAGGACGTGGAGAACGAGGTTCGAATCTCGGTCGGGTAAACTAGGGGTGTTTTTTCACTCTCCCTCCACGCGCAAATGCGGGTGAAACCTTTCCAATTCCAATCCATTAGCGTAAATAGTACTTAAGCGAACCCGAACGGTTAGTTATACGCGGTGCTAGAGAGCAAACTCATGCACGGCCGTGGTTTAGAAGAGTGGGTCGCTGGTTCGGTGCCATGATTGACCTCCTCCCTCCCCCCGCCCCTCATCCTACAACACCCCGTGGTTATATCGCGTGAGGGCGGATTTAAATTAGGTCGATACATGCGGTCAATAAGGGACTCTAGTTTGAGCCCATACCTGCACTTTTGTTTATGTTTTCAGCCTCTCATAGTTAAATATAGTTTATACATCGGTGGTCGTGGGCTACATGTCGTCAGGCTCGCACTAAGTGTGTGTAAAGCTCGAACCGGTAGTAGAAACAACTGTTTTAGAGTCCTCAAAGAGCCTTTTTTCGGACAATATTTATAAAATAATACTACAGTTTCGGTGATATGCTATAGGTATTGATAGTATATCAAATAGGTTGCTGCAGATCACTTGTCTTGACGTATGAATACGTGAAACTAAATCTAGTGGCTTTTTTAGTTGGGGGACTGTAGTTCAGTGAGACAGTGCTCGGCTGTCATGTTCATCTCTAGGATTCGGTTCGAATCTCGTTGGGGTGCAGTGGGAATAAATCACGATATTGAGATTATTCTTGCATATATATGTTTTCTCTCTTGCGGGCCGTGCCAAACGTCTATATTAATGGTACAGGAATCTATAATAATAAAAGGAAGCGTTTGTCTGTTTGTGTGCGATGCCCAGCCAAATCTACGGCACGCAGAGATCTGAAATTTTAACATAAATGACCGGGAGTGTGTCCGAATGCACCTCGAAGCCGGATTTTTAATAAAATACCGCAGTGGGTCACGGTCAACGCAGTGTTGGATTGCTAGTTATGAATAAAGTCGCGTTTGCAATGTACTGGATCAAATATTCAATCGCCACCTTAGTGCATTCGGTAGCATGTCTGTATACTAAACTATCGGTCCCTGGTTAAAATCTATGTGCTTTGAATAACATTTGCTTAATCTATTTATAAACCATGTTTGAGCTAAATGATTATCGGACATTATCTGGCTGATTCAATTACTATGTGTTAGATTAGAAGAGCTTGATTTAAATGTGTATTCGGTAGTATATCATGGTACCAAATGCCACTATATGTTTAAAGTGTTAGGTTAGCGATGCGTAAGTACGTATAACCGAACGGGTAGTAAGACGCTGTGCTAATAATAACACGTCTTATTATTTGTATGACTGACTTGCACACCTAATGAATGTAGAAATTAGAGAAAACTAGTTGTCCGTTGGCTAAAGTGTTTGTAGTTCGCTGACGTAATAAACCTTCTCCCTAACAGTTTGTTGGCATGTTTTGAAACAAAACTATCAGAGCGGGAAACCAGTACTGATGTTTAGAGGGTGTAAGGGTTGTACTCTACCGGCGAGAGGAAGTCCCCCAATCCTATTCTCTGTTTGACAAATATTCTCTAATATCTGGGCACTGCTGGGGAGAGGGAGTCCCTGTTCAATCACCTCTTTGGCAAATATCTAATATCAGGGCTAATTTCTTGCCCACACTTTAAGAATATATTCATGAACGATACTTTTTTTTTTTTTCAGAACAAGAAAACAATTACAATTATGTGTGACTAAAATCCGAACTTTCTTAATGTTTGTATTTATAATAGAAATCTGCTTTTCATAGACAAAAAAAAGAAAAACCTTTGTCATTATTATTATTATATATCTACAATTACTTATATAAATAAATGATACCGGGTCTTTCTCTCACTTCTAATCTTTGTGGAGGTACGTGATAGGTCTGTAGAAACACTAAGCTTTTGTGAAACTAAATAATAGGTATTTACAGTGTTGTAGAAACACTACACCAAATATACTCTGTTTCCTAATCTAAGCTACTAGAAAAGTATTAACACTGTTTAGCGTGAGTTATATCGGTGTAGTGCACAATACTTTCTCTTTAGCTTAGGGAAGCTAGGTGTGACCCTTGGTATGGTAAGCTATGTGATACTGCATCTTTGGAGCACCTTATATAAATAATCGTAATAGTAACTTATTATAGGCATATTTATATTCCTTGTTTGCTCTAACAGAACCAGATAATAGGGCTATGCATCGCAACGCGACCTAAGATTACAAAACCTTCAACGGAAAATAATAATATTCCAATAATAACTTTATCAGTTTTAGAATCAGGCACTCCTCCAGTTGATGATGATGATGATGATTTTGATGTAGATGCGGTGATGCATAAACTGATACCACGTTATTTTGATTTAGATATTTAAATCGTACTCGCATATTAATTGATCTAAAAGTTATATATTTAAAATAATTTCAAGATATATAATTGTACTACTTATGTTGTTTTTTTTTGTTTTTTGTAAAAGTTTAATATATTATTATATCAAAATATATTTTTTGCGAACATTAATTAACTGAATTTCTTTTTTGTTTGAGTTGCTAATTTGCTTAGTGTAAATGTTATAAATAATAATAATAATAATAATAATAATAATAATAATAATAATAATAATAATAATAATAATAATAATAGACTTTAATGGCGAAGTTAAGACTACCGCCTTTTCTTACACTTAACCGATACAATTAAAATGAAATTTAACAAAATGACATAGTATATAAAAACACACAAAAAAGGTATAAAAACTAGAGCTAAGATAGACAAGGATTATGTAATATGAAAACGCCCACACACGCCCACACACACACACACACACACACACACACACACACAAACAAGTTGTGATTACGTCTCACACTCCTCAATCTCACGAATGAGCTTTCACACGCAGCTTATTTGCGACTTTTCGCTTGGAACTATTCAATCATCAGATATAGTTTCCTATTTAAAACTTAACAACAACAACATATTAATTTACGTGAAAGTTATATATATTTAAAATAATTTCAAGATCCACATAATTGTATCACTTATGATTTTTTTTTGCGAACATAAATTAACTGAATTTCTTTGTTGTTTGAGTTGCTATTTTGCTTAGTGTAAATGTTATATAACATGTCATCAGCTATAGTTTCCTATTTAAAACTTAACAACAACATATTAACTTACGTGAAAGTTATATATATATTTAAAATAATTTCAAGATACACATAATTGTATTAATTATGATTTTTTTTTTTGTAAAATTTTAATATATTATTATATCAAAATATTTTTTGCGAACATTAATTAACTGAATTTCTTTGTTGTTTGAGTTGCTAGTTTGCTTAGTGTAAATGTTATATATTATGTCAACAGATATAGTTTCATATTTAAAACTTAAAAAACAACATATTAATTTACGTGAAAGTTATATATTAGTGAATTTAAATGTATAATTGTATAATTGTATTACTTATGTATTGTCAAAGTTATATATATCAAAATATATCGCGAAAATAAAATTTCTTTGTTGTTTAAGTGTTGTGTGAATAAATATTATAAAACTGTTATGTTTGTGTTTTAATGTCTACAACCGAACTCTCTCTCTCCCTCTCTCTCTCTGTCTCTCTCTGTCCCTAGAACAGCACTCCGACCGATGATTTTGCTGTAGACGCCGCATTTCCTTTCTGTCTTTGACTCTCCAATCAAACATATTCTACCACGAATTTAAAAAATAATAATAACACATAAATCAATTTAGGTCTTATGAATTGTACAAGTAACTAAGCGGAGCTCTGCCTGTATGATTGGTTGAGAAGTTCGAACACTTGTGGTATTTCCAGCTCTCCCTCCATGCAAATGCGGGTACACTTACCTCTCATAAATACTTTCACTATTCCTTGCCCGTTTGTCAGGCACATCTAATTCCGGCTGAGGGAAATTGAATCCCTGCCGTGTAAACTGTAGGTATTTCTTCCCCGTGGCTGATACCTACATCCGTGCATGTCGACGGACGATACCATACAAACAATTTCAGTATACTTTTACGGTGGGGGATGGAGGCCACTAACTGAGGATTATAAATAACCGTAAGGCTTCCGAGGCCCCTGCTTGTGCATAATTATAGCTGTGCCAATGCTCTCTAGTTGCGACTCCAGAAAAACCCATTGCAGATGGGGGAGGTTTGCCAGGGTCAATGACATAGCTCACGGTTTCAAGATCACGATCTATTCTTGTCTCGACTTGTCTTGTCAACCCGTCAAACTGACGCCAGTCACCAGGGAAAACCCATTGCCACATAGAAGGGACGGATTGCGACATCATGATATATTCTTGTCTCGACTTGTATTGCCAACCCGCCAAATTGGCGCCGGGTTGCGACAGAGCGATGACGTCATCGGAATAACCCATTGCCAGGGGGAGAGTTGCCAGGGTCAATGACCTAGCTCACGGCTTCAAGGTCACGATCTATTCCTGTCTCGGCTCGGCTGGTCGAGCCGCCAAACTGGCGCCAGTCATAAGGGAAAACCCATTGCCACATAGGGGTGGGGGTTACGACATCGTGATCTATTCTTGTCTCGACTTGCCCTGTCAACCCGCCAACTGGCGCCGGTTTGCGACACCGGGCAAACCCATTACCAAATAAGGGGGTTGCGACACCTGAAAAACCCATTACCAGGGGGAGATGTTGCGACATCCTGATCTATTCCTGTCTTGTCAAGCCACCAAATTGGCGCCGGGTTGCGACAGAGCGATGACGTCATCGGGAAAACCCGTTACCGGGGGGAGCAGAGGGGAGGGGAAAAGCCAACAGCCAATCAGAGCAAGGGGGCGTGGTCACGTGACCAAAACCGACCAATCAGAGCGCTGTACTATATGGTCCACCTAACTACTCCAGTGGAACAGGTTTTGTGCCTGCTAACATAATTATTCTTTAAATTGAAAATTGACCCCTGGACATGAGAATTGAGCTCGGGACCTTTGACTTAGGACGCCAATACTCTAACCACTGAACTATCAAGGAGTCATCCCGTGCCCAGGGTCATTCTTAATTCACGTTTTAAGGCAGAGTCTGTGATGAACGTGTGGAAATCATCAGCTGTATATGTGGTTCGGATACCGCGTTAAACTGTAGGTCCTCCATTTCATCTCACAACCACCCTACCATTACACATTAGCGTAAGTGCGTATAACCCGAACGGGTAGTAAGACGCGGTGCTAATAATAATAATTATTATTATTATTATTATAGATCGGCTATTTAATACATAAAAATATATTTATGGTGAATAGCTTTAATAAAAAGAAATATTATTATTATTATTATTATTATTATTATTATTATTATTATTATTATTATTATTATTATTAGCACCACGTCTTACTACCCGTTCGGGTTTTACGCACTTATGCTAATGTGTAATGGTAGGGTGATTGTGAGATGAAATAGAGGAGCTACAGTTTAACGTGGGATCCGAACCACGGTGGAGGCCTTGCCTTCCACACATTCACAAGTTGTGATTAATACACGTCTTGTCAGAGGTGAAGGAAGGGTTTGGCAATCAGATAAATCTGTGCCGGGACCGAGGATTAAACCCTTAGAGATATACTGATTCAATGTATACCTCCCTTTTTTTAATGGAAATATCTGACAGCTAGAACAAAGTTACTAGAACTAATTCTATTTTAATGTATTCATATGTAAAGGTATGTGACCTGCAGGGGTCACCGTTGATATTTGCTATCAATATTTATAAAATAGCACTAATAATTTAGTCATATAATATTATCTACTTTTACGACAAAAAAGTTTGTAATTTTTTTAGAGGATTCTACAATCGTCCACTCGTAATAAAATCAATGTATTCACTTGAACATTTACAAAATATTATAATATATTACATTCGCTTATAAACAATAAAGCCAAGAAAGTAAAACTCTTTTAATATTAGGCTAGAACCTGTTGCTTGACAATGTCAACTACATGGCATCAGATGTCAACAACTTTTAATGAATTAATTTGAGTCTTTAGAATAGTAGTTTTATTTCAATTTAATTTAACTTGTTTAAAATTCTGACCAAAAAACCACAATAGCTTATAATAGGCTAGCAATGAGACATACAAAAATAACTAGAATACAGAGTAAATTACCATTACGACAGTAACATTATAGTTTAGCTGCGTCTAAATATAATGTTCTTTAAATTGATCCGGGTTTCATTTTTCAATTTAAAGAAAATTATATTTAGATACGGCGATAACCGTAAATAACAAATATAGACCAATTGCTTTACTGTTTAGTCAACTAATAGTATAGTTTTTTTTATCACCACATATTTAATACCTGTTAAAGTTATTTGCATATATGATAATTAAGGATGCGGAAGGATATATTTTAGTGGTAATCTAAATGATAACGTGTCCAGATTAAAAATGTTATTAGTGGTGCTAACACGAAATATTTTTCTATTTTATAAAAGACTCTTCGTATAAAAATTGGGCTATAGTTAACTATCATTATATTAAATGTACAAACAAAAATATAAATAAATTAAGTCACAGCACCAACTAATTATTCTTATACTAATATGATACTTAAAAAAAATATCTTAAGGTTTGAATTATATTATAAAAATAATCTGGTTATGTTGACTGTCAAATTAACAGCCTACAGAACGTTTAATGAGTCAACTTCCCCTCTTATCCAACCCCCCTTCCCCTCCTTTTTTTTTTGTGACTGCTAGATCTAATCAAGATCCAAGGTAATTGTTACCTATACAGAGCTATTTACCTACACCCGACCTACTATTAGAGGCCAATTGAAAAATATGGTAGCGGCGATTATTGATTGAAGAGTCGGTCCTTTTTGATGCCCTCCTTCTTGGGACGCTTCACAACCGCCGATCTAAGAGAAGTCTAAGGTTTAGTCTTTTTTTTTTAAGTGGTAGCTTTCTATCAAAACATTGGTGGGATGAAGCTATCATTACTGCTCTGAGGCGCGTGAGCAATTTAGTCGCAAACAAAGCTAACCCCATAAAAAAAAAGACTGGAATAATATTGAATGTTACGTACTGGTACACACGATATGTGAATTTTTCATTTAATTTATTCGAGGAATTTAACGCGTACTTTCTGAACCGACTGAATATACGGGGTGGGGCCAAAACACTTAAGACGATTAGTAACCGGATAATTAACCGGCCCCGTGGTGTTAGTGGCCAGTGTACCTGGCTATGAACCTAGAAGTTTTGGGTTCGATTCACGGCTGGTACCTTCTATTTTGTTTCCCCTCACCCCCCCCCCCAAAAAAAGGGAACCACCCCAAACGGTTACCAGGGTTTGGTTAGTTAGGTTTAAGTGTTTCCACTGGTCCCACACCCTCATACTCACTATCACCCTCATATCATCGGGACATGAAAAGGGTCTCCACGGAAAGGATGTACGATCAGTACATTCGGACGTTTCCTGGGAAATGGTACATTAGTACTGGATAATCTTTCCACAAACTGGGCTACGAGTGCTTGAAATGTACATGTTGCTACTGAACCAAAATTGAAGTCTTTGCTGAATGTTCTTCTTCCTCGTTAACTGCTCAATTTTAGAAAATAATGTTTTAAATGGAGGTGTACAGTAGTTACCAAACCAAAGTGGGAAGACACACGAATATAAATAACAGCAAGAAGTGCACAAGTTTGGGTTCTCTTTGGATTGGAAAGGTGCCAGACTAGTAAGATATTACCAACAGAAGCCTTCCAGTAATGACACCCATCCAAGAAAGATTACCTCGACAAGGTTTTTTAAACAAACCTTTTAACATGTTAGAACAATCACTTAACCCATATGGACTCTTCCATGACAGAGAGAATAGAGTGAGATGGAAAGCATAATGGGAGAGTAATGGAGCGCTTAGATCTGAATAAGCTATATTTTTGTGCACCAATTCTTACTACCCATCCGAGAATGCTACACATAGCTACTCTAATAGTGGGGTAAGAGATAAGAAAAGTATGATTCAATGATAAGGAGCTCGCAGCAGAGGTCACGGTGTTAAAGATGTCGATAGTCTAATAGACTGACCTTTTGGCAACGGGAGCTCAAAGTTCGACTCTCAGCTGGTCTTACATGATTTTTTTTTCCATGTGTATGTTTTATCCCTGTGGTTTACCCCATCATATCTCCACATTTTAGTTGAAATACCTTCTATCCAAAAAAATATTCTTTAGCCGTCCATCTCTTAAATTAACCCGATAATGACCCTTGTATTTAATATGGCACTAAAAAAAAAGCAAAGTCAAAAACAAATGGAACTACTTTAAAACAGTATCTGATGAATTATATTCAAAAAATTTTGCTAAACTTTTATTTTATTTTAGAAATAAATCGGCTGGCTACTGAGTTAAAGGTTCCCGGGTTCGATTGCTGGCATGGCTGAAAAATGTATCATTGGTGAAATGTGGGTTTCTCCTTTAACAGTAATGAATTAACGCGCAGGGGGCTTGATGTTGTGTCTGTTCTAGATTTAAGTTAGTTTATAAGTCGTGTGCTGGATATAATCTGTCAATTAAGATATCTAACGTTAAATAACTTAAATAAATGGAAATAAAATAAAATGAAATAATAATTTTAAAAAATTCAAAATATTTTAGCTATACCATACCCTTTTTAAAAGTAAAACATTAAAATTTAAATAATAAATGCTTTTATTTTGATACGATAAAAATGAAATTTTTCCAAAGATGTTTTTAGTAGAACGTGTTAAGAGGCAAAGTGCATATTTAGTGGTATACTTGTATACAAGTTTTTTTTTTCAATTAACGTCAACATATCATCTGTTGTTAATTAGCTAGGTATAATTGGTTGCATAGAGTTGGCTACACTGGCTCGCGCGCTCTGTCTTGGTTATCTCAAGTGTCCGTCATTACCTCGGGTAATTACTAGAACTAGCCGAGCCGACACAGGTAACTGAGCTCCTTGGAGACATCAAGAAGGGTAGGGGGCGTACTTAAAAACTTATTGACGACATAAAAAAAAGTTCACTGATCCTTCATCCCATTTTTTTCTAAGGTGGGATGGAAGGGAAAATGAGTAAGGGGGCCGTCTTTTTAAGGGTTAAATTGCCGCGCAGACTTTCAGCTTTAACGCAATATTTAATTCTACGATGCGTTATTTAAAAATATGCTTCACTCCAAACTAAAGTAGAAAGATTCCAACAAGGCTATTTTTATTTATCAATCCTATAGTTTGAGTTTTAGTAATAGAAAAATAACCTTTGAAAATGTGACATTAGCTAATTTTCAACGATTGATTGGATCAGGATTGATGAAAAAGGCTCTAGGTTCAGCCTTTCTCTGACAAATAAATGGTTTTTGAATCCTTGAAAAGTCGTTGAAAATGAACTGACGTCACATTTTCACACTTATTTTTTTCTTCTATTAATAAAACTCAAACTATAGTTTTGTTAAGGAAACACAATCCTGTTGGAATCTTTCGACTTTATTTTGGCGTTAATCATACTTTGAAATAACATCGTGAAAGATAAACGTCTGCGAGGCCATTTATCGCTTAACAAGACGGCCCCCTTAAGCTATTTATCAATTCACACGATGGATTGTAGATATATTACAATTTATATTATCAAAAGTAGTGGCAACTTCACTTTTATAAATATAAAACTAAGTACAATCGGTTTTGTTTTGTTACGCGTTTAGAAAATATTGACGGCTTATGTTAATTAATTAACTCTCATAGCCGCACAACAATCAGATTTCCACCCTACTACACCCGCAGTTTCACAATAAACTGAAATGGTGAAATTAAGGTTTTAATCTTAATTGGGTTAATTTTTTAAAGTGGTCTTTATCACAGTTGTTTTCCTACTCCCCATTTCTCTTAAGCTGGTGCATTTTACCCTGAATAGCCTCCTCATCCAAGAGGTGGGTTGCTGGGAGGGGGGATTGGGCAGATCACCCCCCTCTCACCACATCCCCTAAATCAAAAAATAATTTAAAAAAATACTGAAACCAATATCTTAAATGTTGTAAATAGTGGCTGGCTTCTCTTATATGCAGCTACCATCTCCTTTGGAGGCAAAGACATATTTTTATAATA
The DNA here is from genome assembly GCA_033556935.1 of Timema podura. Lineage (NCBI taxonomy): Eukaryota > Metazoa > Arthropoda > Insecta > Phasmatodea > Timematidae > Timema > Timema podura. The sequence continues at coordinate 9,873,685 of JAVRXN010000005.1, forward strand.
AGAAGACATTACTAACCTTGACTGGTATGAATTTGGAAATCAGAAAAAGGTTCCTAAAGGCATTTGTTTGGAGGGTTGCGTTTTATAGATGTGAAGCATGGAACGTTGATGCAACTGAAAGGAAATGATCAGAGATGCATTTGAAATGTGATGCTACATAAGAATGTTTTATGGAGATGGTATTAAATAAATAAGTGCTAAGAAAAGTAAATGAAGAAAGGGAACTTTGGAAAAGTATTCAGCAAAGAAGTGTTAACATGGTAGGACATATTATACTGAGACATGATATTTTGACGAAGAAAGTTATACAAGGATATGTGGAAGGGAGAAATTCAAGAGGGAGACCAAGAATGGATTACATCGACCAGATAGCGGACAATGTTGGCAGAAGAAGGTACAAATATGCACAAAATTTGGCCCAGAATAGGCAAAAAAATTGGAGCTGCAGCAAACCAAACCCAAGATTGATGACCTAATGAGGATGAATCTCCCTTCCACTATTTTCAACTTGAACTAGACAATAACTCTTTCATCTTATATACAAATTGGTAAGTTCGGGTTCATTTGATCATTTCCTCTACATTTAACCTTTCTCATCCTGAACTCATTAGCGTAATTAATACATAGGCGTATAACCAGAATGGGCAGTTAAACGTGGTGCTAAAAAAATATATTTGCTCTAATGTGCAGCCAAGTAAATTTGTATTAAAATTACAAATTTGCTAGTAAAAATAGTATTTATTCCTAAAGTCCTCTTTTTATTATCATAACTAGACAGGTACAATTATTTATATATAAAAAAAGTGTTATTATTATTAGACTATTATTAATAGATTTATAAGTGAAGGAGACTTATGAAAACCAACCCCGACGCTTCCTCCATCTGAAAACAGCCCTCGGATCAACCTTTGCCTCATCCTTAGCCCTTTGATGATAATAATATATATACGCGTTTGGGCTACATCACTCGTAGCCCAGTAGTGGAAAGAATAATAGTACATCCTTTCTTGGAGGCTCTTTCCATGTCCTGATGAGATGAGGTGATGGTGATTGTGAGTATGAGGATGATCTGGGGGCATTTAAAGTAGGTATTTCCATGAAACCATTATAATATCCTCTCTCAGAAGAATTCTGATACATTTTCTTTAGATTTCCTCTTCAATGCGACCCTATCATATCGTTAATAACACTATTAGACTCTACTTTGTCGCGTGTACTCATTTCACGTCCTTTTTTTTATTTTAAGAGCTCCACTCCTGTAACATATCCACTCAAAAAAGTTTGTGAGCCTTTCGACCAGGTGTGTATAGCCTGCTCCAAACTCTCCTCTCTCCCCTTCTCCCTCTCCACCCTTTCCTCCCTTCAAGATACAAAACAGGCACATGGGAAAATTAGCTAACCTCCCGACCAAGTCTGTGACCCTCGCTGTAATTCACTCCCTCCTCTTCGACCGAACACACTACACTGTCTAATGTAGCGAGTAGGAAACGATTACACACACACATTCCTGTTCTCCTGGGATTACCACGGAGAGGGGAGATACTTACTGGCAAACTAACAATTAGTATTCAGAAGCCATTATAGATATATTAGAAAATAAAATTATACCTTGAAGATAGATAGATAGATATGTTCCCTTCCTCCCTCCTACTTTTATTCTGTTTTTTTTTAACGCTTAGTGGATTGTGTATATGTGTTGAAATATAGGGGTAAATGTTTGTAGGTATTAGTTATTATGTGTGGGGGTGACTTGGCGGTCTAGGGGGTAAAGTGTCAGTCTTTTGTGTTGGGGGGTCCGGGGTTCAAATCCTCGGTCCCGGTACAGATCTATCTGATTGCCAAACCCTTCTTTCACCTCTGACAAGACGTGTATTAATCACAACTTGTGAATGTGAGGAATGCCAGGCCTCCACCGTGGTTCGGATCCCACGTTAAATTGTAGGTCCTCCATTTCATCTCACAATCACCCTACCATTACACATTAGTGTAAGTGCGTATAGCCCGAACGGGTAGTAAGACGCGTGCTAATAATAATAATAATAATAAAATATAATTTGTACATTGGTATCTAAGTGGATAATGCTTAGACTGCTCAGATGAGTTAAGTTAAGCTGGAGCCCGCTTCTCAAAATAACTTTGAAATCACCAAGTGTGCGACGTTGTTAACAGGTTGGACAACTCTTTAACAATAAATATATATTATGTTGGTTTTGACGCATACCTTATGTCTGTTGTAACTACAGCCAAAACGTCTGAAGCTATTATTATTCCCTTTAGCATCTCAATGCCGAGACAATTAACTAAAATAAATATAGTATTTATTTTTTTACAGTTCTTTTGACTCTAACCGCACTAATGACCACTTGGAGTAAAATAATGTCAAGTTCGTTTAGTCCGGTTTGTTGTAGACGAGGAGGTCGGGGTTCGAACACACTCTTGTCCCATTTAGTCCGAAATAGTGAGGTTATACTTTAGTAGGGTTCTGGAAGAAAAAAAAAAAAGGCTTTCCAAAAGTTTCTTCATAGGTAAAATCGGGCTATAGCTCTATTAATAAATGGGACAAACTTAGTGAAATTCTCAGGGCAAAAATTAACTACAGTAGCCTCATGGCTTCTTTGGTGCTGACTTACAGTTCACAGCTGAATTCTGACAGTCAACATTTAGGTATATACCTAAATTTTGACTGTCAGAAGTGACAGCTGCTAAACACATGTTTTTTACAGATCATATGGTTCGGCGTAAGGACACATAATTTGGTCTGGTAGCTTTTCAAAGCCGTCAGCTATCAGCTGTGAGCTGTCAGTCAGCACCAAAGAAGCCATGGGGCTATTGTAGCAGCAAAATTTTATATAAATCGGTATATCTTTTAAATTATTATTATTATTAGCACGCTTCTACTACCCGTTCTGGTTGCTACTGACATTACGCTGAATGTGTCAAATGGTAGGTATGTGACATAAATGGTGACTTACAGTTAACGGGGAATCCAACACGGTGAGCCTGGATTCCTCAATTCATCAATTTGTTGTATTCAAACCTCACACACGTCTGTCAGTCAGTCAAGAGAAGGGTCTTGAGCAAAATTACCCTGGTTATAATTTGAGTTACAGTTTCACTGCCTAACGTAATTTGTGATTTAAAACTAAACCTTGTTTATATATATTTCATGTAAGTATTATTCTGGATGTCTCAAGTTTAGGGAAAAAAAACTTTTTTTGGGGGGGGAGGGGGAATTAAAGTGGGATGGAAAAAATTATAGTTAAGGTAAGTAGGTTTGTAGATTTTATAAAAAAAATCGGCCGGGATGAATAAAATATTACTTCAGTACAAAGGCAAAATTTTAGGGAGTAAGGGGGGCATTGGACCCCCCAATATTTAGAAAACAACAAAAACAACTAACACTATAAGTTGACAAGCATTATTAACTTTTGGCTCTAACAAATTTCTCATAAATAATGTTATTTCACTAAAGTAAGTAAAGTAATTCTAGTGATAATTGATAATAAATTATTTATAACAACACGTATTATAATTTTAAGTTGCACCCAGTCTCAATCGGAATCTCTGGAAATGAGTCCAAAGGTTGCTTGTCATCTCCGACAGCCGTTGTCTTGGTTTTACTGGTATGGAATCCCCCCCCCCCCCCGACCCACTGGTACGAACCCACCTGGTTCAATGTCTGCCCCCCTCCCCCTAATCAAAATAGTTAAACTCCACCTATGCTTCAGTACATGCGTGTATGCGTTACGTTTGATTTTCTACGCATAATAATATCAACAGTTCTAAATATTTGTCATAGGAAATCTGTAATTTGATGATACCTTTTACTCTTAATTTATAATTTTTTTCTATCAAATTCTGCTATGTTCATGACAAATATTCAACAACCGTTGAGAGTCACCATTTGAAAAAAAAAAATCAAAGTTTCTACTGGATAAATACTTTATTTATTTTGGCCAAATAAAGTTTTGCAAAAACTGAAAAAACAAACAAAAAAATACTGGACTTTTTTTTTTTTGCCTTCCTACGACTCATAACTTAACTCGATTTTACTTCTATCCCACCTTAAATGTAAAAAGTTGTCACTTTTTTTTTTTTTTTTGCATTGAAGGTCCTACTTTTTTTTTTCCACCCTCGACAAAGGGTCATCGCATAATATGCCATGTTCTTCTGTCATCAAGCTATTGTTGTATTTTACTTTTAACCCCTCCTTAACTTCTTTCCCAGAGGCTTTTTTTTTTTTTTCTCAGGGGGTGGTCGCAGTTTACATACCGATACTAGCACTCGTATATAATACTTAAAGGACTGTCCGTCAGGTGGTTTTAAAGAGACGAAGGGAGGTATGGGGGGATGGTTTGAGGAAAGCAGTCTTATACACATTGGGACACAACTGTTGACAAGCTTTGTCCTTCCACTAGCACCCACTCATCTTTCTCGCCAGGGGGCGCCAGTATCACCTTGTCCTTCTTTATACCTGTGACACCCCCAAAAACCCCCCTTAACATCCTGCACTCTCTTCATTGCCAACCCCTCTCTATATTCTTTCTTTTCTCTTTCATTTCTTCTTCCGGAAAACCACTATGCCTCTTTGCACATCAATTCGAAAAAAAAAAAAAAAAAAAAGGGGGTGGTGGGGTTTGGAATACAACAATCCTTATTTTAGTAAATTAAGGGTAAACCTTCTTAAATTATGAGTTTCTTTTCAGGACTGTCACTCTAGTAAATTTTTTTTTTTATCCTTTGAAACGTATCTGGTTTGGTTCACTTAAAGCAAGGATGTCCAAAGTTTTTTTAGTGTTTTCTTTCCTAAAAGACAAAAATAGTAGATTTAAAATTTTGTATGTATGCACTATTTTGATATTACACACCCATAACTTAATTTTTTCTCCACTCGCGTCTAGTACCCGTGTGTCACACACACACACACACACACACACACACACAGGTCATATATTTTTTAGCACGCGTCTCACTACCCGTTCGGGTTATACACTTATATACCGATTACGTTAGTGTTTTTAGGGATTAAGAAGCTTATATTTATAGGAAGTATACCTGAATTTACGCTTGGAGGGAGAATGGAAAACCATTTTGTAAGACCGCCATCAGTAAAACGACCCATATTCATACCTCGAGCTCCCCGTCATCGGCAGTATTGTCCACCGCGTGACAGTAGCGCCTTAAACCATGTGACCATCGAAACGGAATTTGAGTAAGTAAAAATTAAGGCCAGCCTACTCTTAGAAGTCTTTCCAATAACTCAAGTCTCCCAAAATTAAAACATATACAAAAAAAATAAATAAACAAATAAGTAAAAAAAAAAAATCAACATACCAACCAACGACTTTGACTTCCCCTGACCAACGAACGGCCTGGCCTGTTCACAGCTATTGTGAACCTAATTTGTACTCCTATTTAGTGCCTACTCATTACTCATTGTACTCAAAAAAGGAAATAGTTGCCACCGTCGACGACTATACCTCACAAATCCAGGGTCTTGCTTTTCAGAAGACCGTGAAATTGCAACCTTCACGTATCACGCGTATATATATGTGAGGTAGGTATACACACGTTAGTTTGTAAGACTGTCTGGTGTGAAAAGCAACCCACTGCCCGACATTCATTGAAAAGTGAAAAAAAAAAAAAAAAAAAACTGAAAGAAATGGACAGTTTGTCTTGGCGGAGATGTAAGGCCAGGAAAGGTGGAATATTCGACACGGGGCTCAATGTTGCCCAGACAAAGAAAAGAATTTTGACCTTTTTTTTTTTAAACTTTGTAATATTTTTCCTCTCTTTTTTTTTTATCACACATCATCTTTCAGATGAAAGAAAACATGCACTAAAAATACTACGATATATTTTAATAAACATGATGATTAACACGTGAAATTCCTTTTAAGATAAGAATTTAATTTTATTCACATGGTAATAATATATTATTGCGCAACTAGGTTGCTAGGTTGCCTCATTCGTAGCCCAATAGTGGAAAGATTAGCCAGTACTAATTAATATACTGTACCGTTAACCAGGGGACGCCCGAATGTACTAATAGTACATCCTTTCCGTGGAGGCTCTTTCCATGTAGAGATGAGATGAGGTGATGGTGATAGTGAGTATGAGGGTGTGGCACCAGTAGAAGCTCTTAAACCTAACTCAAGCCTAACTAACCAAACCCGGGTGACCGTTAGGGTGAATCCCATTTCGGGAAAAATAACCAAAGTACCAGCCGTGAAACGAACCCGGGACTCCTAGGCCCATAGTAAGGTGCACGGACCCCTACACCACGGGGCCAGTTTCTTCACATGGTTACCTCAACAGTTGTTAAATAACTGTCATGGGTGTTCTCAAATTTATTTACAATTTTTTCTCTTGATTTAAAAAGTTTCTCCTCTAATGCCGCTATGCTCATGATAAATATTTAACCAGTGTTGATATCACCATTTGAATAAAACTAAAACCCGCCTCGGTGGCGTAGTTGGCTAACGCGCTAGTCGTGTTTAGCTAGACCACCGAGGACGGGGAGATCGAGGTTCGAATCTCGGTCGGGTGAACTGGGGGTGGTTTTTCCTAAATGGTTTTCCACTCTCCCTCCACGCAAATGCGGGTTCACTTCCTCAAAAATTCAACCCTCCCAATTCCTAATCCATTAGAGTAATTAGTACTTAAACGTATAACCCGAACGGGTAGTAAGACGTGGTGCTAAATAAAAAATAAAAATAAAACTAAACTCTATGTTTCTACTGGAACAATTATTTATTTATTTTGTCCAAAAAATAGTTTTGCTCTAAGAACTGCAAAAACACTTACCTTTTCTCGCGTCGCTTTCCACCACAACTCCTTAAAACATGTTTATTCATATTATTACACCTTTGAAATAAAAATTGGAAGCCAGGAGTTGGAAAGCAAAGATAAGTTCAAGTACCTGGGAAGTCTGCTGACAAAGGATACCTACTGCACCAAGGGAATTATGTCGAGACTCATCATGAGCAAGGACGGTTTCAACAAGAAGAGGTTACTGCTGACCAGAAAGTTGAGTTTGGAACTGAGGAAGAAACTGATGAAATGCTTCATTGGGACCATCGCGCTGTATGGAGCAGAAACTTGGACTCTCAGGAAGATGGAAAAGAAACACTTGGAGAGCTTTGAAACGTGGTGGTGGAGAAGAGTTGAGAAGATCAGGTGGACAGACAGGGGGACAAATGAAGACTTCCTAAGAGTAGTGGGTGAAAAGAGAACCATTTTGAATGTGATTCTTCGGGTACAAAGCAAACTGGATCGGACACATCCTTAGGAGGAACTGTCTTCTGCACGACGTCATAGGAGGAAAGGTTTAGGGAAAGAGAACCTCAGGAAGGAGTAGGATTCAAATATTAGATGACTTGAAAGAAAGAAGAAAATTCTGGGAGCTGAAGGAGGAGGGAGAGGACAGGGAACATTGCTGGTCTAAGTTTACTGACAAAAGAAATAAGATTTGTCGTAAGACAGAACACATAATAGTAATAATAATGTATCCCAGAATGATCAGTTCCAGGAACTACCTTGATAGGAACCTCGAATCTTAGAGTTAGAAGATAAACTCGTACAAAGTAATATGATAGATTAACTATTTATTGCTTCTAAAGTACAAGTTGTTTCAACAAGGAATCTAGAATTAACTAGTAACTTTCTGTCTGAGAGTAAGTAATTCTGTTTGACCTTTCTCTCTGACGAGTATTCTGCCTGAGAGTGAGAGCTCAATTTACAAGGTTTATATAGCCCTCTTGTTTATTTCTAGAATTTCCATTCTACGCAGTACAAGTGGTGCAACCGTGGACTTTTGGAACATCAGGGGACAACGTGTGACCCTGGTAGTTCTAAATGTTTATTCATAATGGACCTATTTGCGCACTTTGAATAGGAACTGTTTCAAGTCACGTAGCCCCCCAAAAAATATCTATAGTCTATAGTAACTTAACTTTGTTACTACCTATACCCAATGATAGGCTTACCTTAGTCACACCTTCTTGTATTACGTTTACATATTATTAAATACAACCTTAATAATTATATTAATTATTATCAATTACCTGGTGGCTTGTCTTATTCACTTCGTACACCTTAAGGTGCGCACTATACGAAAATAATAATAATAATACAGATTTGAAATGAATAATATCTTACTAATATTATAAATGCGAAAGTTTGTGTGTTTGGATGTTTGTTGCTCAATCACGCCAAAACTGCTGAACGAATTCGAATGAAACTTGGTACGTAGATAGAATATGTCCTGGAATAGCATATAGGACTATTCCCAACCTTTAATTTTACATTAATTTTACAATACTAATGTTTAAACTTTTCGTCGGGCGAAGCCACGACGGGTAACAGCTAGTAATAATATATATAATATATATATAATATATATATAAAGATTTGTCAAAAAAATCTCTTACATTCAATAGATTCACCAAAATGTAATAGCTTCCATGTATTTATCGTGTAGAGTCCATCTCTTCTTCATCACAACCATATCGCTATATCGCTATATCGCTATATACATCTACTCCCCCTTCCTACCCAATTCTAGCACAATAACGTCTGATGTGAGTGCACCGCTAGAAGTTCTTTATAAGAGCAGGGTTAAAAAAAAAGTACCCAATAATTGTGCATCTGAGACCATCTGCGTGCTGGACATCGTCATTGTTCTCATAGAAATACCATCCCTGCCCTTCAAACCTTATGACAAGAATTGTTATTGCCAAACAGACATTTGATTAAATACCCCCCTACCCCCTTTTTTATGAGCCCGTTTCGATGTTAAATTACAGTCCATCGGTTGTTGTAAATGGGTCCTTACATGGGGGCGTTACTTGGATCAATAACTTACTTCCGGTGCAATAGACAGACCTTTAGTAAATTGGGGTTCATTTTTTGGAAGATGTTTTCACTCGACAACAGTAGAGGTTTGGTTTCTGTGTTTTGGAAAAAAAGGGTGAAACTATTTTCGTTTTCAAACACTTATGGGTGTGGGATGGGAGCAAAGGTCTATACCCCCCCCCTCTTACAACGTTTTAAATAGCCTTTTAGGTTATATACTTTTATTAATATTACGCTAATGGAATAGAATTTAGGAAGGAATAGTTTTAAAGAAAATATACTTACATTTGCTTGTAGGGAAACTGGAAAAAATTTTTTTTTAGGAAAAACAACCCTCAATACACCCAACCGGGACTACGATTTCTTATCTCGCTTGCCATCATGGGCAGTAGAGTCTATTATGAGCGTGACGACTTAGATGTTGCGTCCACCGAAATGAGTATAAGTGAATTATCAAACTATATAACTGACCTCTGTCACGGTCGTCATTATTGATGTATGGTGCCTAAAGACAATGTTAAACCTATCTGAAAACCTTGATTCGAATCCCAGCATCAAAGATCTACTCTTTAAACCCGATTTCGAAAATAGGGTACCCTTATATGGATAGGACATAGGTGACATTCAAAGGGTTCGTGGTTCCTCACTGTTCATCTAACTAAGCTCATTTTATTATGCAAGGACATGAATTTAAATATTATGTTCACAGAATTTAACTAAAGAAAGGATAATAAATTAAAAAGTGTTGAATATAAATTTTTTTCAGGTATTTAATGTGCATTTTCTAAACTAAGTGATGATATCAGTACAATGACTTATAAACTAACTTAAATCTAGAACAGACACAACATCCATCCCCCGGCCATTAATTCATCACTGTGAAAGGGTAAACCCACATTTCACCCAACTGATACATTTTTTGGCCATGGTGGGAATCGAACCGAAACCCTTAGCTGGTAGACATACACGCTACTGGCTGAGCTAAGGTGTTGGATCACAAGGTGTTCAAATAATCCCCATTACAATTAGCTGGAACTTGATCTCCCGAGTCATAGTTAAAAGTTAAGATGTCTTAGTTAAAATAGATTGCTAGATTAATTGACCAAACACATATCAGCTATGCATATCTTTAAATAACGTTGAGCCTCAGTTTGAATATTATATAAAAATACATGATATTTTTATATTCCTGTACTAAGATACACCTAGATTTATGTTTTGTACTAGATACCCCTAGTTTTATGTTTTGTACTAGATACCCTAGTTTTATGTTCTGTACTAGAAACTAGTTTATTGTACTAAACCTAGTTTTATGTTTCTGTACTAGATACACCCTAGTTTTATGTTCTGTACTAGATACACCTAGTTTATGTTCTGTACTAGATACACCTAGTTTTATGTTCTGTACTAGATACACCTAGATTTATGTTTTGTACTAGAAAACTAGATTTTATGTTCTGTACTAGATAAACCTAGATTTATGTTCTGTACTAGAAACATAGATTTATGTTCTGTACTAGATACACAAAGTTTTACGTTAAGATCAAGTGTGTTGGGAGGTAATTTAAACTTGAACTTTGGAGTGGGCCCGGTGTTAAAGGTCACCACTAACGACATCATTATCCACAGGTGGGACACGGGCTGGTCGTAGATCGTGACGCACCTACGACGACGAGAACTAGAACCATTAAGACATAACTTCAATACAAAAATTATATATATATATAAAGAGTGAGATCGTCAAGAGGAAGAAACACTTTACCTGCTTTGGTGACCGCGTGGTCTAACGCGCTAATCTCGTGTTGGAATAGACTGCCGAAGATGGGGGTATCGGGGTCTGATTCGGTCGGATGCACTGAGGGTGGTTTTTTTCCTAAATGGTTTTCCACTCTACATCCACGCAAAAGCGGGTGCATTGCCTCTAAATTAAGCTTTCCTAATCCCTAACTCATTAGCGCTATTATTAATAGGCATATAACGCGAACGGGTAGTAAGACGCAGTGCTAAAATAAAATAAAATTAGGACACTAATCAAGGCATTGAAAGTAGCTCATGACAAGTTACATACAGCATAAAATACACTTCTGTCATAAATTAAGTGAAAAACACATCGCTTAGCACTTGAATACATTAAAGTAGAGCTATTAGTTTTGATGGGTCGCAGCTAAATTTATTCATAACAAATTCCGACCATGGATATGCATTTTATGATCAGAGATATTTTAAATTTTTGATCCTTATTTCGTTTTGTTACATAATTTTAGAACGAATTAATGCTAACATTGTTTTATAAATGTGTAGCGTGGGTTTGTCAGGAGAAACACAAGAGCAGGGTGGAGGCTGTTGGAATGAGATATCTAAGAAATGTATGTGGAAAAACTAGTATGGACAGAGTCAGTAATGAATGGGTGATGAAGGAGTGCGGTTTGAAAGGGAATACAATAGGTCCATGTGAAAGAAGCGTCTTACGTTAGTTTGGGTATGCTGATGGGTTGAGTGAATCAAGGGATGAAGCAAATATATGAAGGTAGAGTGTATGGATTAAAAGGAAGGGGTAGGCCATGTAAGACGTAATTAAATGTTGTAGACGAATGTGTGAAAAATAGAGACATTGAAAGAATAAAAGAGCATGTATGACTCGGTGTATGGATGTTGTTGAAGAGAAAGGAGTATGTAAGGATAGGGAAGTGTGGAGAAAGTTAGTGAGGATGGATTAAGTTCGAAGTTGTTTATAGAATTATATGCACAGTTTCTTGCCTACCCCGTAAGGGAATGGCGTGATTATGTATGTATGTATGTATGTATGTATGTATGTATGTATGTATGTATGATGTATGTATGTATGTATGTATGTATGTATGTATGTATGTATATGTATGTATGTATGTATGTATGTATGTATGTATGTATGTATGTATGTATGTATGTATGTATGTATGTATGTATGTATGTATGTATGTATGTATGTATGTATGTATGTATGTATGTATGTATGTATGTATGTATGTATGTATGTATGTATGTATGTATGTATGTATTAGTATGTATGTATGTATGTATGTATGTATGTATGTATGTATGTATGTATGTATGTATGTATGTATGTATGTATGTATGTATGTATGTATGTATGTATGTATGTATGTATGTATGTATGTATGTATGTATGTATGTATGTATGTATGTGTATGTATGTATGTATGTATGTATGTATGTATGTATGTATGTATGTATGTATGTATGTATGTATGTATGTATGTATGTATGTATGTATGTATGTATGTAGTTGTATGTATGTATGTATGTATGTATGTATGTATGTATGTATGTATGTATGTATGTATGTATGTATGTATGTATGTATGTATGTATGTATGTATGTATGTATGTATGTATGTATGTATGTATGTATGTATGTATGTATGTATGTATGTATGTATGTATGTATGTATGTATGTATGTATGTATGTATGTATGTATGTATGTATGTATGTATGTATGTATGTATGTATGTATGTAGTATGTATGTATGTAGATGTATGTATGTGTATGTATGTATGTATGTATGTATGTATGTATGTATGTATGTATGTATGTATGTATGTATGTATGTATGTATGTATGTATGTATGTATGTATGTATGTATGTATGTATGTATGTATGTATGTATGTATGTATGTATGTATGTATGTATGTATGTATGTATGTATGTATGTATGTATGTAAGCATGTATGCATGTATATTTATACGTATATATTTATGTGTGTATGTATATTTATGTAGGCCTATGTATATAAATAAATTATGTATTAGAACAAACCTTTATATTTGTATGTAATGAATAAAACACCGTAATGCTGAACCATATTTTTTCTTTATAAATAATGAAACGAGAAGAAAGAACCAAATGTATTTATATCCTACTACACTGAGCCCCTCCATTTATCCTGGAAGGTAGCCGTCTTACCTTGATGGCCTACACTATGACCTTATCTTATAAGCTAAACCATAGTGGAAACATGTGTGGTAAGCTCGATACTATTCAGGGTGAATTTTTTTGTTTATTTAACTTATTTGAGGTATTTAACGTGCACTTTCTGAACCGACTGATAATATCCGCACACGAGAATGTATATGAGCGAGAGCGAAAGGAGCTGACCAATTTTTCCGGGAAAGGTATTCTCACATACCTTCCATGGTTATTTTACATGCCACAATCAACATTATTATGATATGGAATTATTGGACTTATAATTGCCCCGGGATTGGGAGCCAATTATGATGATACGGAATATTTAAGATATAATTGGTTATTTATAGCCCCGTGATCGAGCGCCAATTATTTATGATACGGAATTATTATTATGTAATAAATACAACTGTTGATGTTGCACACGATTTATTGGAGTGATTATATCTTCTTATACACTTTTACTTAAGATACAAATTATGTACTCTAGTTTATTTCGCCGGCACTCTCTGTGTTTGTGATTACTGTCTCTCTTTCTTGCCACACACACCTCTATATATTCATACGCACACACAGCTTATATACGACATGCTCCATGCCCCTCGCCCCTTGGACTTCTTGTGACCAGTGTCAAAACCAACCAATCAAAGGTGTCCCTGCGACAGGTGTTTTGAAGGCTAGCTTCCTATTGAATATAGGGAGCTGGCTTCTCTTGCTTGTTTGGTAAATTTTACGGAGTTAAATTTTGAAAATAAAAAATAAGTTTTAATGGTGCAATCCTTCTAGACTATTCTTCAAAAGCACGTGATTCTCCATGGATGAAGTCTTAAAAGGATAATTTACATACGATACTTTATAGAAAAATACCTTCATCCATGACTTTTTAAATATATTAGAGCGGTCCAAATCAATATCGTTACAACGTGGGACAAACGGATTTACTTTTCCTCCGAAGGAAATTGTATTACGGTGTTTTTTTATCGCTCAAGAAAAATCCATCGACCTCTCACCCCCCCCCCCCCCCCCCCCGGCTGGTTTCGAACCCACGAACATCTGGTCCTGAGGTGACCACATTACCTCAAGACCACCGATGTCAACGTCGCCACAAGTAAAAACCAAATACATTCCGGGAAAAATTTCGATATAAATATGATATTTTCTTGAGCTCCAGTGGTTCCCCCTAAATCCCCCTTTTGACCGCCAACAACCTCTCCCTTTACTGACGTACCCGCGCGTCTTTTCTGCCCACAGGATGCCGAGAGACGGCGTTCATCTACGCCATCACCAGCGCCGCCGTGACGCACGCGGTGGCCCGAGCCTGCAGCGAGGGTAGTATCGAGTCGTGCACGTGCGACTACAGTCACCAGGCGAGGTCCAGCCCGGTCTCCGTGCCGGGGATGAGGGAATGGGAGTGGGGGGGTTGCTCCGACAACATCGGGTTCGGCTTCAAGTTCTCCAGGGAGTTCGTCGATACGGGCGAGAGGGGGAGGAACCTCAGGGAGAAGATGAACCTCCACAACAACGAGGCCGGCAGAGCGGTGAGTACATCCCGTACATCCGTACATCCGTTTTTTAAAAAATATATACACTCTGTCTACCATGCATCGGTATTCAACCTGGGGTACGTTTACTTAACAAGGCACGTAAAAAAAAATTGCCAGTGTAGATTATGTATTATGTATTATGTAGATTATTTTAGATGTATCTATTTAAGGTTTCTAACGTACACTTCATGAACCGACTTCTTATACCAGTACACGATAATTTCTTTGAGCGAGATCGAAAGAGCTTATCAATTCTGCTGGGAAAGGTATTTTCACATAACTCGCAGTGTTCTTTAACACGCCACCATCATTATTATTATTATTATTATTATTAGCACCGCGTCTTACTAACCGTTCGGGTTATACGCACTTACGCTAATGTGTAATGGAAGGGTGATTGTGAGATGAAATGGAGGACCTACAGTTTAACGTGGAATCCGAACCACGGTAGAGGCCTGGCATTCCACACATTCACAAGTTGTGATCACGCCACAATCGATATGGGACCGACGGCTTTACTTTCCCTTCCGAAGGAAGTTGTACTAAGGTTTTTTCTTAATCGCTCAAGAAAAATCCATCGGCCCCGGCTGGTTTTGAACCCACGATCATTGGGTCCCGACGCAAGCACTTTAGCCCAAAACCACATAGGTGGACTATATTAGATGTAAATTATAGAATGTGTAAGACTTACGTTATGTACCAACAGCTTTGAGAGTACAAAGTTGTAAAGAAATGATGTCTGGGAGAACAAAAAAAAAAAAAAAAGGTTGAATACCACTGCCGTAAATGATCCAGACTACCTCGACAGATTACAGACAGGGGTCTCCAAACCTTTTACTACGTGGGCCACATAATATATTTTACACATTTTCTCGTGCCAAAGTAACGTTTACCTGTTCTTCAAGTAGCATTATTATTGCCCTGAATGCCTTAACATGCGCGAACAGATCACAAATCAAATTTGTTTCAACATTCAAATTTAGATTCAAGTCATATGACCGGTCACGTCTGTAAAAAAAAATGCCACTTTCCCAAAGCAGGTCAATGTTTGATAAAAGTTATTGAGGTTGATTCTTTTCTGTAAGAAATGAATCAATTTATATGTGATAATTTATATTTATAGTAATTAGTCAATATAATTACTTATCTTTAAAATTAGGTAACATCTTTTGGGACTTTTCTTTTATAACCCTCTGCAGGGAGACTTAGAACTACCTAAAATTCATCACAAGCCGTTTTGTTGTAGGTATAATTAATGACGTCTGCGACTGTAAATGAGGGTTTGCAATTTCGACAGCACTCTGGCTTGGTGTCATGGGGGGAAGCACTCTGGCTTGGTGTCATGGGGGGAAGCACTCTGGATTGGTGTCATGGGGGGAAGCACTCTGGCTTGGTGTCATGGAAGGAAGCACTCTGGCTTAGTGTCATGGGGGAAGCACTCTGGCTTGGTGTCATGGAGGGAAGCACTCTGGCTTGGTGTCATGGGGGGAAGCACTCTGGCTTGGTGTCATGGGGGAAGCACTCTGGCTTGGTGTCATGGGGGGAAGCACTCTGGCTTGGTGTCATGGGGGGAAGCACTCTGGCTTGGTGTCATGGGGGGAAGCACTTTGGCTTGGTGTCATGGGGGGAAGCACTCTGGCTTGGTGTCATGGGGGGAAGCACTCTGGCTTGGTGTCATGGGTGGAAGCACTCTGGCTTGGTGTCATGAGGGGGAAGCACTCTGGCTTGGTGCCATGGGGGAAGCACTCTGGCTTGGTGTCATGGGGGGAAGCACTCTGGCTTGGTGTCATGGGGGAAGCACTCTGGCTTGGTGTCATGGGGGAAGCACTCTGGCTTGGTGTCATGGGGGGAAGCACTCTGGCTTGGTGTCATGGGGGGAAGCACTCTGGCTTGGTGTCATGGGGGGAAGCACTTTGGCTTGGTGTCATGGGGGGAAGCACTCTGGCTTGGTGTCATGGGTGGAAGCACTCTGGCTTGGTGTCATGGGGGGAAGCACTCTGGCTTGGTGTCATGGGGGAAGCACTCTGGCTTGGTGTCATGGGGGGAAGCACTCTGGCTTGGTGTCACGGAGGGAAGCACTCTGGCTTGGTGTCATGGGGGAAGCTCTCTGGCTTGGTGTCATGGGGGAAGCTCTCTGGCTTTGTGCCATGGAGGGAAGCACTCTGGCTTGGTGTCATGGGGGGAAGCACTCTGGCTTGGTGTCATGGGGGAAGCTCTCTGGCTTGGTGTCATGGGGGGAAGCACTCTGGCTTGGTGTCATGGGGGGAAGCACTCTGGCTTGGTGTCATGGGGGGAAGCACTCTGGCTTGGTGTCATGGGGGGAAGCACTCTGGCTTGGTGTCATGGGGGGAAGCACTTTGGCTTGGTGTCATGGGGGGAAGCACTCTGGCTTGGTGTCATGGGGGGAAGCACTTTGGCTTGGTGTCATGGGGGGAAGCACTCTGGCTTGGTGTCATGGGGGGAAGCACTCTGGCTTGGTGTCATGGGGGAAGCACTCTGGCTTGGTGTCATGGGGGGAAGTACTCTGGCTTGGTGTCATGGGGGGAAGCACTCTGGCTTGGTGTCATGGGGGGAAGCACTCTGGCTTGGTGTCATGGGGGGATTCACTCTGGCTTGGTGTCATGGGGGGATTCACTCTGGCTTGGTGTCATGGGGGGAAGCACTCTGGCTTGGTGTCATGGGGGGAAGCACTCTGGCTTGGTGTCATGGAGGGCAGCACTCTGGCTTGGTGCCATGGGGGGAAGCACTCTGGCTTGGTGCCATGGAGGGAAGCACTCTGGCTTTGTGTCATGGGGGGAAGCACTCTGGCTTGGTGTCACGGAGGGAAGCACTCTGGCTTGGTGTCATGGGGGAAGCTCTCTGGCTTGGTGTCATGGGGGAAGCTCTCTGGCTTTGTGCCATGGAGGGAAGCACACGTGTGGACAGGAACTGGACAAGTCAAATATATTGCGTGGTTAAGAAATAACAAAGAGAAACAATTAATTTGTTTTTTGATAAAATCTTGGGACGGGCTAGATATAATCTTGTGGCGGGCTGGATGTGGCCCGCTGGCCGTAGTTTGGAGACCCCATGATCAAACCCTGCGCCTATCTGATTAACTCCACCATATCGTAGCCATGCAAGGTAAGCTTGATACGCTTCAGGGTATGGTACGAATATCCATCGGGGTATGCGAATGATTTTAGAGGTTACGCAACGTACAATCCGATGTTATTAGGAAAATACCAACATATATATTCTTTCACAGCCAAAATTGTTAAAATTTTACTCTTTTATTAATTTTTTTCTGGGTTAGGCTTATATGACATAATTAAAAATAAATAGCTACAGATCACATGAACTGACGTATGAATACGTGAAAGTAAATCTAAACTTAGTAATTTTTCTAGCTTTAGGATAATACCCTTCATATGAAAATTGAACTGTAGCACTGAGACTTATTAATTATGAAATAAATATTGATGGCAGTATAATATACCAGTTAAATCAGATTTGGACGTGATCTAAGGGACTTTAAATGTCTTTACGAAGTTGCGAAAACCATCAAATTTATAAATAATGATTTAATTTAGAATTTTCTTTTGTAATGCTATGACAATTTGTTTGGCGAAGACTAATTTTAGGTTTCTCAGCATTTACTTTAATCTCAGATTTGTGATATTTCACGTGGCTGAATTAAGATAATTTAGCTTATTCATACATTTTTAAAAATTATAAAAGTCAAATGGTAAAGTTTTGGTAATTCTTGGGTGATTCTATTGTCTCAATTTTGTCACGAACAATATTTGGAAATTACAGAACATAGATTATCTTAATCTCTGCATTGCGTTTCAGAATTTATTAAATAGACACACACACACACACAAAAGGAATTTTATTTTGTAATAAAAACATGAAACCGTTGGTTAATTAAAACCATACATTCTTGGGAGTGAAAGATAGACAAATATCTATCTTATTTTAACTGTTTTGTTGCTGTTTGTTGTTTGTATATGTTAAAGGCATTGTATGGAAAGTCCGAGAAAGGTTGCGCCATTACATAAGTGTTAATTCTCAGAACAACAAAGTTGTAAGAATGTTTAGTCCCACTCCCAACAATATGCTGTTTTATGACACGATCACGAAAAGGTTAGACTTGATGTTAAAATAGAAGGATTTATTCCTAACGAAGACGAAACAGCCTTTAGTATCATATCATATCACTGGAAAAGTTGTGGAGCTTTCCCACAATACCAAAAAAGAGTCTTTATTTAAAAACAATGTGAAACTTTCATAAAAATAAAAATAAAACAATGTTCATAGAATTGTGAGAACAATAGTTACTAATTGAGAAAGCGTGTGCATTTTTTACCAAGTCAGAAAGAGCCGAACTCGACGAGAGAGTTTTGTTTTTCGCACACATGAACTGGATGGACGGTTAATCGCTAATTTTTTTTATGACAAAGTAAAAAGAGGTAAGAGTTGTTTAAAGCTTAATGTTTTCTTTGTAAAGGTCGTATGCACCAATTCCATTAGCTAGTAAAGGCTGAGCAATGAGCACGGCTCTCTCAATAAAGACTTAACTCCCTGAAAGAATGGAAATATTCACACACACACACACACACGAGCTGGTTCAAATAGCTGGGAATAATAATAATGGCATGTCTGGGCTACATCACTCGTAACCCAGTAGTGATAATAATAATAATAATATTTAGCACCGCGTCTTACTACCCGTTCGGGTTATACGCTTAAGTACTAATTACTCTAATGGATTAGGAATTGGGAGGGTTGAATTTATAGGAAGTGAACCCGCATTTGCGTGAAGGGAGAGTGGAAAACCATTTAGGAAAAACCACCCCAGTTCACCCGACCGAGATTCGAACCTCGATCTCCCCGTCCTCGGCGGTCTAGCTCAACACGACTAGCGCGTTAGCCAACTACGCCACCGAGGCGGGTAACCCAGTAGTGGAAATATTATCCAGTACTAATGTACCGTTGTCCAGGGGACGCTCGAATGTACTAATAGTACACCCTTTCCATGGAGGATCTTTCTATGTCCCGATGAGATGAGGTGATGATGATGATGATGATGGAGAATATGACGGGGGGGAAGACAACGAAGATATTAAACTAACTTAAAAGCCTAATTAACCAAACCCTGGTGACCATGGGAATTAATCCCCTTTCGGGAAAAAAAAAAATCCCGGGTATTAGCTGGAAATCGAGCCTTGGACCTCTAGATCAGCGACCGGGGGGCTCTGACCACTCACTATACGACGAGGCCGGTTATAACTGAGAATATCTTAAGGGCAGAAAAAAAAAATCATCACAGGAAGATTAGATGTATTAAAACCAACTAAGGTAGAATAAATTGTGGATAGTGATGGATGTTAGCAGGAAAAAAAATTGTGGTTAGTGATGGAAGTTAGTAGGAAAAAATTGTAGATAGTGATGGATGCTAGCAGAAAAAATTGTGGATAGTGATGATGTTAGCAGGAAAAAAAATTGTGGTTAGTGATGGAAGTTAGTAGAAAAAATTGTAGCTAGTGATGGATGTTAGTAGAAAAAAATTGAAGCTAGTGATGGATGTTAGCAGAAAAAAAATGTGGATAGTGATGGATGTTAGCAGATTTTTTTTTGGTGAATAGTGTATCTGACAGTTAGGAAAGTTACTATAACTGCTTTCACACATTCATACGTCAAGTGATGCAATCTTCAGTTGTCACTTTTGATAGATATTTTCGATACTTATAAAATAACAATAATATATTAAAATATTATCATTGTCGACCACAAACAAATATGTTCACATTTTCTAAAAAGTTGTTTCTTATATAGAACCTTCAAGTAATTTTAAGCCCTAAACAAAATTTCTTCTTGGCACACCTACAAATATAAACATATTCAAAATCACGACCATTCTGGATGGAAGTAATCATACTGCTTGGCATGAAAACAGATTAATCAGACAGCACATATCACACACTAAGAGATACAAGTGAAATTTCTGCCTTTTCCTGTCAAGAAGATTACAAGCAAATCATGATGAACCTTGTCTCTCAAAGACTCTTTGTACGAAAAAAAATAAAATAAACCGTCACAAAAAAATACTGTCGGTTCTGGTTATCCTAGATGTTTATCTGCGCTCCCTAATATTCAAATTGAAAACTGTCAGCGAGTGGGTCTACTTGAAACCGTACCCATGGGTTCTTGGACCGGGGGATGGGGGGGCACTCCTGGTCTCCCGTTTTCTCCGTATGGCATCGTCATCTCGAGAAGGAACCAACTTTTCTTTTTTACGTCTGTCACAACAGACCCCCTGCCATCTAGTATCACGACCGGACCAGTTCTCACCTAGAGTTAGTTCATGGTTACGTGACACCAGCGTTGCTCGGAGATTTAGATTGTTTCATGTATAAGAATTATTGGAGCAGGGATATGCCGGACAAGTGCAAGGGAGTGATCTACGACGACTATTACCTACCAATATTGACGTACGCTGCAGAAACTTAGGTAGTTAAGGATCAGGATAAGAGCAGAATGCAGGCGAGATGAAATGAGATTTATGGGTAGCAGGATTGGTGTGACAAAATTTGACAGGATGAGAAATGAGGGAGGAAGAGGAATAGTGAAGGAAAAAGAACCAATCCAGGACAGGATAGAGAAAGCACGACTAAGGTGTTATGTCCATGTGAGAAGAATGGAAAGGGAAGAGATGCCCAGGAGGATGTTGGATAGGAAGGAGGGAGGAAGACCAAGGGACAGATGGCTGAAGGGAGTAAGGAGGAGTGTGGAGGAGAGAGGAGAGGACTGGGCCAAGGTGAAGGGTGAGAGGAAAGGAGTCTGTGGAGAGGCCAATGTTCCAAACAGACTGAGCCAGTGGCTGGAAGCTGTTCCTGATGATGATGTTGATAAGGCCCTAAGCTACTAATAAGACCATGGACCCTCCGTTAATCCTGAAAGGCTATCGTGCTTGGTTCCACTATGATGGAGCTATAGAAGATAGGACCATAGTGTCATCAGTCAAGGTACGACCGCTTCCTTACAGATAGTGTAGAGTCTTACTTTCATGGATTACATTAATCTTATAAGCTACGCCATAGTGGAAACTTGTAAGGTAAGCTCTCAGGGTTAGTAAAGGGCTTAGATAATTTTGGGAAAACCCTTTTTAAAGAAAAGAGAATAAAACAATATATATCACACTAATCTCTAACTAATATATTTCTCATACTTCCTTCTGGGCTAGTCCTAATGGCGGTGTGAGAAAGGAGGATGAAATTATTTTCTGAATGTCTGAAAAAAAATCCTTTCTCTCATTAAATGGTTATCATTCCTTTCTAAAGGTAAATTCCAGCACAGTAACCAATATGTTTATGGTTAATCCATTTTATCTTGTTAGCTATAATATTTTACTTTAATTTTAAAAAAATGTTTAGGATGGTGCAACGTATTCTATGTTTACAATTAAATAAAATATTGTTCCAGTGCAAACAGAGAATTTAATTTTCTTCACATGGTGACCTCATAATTTCTTAAATATCTGTCAAGGATGTCCTAGAATTTAATGACAACCTTTTCCTCTTATTTTAAAAACTTTTTTATCTAATGCCGCTATGCTCATGATGGATATTTAACAACTTTTTGATATCTCCATGTGAAGACAAGTAAATTATGTTCTTACTGGAGCAATATTTTATTTATTTTAGCAAAAAAAAAAAAGTTTTGCCATAAAAATTGCAAAAAAAAACTGTCGTTTTCCCGCGACCCCCTTCCATCCCACCTTAACGCCACATAGAATAATATTCACGCCTGTATTTTATTTATATGTGCACTGATCATAGATGCTTTAATTTGATACGTAAAATGTACATAACCTTTATAAGCTCTCTCCATTCATGGGGATTATTTCACCCAACAACAACAACCAAACTTTTCAAATATATTCATCTTGCTATCACAAATCCAATCAGACATCCATCCGTCCGGTTATTTTTTTCTCCTTTCACCCATCCGCTTGTTTATCTGCACCCACTCTTTGAATTAGTTTCCATCTGATAACAATCTGATGATGGTGTTTCAACAGACACGGACCAATGGGAGGAACACGACCATGCCTCAATGGATCTCCCGATTCAACCCAAAGCGCACTTAGCCTAATTTACTTACAGACCGTTTCTATTGTAAAGTTAAACAGAGAAGATACAAGAATATAAATCCCATATGTATCCACATAAAAAATATATCCGGTGTCCACATGGTTTAAGGCGTCACTCTTGGGTTGGACTAGACTGCTGATGGCAGGGAAATCAATATTGGAATATAGGTCGGGTGGTATCGAGGTTGGTTTATCCAAAATGGTTTTTAACTCTCCCTCCACGCGATTGCGGGTACACTTCCTTTAAAGATAACCTCCCCAATCCCCAAAAACCAATTTCCCTAATTAGTACATAAGCGTGTAACCCGAACGGATAGCGAGACACACTGATTAACAAAATTGTTCCTTTAGTGGTTTTTTATCGTATGATGGTGACCTGGTGGTCTAGGGGGTAAGGTGTCAGACTTCTGTGTTGAGGATCCGGGGCTCAATCCTCGGTCCCGGAATAGATTTATCTGATTGCCAAACCCTTCCTTCACCTCTGACAAGACGTATATTAATCACAACTTGTGAATGTGAGGAATGCCAGGCCTCCACCATGGTTCGGATCCCACGTTAAACTGTAGGTCCTCCATTTCATCTCACAATCACCCTACCATTACACATTAGCGTAAGTGCGTATAAACCCGAACGGGTAGTAAGACGCGGTGCTAATAATAATAATAATTTATCGTATGGCACATTTGATTTAGAGGGACAGTGACCTCCAGTTTTGGTCACCTGTTAGCCGCTCTGGTGGCACAGAACGTCACCCAGGGTACAACATAGGAGGTTGTCCACACGTCGTGATGTGATGATAGTGATTATGGAGGTGCGGAGCCGGGGTGAATCTTAACCTAACTTAATTAACCAAACCCTGGTGACCATTGGAATTTTCCCCCCTCAGTTACCAACCGGGAATCGAACCCGGTACCCTTTAGACTCGTAGCCAGGTGCACTGACGCCGGTTCCTTCAGAGATGATATCCAGTGTAGTAACCTCAGGTGGGGAGGACGGAGGGAGAAGAAGTAGATACTCGAGTCTTTTTTCTTCCTTGACACCTGGACAGCCCGGTCCAGGCAAGGAGTCGACGGGGTGGACTGCAGATTGAGGAGCTGCTCGTGTGGTGGTCCATGACAGCATCTCTCGCGGGCCACACCCCGGTAGCTATCCGCACGGGTGGAAAGAGGGGGGGGGTCCAAGTTCTGTCTTGGTGTCAGCTCCTGAGAATGAGCTGTCGTGTCAAGTTCTTTTAAACCTCCTTATTTGTCCAATAACGTTACATTAGTTTCAGCGTGGGAATGTGATTTGTCAATTTTTATATACAATTTTTTTTTGCCACAAATAAATCAAATATTGCTTCAGTTGTTGGTGTGAAAATATGACCTTAGCAATTGAAATATCATTGTTGTTTTGTGTGAAGATTTGACCTTGATAAATGAAGTATTAGTGTTGTTTTGTGTGAAGATGTGAGCTTGATAAATGAAGTATCAGTGTTGTTTTGTGTGAAGATGTGAGCTTGATAAATGAAGTATCAGTGTTGTTTTGTGTGAAGATGTGAGCTTGATAAATGAAATATCAGTGTTGTTTTGTGTGAAGATGTGAGCTTGATAAATGAATATCAGTGTTGTTTTGTGTGAAGATGTGAGCTTGATAAATGAAGTATCAGTGTTGTTTTGTGTGAAGATTTGACCTTGATAAATGAAGTATCAGTGTTGTTTTGTGTGAAGATGTGAGCTTGATAAATGAAGTATCAGTGTTGTTTTGTGTGAAGATGTGAGCTTGATAAATGAAATATCAGTGTTGTTTTGTGTGAAGATGTGAGCTTGATAAATGAAATATCAGTGTTGTTTTGTGTGAAGATGTGAGCTTGATAAATGAAGTATCAGTGTTGTTTTGTGTGAAGATTTGACCTTGATAAATGAAGTATCAGTGTTGTTTTGTGTGAAGATGTGAGCTTGATAAATGAAGTATCAGTGTTGTTTTGTGTGAAGATGTGAGCTTGATAAATGAAATATCAGTGTTGTTTTGTGTGAAGATGTGAGCTTGATAAATGAAATATCAGTGTTGTTTTGTGTGAAGATGTGAGCTTGATAAATGAAGTATCAGTGTTGTTTTGTGTGAAGATTTGACCTTGATAAATGAAGTATCAGTGTTGTTTTGTGTGAAGATGTGAGCTTGATAAATGAAGTATCAGTGTTGTTTTGTGTGAAGATGTGAGCTTGATAAATGAAATATCAGTGTTGTTTTGTGTGAAGATGTGAGCTTGATAAATGAAATATCAGTGTTGTTTTGTGTGAAGATGTGAGCTTGATAAATGAAATATCAGTGTTGTTTTGTGTGAAGATGTGAGCTTGATAAATGAAGTATCAGTGTTGTTTTGTGTGAAGATTTGACCTTGATAAATGAAGTATCAGTGTTGTTTTGTGTGAAGATGTGAGCTTGATAAATGAAATATCAGTGTTGTTTTGTGTGAAGATGTGAGCTTGATAAATGAAGTATCAGTGTTGTTTTGTGTGAAGATTTGACCTTGATACATTAAGTAGCAGTGTTGTTTTGTGTGAAGATTTTACCTTGATAAATGAAGTGTTGTTTTTGGTGTGAAGATGTGACCTTGCAAATGGAAGTAAATGTGTGCGGCTGTTGATACGAATATATGACCTTGAAAAATGTATTGCCAACGTATGTTTTATGTCCACAGCACGTTTCGTCCGAGATGCGTCAAGAGTGCAAGTGTCACGGCATGTCCGGTTCGTGTACGGTGAAGACGTGCTGGATGCGTCTCCCTAACATCAGGGTCATCGGGGACCACCTCAAGGACCGTTTCGACGGCGCGTCGAGGGTGATGGTGAGCAACGCCGGCAGTCTGAGGGGTCAAGGGAGTGGAGGGGGTGGTAAGAAGAACCGTTACAACTTCCAACTGAAGCCTTACAACCCCGAACACAAACCGCCCGGCGTGAAGGACCTGGTTTATCTGGAACCGTCCCCCGGGTTCTGCGAGAAGAACCCCAGACTGGGGATCCCCGGTACCCACGGCAGACAGTGCAACGACACGTCTATTGGTGTTGACGGTTGCGACCTCATGTGTTGCGGTAGAGGGTACAGGACACAGGAAGTGATGGTCGTTGAAAGATGTTCGTGTACCTTCCACTGGTGTTGTGAGGTTAAGTGTAAATTGTGCAGGACCAAGAAGACTGTACACACGTGTTTGTGATCGCCCTCCTCAAATAAGGACTATGATTTATTAACACACAAGTTAGCAAAGCTTGATTTCTGTCTCGTTTTGTCATTTATCTGATTTTGTATCTTTCTTTTAAAAAAATCGGATTTTCTGCTTTGTGGTTATTCATTAAAAACACTTTTTCAAGCCCGACTGCTTGTATGATAAATCTAAACCTACAAATAAAGTCCTAATACGAACTGGTACTTAATCTACCTTAACATTCGATCAAAGAACTAATTTCGTGTCGAGTGATTCGTTTTCTAGAATATAATGATGCATTTATACATTTTCGTAGTATTTGTAATCACAATGTGTAGTTTAAGATACGAGCGTATGAGATGTGAAAGTAATATGTAATTTTTATCCTAGAAACAAACATATTATGCTCTACTTAATTCTTACTTAAAAGAAAAAAAATTCTACTTAAATATACAAACACATTTTGGATTATTTATGTATTTTATTAAAATATATCTATAAGTGTTTGGGCTGTACAAAGTTCTAAGGCTTTGTAATATGTATTGCGTTAAGTTTTGGCGTACCATGAAAGTCAAATAAGGGCCCGGATTTTGATGACAAAAAATTTATCAAATAAGACCTATGAAATTATATATTATTCTTAAAAATGACTTCAAATTTACAAAAAAAATTGCCGCACTTAAAAAAGTACACCACCTATATTTATATTAAGCTAGTTTTATCCAGTCCCCCTCATTACACCCTATCCTTATCTAGAGCTAGTTATATCCAGTCTACCTCATTACACCCTATAACTATCTTGAGATAGTTCTATCCAGTCCACCTCATTACACCCTATACCTACCTTGAGATAGTTCTATCCAGTCCACCTCATTACACCCTTTCCTTATCTTGAGTTAGTTCTATCCAGTCCACCTCATTACACCCTATCTCTTTCAGGTCCATTCTAATTTTATCCTCCCGTCTGCGTCTAGGCCTTCCCAATGGTCTCTTCTCATTGGGTTTACCAGTCAGTTCCCTGAACAAGGTTATAGGATCTCCTATTCTCGTTGCATGTCCTGACCACCATAATCTACAAGACTTGATTATCCTAACAATGTCTTGTGATGAGTAAATGGTATGTAACTCATTTATTAAAACTTATTATAAAATACACTTATCAACATAAATGCTTAAAACTTATTCAAAATTGCCTAAATATGAGTAAAAAATGTTAAAAAACGACTTAAGAACGCAAACCACGCAAATATGACCTAAAAATTTAAAATGACAAGAAATTTTCAAATACTGGCCAATAAACACGATTTAAATGGGTACATTTGAACATTTTCTGTGATTTATGAAAAAAAAAGATGACATGTCATCAAAACCCGGGTCTTGGTGATTAGTTATGATTTTAGACTTTTTTTACTAAGGTTTTCTTAATCAAACTAAATTTTAAAAAGCTATCACGTGTCATCAACTTCCAAAGTGTCGAAAAAATTTTGCCATTTATTTTTGTAAACGGCTCACATATATTCGTACTAAATTCTTAGCCTTCTTGATAACTATTATGTCTTCCTGGAATAAAATGTTTAATATCATAGGTCTATGAGACGTTAAATCACATTGTTATTTTAAATATTCAATGATGAAAGACTGAGATTGTTGGGGTTACTACTATTTTATTAACGACATATTATATTCTAATATGTTATTAATTGTAATTATATTTACAGGAATCTATAAAGCTTATTGTGTATGATTGAGGCTAGTATTTCGATAGTCTTATTTTAATATATAATTTATAAGATTAAGTTCGCAGATTTGCAACAATTTAATTTTTAAAACAAATGCCTACTATTTGTATTTTTCACAAAAGTTCCTTTTCTAAATAGATGGAAGTCATAGCGATAAAAAAAATTGTAAGTATTTGTTTGGCATCACAAAATATAAATAAATACTTATTTCGTTTACTAGTTTCTAAATAGAAGCACATTTGTTCACGGTATATAATTGCACGATGTTGACAATTTAAGTATTTTTTAAGTCTCAACACAATGATCGGAACCATATTTTATCTACAAGCACTAAACATTTTTTTATTCTTGCCTAATCATAAAATATGTTTCTCTTATCGCATATTCCTCCATCCTCCCTTTTTTATATTTAAAAAAAATCTTAAGTTGCTTAGTAATTGATTACGACATTAAGAAAATGTACTAACAGGGGTAGAGAATGTTAATTAAATAATATTTTATTTTATTACAATTTTATACAAACGCAGCCGAAACAATTAAGGCAAGTTTGACCTGTCTTTATTCATCGATTTGAAATTTTTAAATTCTTCTAAACTGTATCTAAGGTTTGGTAGACTACCGTCATATTATAAAACTCTATATGTAATGCGACCTAACAAAATTTGCAACAAATACAATATAGCTATTATCGTTATAAATGTATTGATTCGGTAGAATTTCTGTTAACATCTTTTAAGATTTATTAGGTGATGGAAATTGAACTGTCACACATACATACATACATACATACATACACACACATACATAAATACACATATATACATGCATACCTAATCACGCCGTTACCTAACAGGGTAAGCAAAAACTTTGCATATAGCTCAAAAACAAAGTTTGTTTTACAAAATCATCTTCATAGTAATGAAATATTACCCGAACAGCTATTTTGATGTACCCTTTCTTCACCCTAAATGGTTACCTTACTTGGTTCCACTATGGCATAGATTATAAGATGGGAACATAATGTTATCCGTCAGAGTAAGAATGCCACCTTTAAGAGTAAAGTGAGTGTTTAATGAATTTGGTAATTTCATGTTTTTATCGACAGATGAATAGTTTCCTAACAAGGTTGGTGTGATTATTAATTCTGACAACCCCATTTCTAATATCCATATCAAGAATAAGGTGATATGTTCAAAGCGTATTAATTGACGCTAGTCAAAAAAAAAAAAGAAGAGAATAAGTGGAAGAAGTTGTAAAACGATTATAAATAAATAAGTTAGTAAAATATTTGATAGATTTGTACAATGTACATACGTTGTAATGATGTAAATATAGCAATTTACTAATTTAAATACATACTTTTGTAACGATTACACATAGTCGTTTAGTGCATGAAGTTATTTATTGAGTGCTTGTACAGGTGATAGCTTGTAGACTAATAAAACGCTCCGTTATGGAAGCTTAATTATGTAGAGCAACTTTCTAATGTGCTTGCAAATAAATAAAACTAACTATGCCCCAGCTGTTGTGTTTGTTATTATTTGATGTTTTACCAACATTTCCATTCCTTGTTCCCAAGACGACATGGGGCATCTTGAAAATAAAATAAAAAATAGAATTTAGCAAAATGTAAACACTTTAAACAAGATTTTGTGAAGCGGGTTGCATCTCAACTTGACGCACCTAAACAGTCTAAGCACTATCGCACTTAGACGCCAATGTATGAAAGAGAAACAAAGGTCAGGGAATGAGAAATAATTCACCCTGAGAGGGCTCTTGTATATGTGTTGATAACACTTTCCCTATTCCTCTGACGAGTTTAAACAATCACTATACTATTTGCGCCATGAAAACATCGACTTGTTTTTTAAAATTACCTCTTTTCTGGTTTCCTAATCAAGATATACAAATTTTTTCGCGGACTTTTTTAATCTACATCCTGGCAGTAAGACTCCTACAGGACATTTTCGTGACCAAAAATTGTAAATTGTAGATGACTTTAAAAAAAATACTATTACAAAAAAAACTACTTTAACATAAAAAACTATTAATTTTATAAAATTTATGACTATTTTTAGAATTACTAAGAATTTATGGTTTTTGTTTCAACGTTATATCTTTAAAACTCGCTGAGTAAAACGTAAATTCATTAATATTGGAAATCATATCTTGACCATTCGTGACGTCACGGGTTGGCACTGTCCTTATTTAGGGGTTGACTGGGCCTGTTTGATTTGTGCTATTTGAGCTACTCTAAACTAAAATTCAATTTTAGATTATTATTTGTATTAAAGTTTAGTCAAAAGTTCCAGTGAGTAAGTCTGAGACGCCCAGAATACATCGTTTTGTTAACAAATATGATGATATTAAATTTAAAACCATCCCGTTGTTTCTTGGTGTTTGTTTAAACAAACGTAAAATTATCTGTTTAGTGATCTAAACGAATAGTAAGTGTAGGATCATTTTACGAACTTAAATAAATCAATAAAAACATCCAGGTTCTGTTTAAACATTTAGACTCATTTTTGCTCGTGTCAGTAGAAAGTAGAAATTGATCATCGATAATGTAGCCGAAACGACCTCACGTTTAAATTAACCAATAATAAAGATATAACCCGCTTCGGTGGCAGCATGGTCTAAGGTGCCACTTTCACAGTCTACTAGACTGCCCGGACGTTTGTGTTGGAGGTCCGGGGTTCAATCCTAGGTCCCGGCACAGATTTATCTGATTGCCAAACCCTTCCTTCACCTCTGACAAGACGTGTATTAATCACAACTTGTGAATGTGTGGAGTGCCAGGCCTCCACCGTGGTTCGGATTCCACGTTAAACTGTAGGTCCTACATTTCATCTCCCAATCACCTGACCATTACACATTAGCGTAAGTGCGTGTAACCCGAACGGGTAGTAAGACGCGGTAATAATAATAATAATAATAATAGACTGCCAATGACGGGGAGATCAAGGTTTTAATCTCGGTCAGGTGTACTGGGGTGGTTTTCCACTCTCCCTCCACGCAAATGCAGGTACACTTTCTATCAAATAAAACTTTACTCATCCCTATAAATCATTAGCGTAATTAGTACATAAGCTTAGAACCTGAAAGGGTAGTAAGACTCGGTGTTAAAATAAAACATAAAAATAAAAATACTTCACCTCACCAATACAACTTAAACTGAAACATATATTCAGTGGTAGATATTAATATATGTTGTGGGCCATCATGTGTAGGAAAAAGACCGCAAGGGAAGTCAAGAAAGAGATGGCAGGAGCAGATAACAGAAAGTGTGCAAGTGAGAGGAGAAGAATGGAAGAAATTAAAGGAGGAAGAATGGTGGAAGGATAGAGGAAGATGGAGGCATTTTACTAAAATGATCCGGCCATAGGCTGGAAACCTTTGATGATGATGATGAGGATGATGAAATGCATAGTCCCCGGCCATTTGGAATCTGCCCCAGTCCGCCCCTGACTTTAAGTTACTTACATAATGTTCACATGGTTTAAAAAATTTCACGTTCAAATTACATTGTACGAGAGACAAATAGTTGTTGTTGAGATTTATTTTGGTAGAAAATCAAACTAACCATATTATTTGATGAAGCAATTATTTATTATTATTATTATTATTATTATTATTATTAATATTAGCACCGCGTCTTACTACCCGTTCGGGTTATACGCACTTACGCTAATGTGTAATGGTAGAGTGATTGTGAGATGAAATGGAGGACCTACAGTTTAACGTGGAATCCGAACCACGGTGGAGGCCTGTCATTCCACACATTCACAAGTTGTGATTAATCCACGTCTTGTCAGAGGTGAAGGAAGGGTTTGGCAATCAGATAAATCTGTGCCGGGACCGAGGATTGAACCCCGGACCCCCAGCACAGAAGTCTGACACCTTACCCCTAGACCACCAGGTCACCTACAAGCAATTATTTATTTATTTTAGTCAACACATTTATTTTGCTTCAATAACTTTAACATTTCTTAACTTAACTCTTATTATTTTCCATTCCCCTTTGAGTAATATATAAATAACTTTTTTTAGTGGGGGGAAAGGGGGTGGGAGATGGCTGTAAAGAAAGAGACCCCAAAAGAAAAAAAATCAATTAATCCCAAATTGTTTTTTCAGTCCACCTGTTTTCTCGAACGTGTCTGCTCGAAGTTAAGAGAAGTGAAATGTGAATAGACTTGACAAGGAGTTCCCTTAAGTAAAACATTTCATGAAGTGCGCGAACATATCTTTGACAACAGCTGTAAACACAACGGTGCAATTAGTCAAAGCACGTGTGTATGTGTGTATCTTTACTTTGTTCACACATGATTTAACACACTGATACCCTCCTCGGTGGCGTAGTTGTCTAACGCGCCAGTCGTGATGAGCTAGACCACTGAGGACGGGGAGATCGAGGTTCGAATCTCGGTAGAGTGAAGTGGAGGTGGCTTTTCCCAAATGGTTTTCCCCTCTCTCTCCACGCAAATGCGGGTTCACTTCCTCTAAATTCAACCTTACCAATTCCTAATCCATTAGTGTAATTAGTACTTAAGCGTATAACTCGAAAGGCTAGTAAGGCGCGGTGCTAATAATAATTTCAATTTCCTTTATTACAGTGCTGGCCAACAGTCGTAAGACCTATAACAGGCCAGCACTGAAAAGTACACAAGTACCTTACAAATATATATATTTACACGAGAAAATATGATAAATAAAAATTGCTAAAAAATGTTATATAATGATGAATAGTTACGAAAAAAGTAATAATTAATAACGATAAGAATAAAAAATAGCACCAATAACAAATAGCTAAAGAGTGGTTAAAAGTAGTAGCAATATGCAAAAAATAGATCAGAATATTGTGAATTTAAATATTATAAGCAGAATCTATACATGATAAATTATTGATAATAATAATAATAAACACACTGATCTTCCTATCCTTTCTGTTTCGCTTGAGGCAATACAATGATTGAGTTTTGGAACACCGCGAATGATTGATCATTCTAATTTATTTTAGCACCGGGTCTTACTAACCGTTCGGGTTACACGCATGTGTACTAGCTTAATTACGCTAATGGTTTTAGGGATTAAGTAGGTTATATTTATAGGAATTGCACCCACATTTGCGTGTCTGGAGAATGGGGAAAACCTTTGAGGGAAAAACCAGCCTCAGAACATCCTACCTAGATTCAAACCTCGATCTCCCCGTCATCGGCAGTCTAGTATAATGTAAGAGTAGCGAGTTAGACCATGCGGCCACCGAAGCGGGTATCATTCTAGTTGTACGTCATTTTTAGTGGTTTGGCTTCTAGATGTATTCGTACTTTTTATTTTCAAATTGTGTGCATAGTTTTGAGAGAACATACTAAAAAAAAAATTCATATCTCAAGCTTTGAAAATAAACTATTTAATAAAGTATATTTTAATATCTTCAAAAACAAATTTAATGATATTAAAAAAAAAGGAAGAAGTATATATGACTATTTTGAGAAATACCGTGAGATGGGCCTAGTTGTACTTGCTATGAAGCAGTGATTTTTTTTTTACTAATATATATATTATTATTTTTCGTTACAGTTCTGTTTCATTTGTTACATGTGTTAGTTGTTAATGAAAAATGGTAAGAAATTACGAAAAAAACCGGGGTCAAAACCCTATGCAAATTATAGAAATGAAGATTTGTAAAAAGCAGTGGAAGCAGTTTGGGGGAGGAGGTGTATGTCAAAAAAAAAAGTCTGCGGAAAAATTCAAAGTTCCTTAGACAGCAGTTATACAGAAGACCCTTGGACAGAATCCAAAACCTTTTGGACATCCTAATGTTCTAAGCTAAAATGAAGAAGCCACCATTGCAGAAACCCTCGGTGTGGTAGCAAACTAGGGATTTCCTTGACATGGACAGATATAAGGGATGTTGTAAAATAAAACAATCTTGACAAACAAGGCAAGCAAGTACTAATCTTTAAAAACAACACTCCAGGTCCAGATTTTCTTGAAACTTTCATACCTCGAAACAAACTTTCCATTAGAATTGCATCCAAGAATAAAGCGATCCAGGTCGACTGTAAATCGTGATGACTTTTTTTTTAACAATATAGGGTAGGTGACCTGGCGGTCTAGGGGTAAGGTGTCAGACTTCTGTGCTGGGGTCAGGGGCTCAATCCTCGGTCCCGGCACAGATTTATCTGATTGCCAAACCCTTCTTCACCTCTGACAAGACGTGTATTAATCACAACTTGTGAATGTGAGGAATGCCAGGCCTCCACCGTGGTTCGGATTTCCACAATCACCTCTTATCCACTACACCATTAGCGTAAGTGCGTATAACCCGAACGGGTAGTAAGACCGTGTATCAATAATAATATAATAATATAATAATATATGGGTAATTCACGTATTTTTATTAATAAAAAGCATGCATATACAATTCCGTTAACATTATGGGGTAACTTAGATATCCGTAGAGTTTACCTCACGTTTAAATGAGAAATAAGTGTGGGTATCCCCAGTCCCGAGGCTACTTGGGCACCCATTTTTATTTTTTTTTACCTTTCTTCTTGAATATATTCCAATTTTTATTCCAGCCATGTTACCTGGAAGGTCATATCGGTACAAGTACATATTTTTTAGTTGCCCCATTCTAAAAATTCAATGAATCAGTTGCAAAAATGTGCTAAAAAGGTGTCCAAGTATTAGTTATGTCCAAGTATTAGTTAGTTACAATTAGTTATGGCAAAGGCAAATGATTAGTCTATTTATACAAGGATAAAACAGGATGTAAACAAATTCATTTGTATTAAAAAGTGAATTTATTCTATCTATGAAGGGTAATGTATAAGCTTTAAACTAAACATTATTTCATAAGAGCTCCTGACAACAAATTTAATAAAAATAGGTTGTGTGTAAGAGTTGAGGTGGAGAAAAAAGGCGTAAAAAGTTTGACTTGTAGGTTATGTTTAACGACTTTTCCTAATTGGAGATCTTTAATCTTACTCTGCGAAG
Source organism: Timema podura (assembly GCA_033556935.1). Taxonomy (NCBI): domain Eukaryota; kingdom Metazoa; phylum Arthropoda; class Insecta; order Phasmatodea; family Timematidae; genus Timema; species Timema podura. Next base: position 9,908,113 of record JAVRXN010000005.1, read on the forward strand.
CGGGCTGCATCTTAACTTGACGGCACCTAAGCAGTCTAAGCACTATCATACTTAGACACCAATATTACGTATAGAAAGAGAGGAAGGAAGAAAATTTAGTTAGTTTACCCCATAGAGCCGCTTGTTTATCTATGATAACACTTCCCCTCTTCCTCTGACGAGTCTACACACTCGCTATACGAGTTACGCCTTGAAAACCTAGGCTTGTTTAAAAAAATTACCTTTATCTTGTTTACTATTCTAAATAGATATATGTACCATGAACTTTTTTAATCTACATCCTGGCAGGAAGACTCCTACAGGCCAGTTTTCGAATCCCGACCTGGTCTACTAAGTTGGTTTTCCCTAAATGTTTTCCACCCTCCCTCCATGCATATGGGGGTAATTACCTCTAATATACTTCTTCCCTCATTCCTACATTCCTATTAGATCATATATCAGGCTTATAACCTGAACAGGTAGAAGGAAGCGGTGATTAAGAAAATATGTTTGCTAGTTTTATCTCTAAATTGTATTTTATTTATCACTAGCCTATTTGCGTTAACATGCGGATATCCCGGAAGAGTAATAAAAGGCAGCTAAAAATAATTAATGATAAAAGAATGAGAGAGATCAGTGTTTTTTGCAGTTTTTAAACCAAAACATTTCTTTGGTCAAAAATAATAAAATACTGCTTCAGTAAAAACATAAAAGTTTAGTTTTCTTCTCATGGTGATATCAACAGTTGTTGAATATCTGTCATGAGCATAGCGGTATTATATGACGAAACTTTTTAAATGAAGAGAAAAAGTTGTTGATATCCTTGACAGATATTCAAGAACTGTGCAAGACATCCAATTGAGGAAAATTAAATCTCATATTTATAATCGAGCGATATTTGATTTATTTTTACAAAAAAAAATTAGTTTTTCTTTAAAAACTGCAAAATAAAAACTGCCATTTTCTCACGTCTCCTAGATCCCCAACTTAACCAAGTCTGAAAAATGTGCAGACGTTATTGTTTCCTTGTAGCCGTAAGTAAAAGTACCGACGCGCGCATCCAATCAGAGAGGTTTGTGACGCCGAAAATCCGTGGTAATGCGCGGATCCATTTGCCTTGCCCATCGCTTCATTTGATCTACTTTAAGGATAAAAGACACCGATACATTCAAGCTAACATCCGGAACGCTAACCCCATCCTCTCATTCGTCACAAGAAACGAAAGTTTTTTGCTCAAATCTTGTACCTGTCCCCCTCCTCCAATGTTTATTTTTAATCTTATAACAGGCACGCTATGATTTCCGTCTTTTGTTACCAAGTTTATTCCCCCCACAGTGAAAAGTAATCTTTGTGTACACAGACGTATTTTTTTTGTTGTCTCTCTACCCCACCCCACCCCTATGTTCTCTTGTGTTGTCTGTAAAAATGTGTTTTCCCTCCATTTCGTTTTAGCCAAGACTGAAATGATTGCCGATTACTCGCTGCTCTTTTGACAGTGGCACTTATGCCATTTTGTAACAACGGATGACGGACGACTTAGGACAAAAACGTGCCATATTAATTGTTTTTAAGTCTATACATCCTAGATATACCTTGAAGGATTTCTCAACTCTTTGCCACTGTCGAGAGCGTTGAGGGTTTTTTTTTACTTCAAAAGTTGACAAAGAATATGGAAAAAAAAACTCTGTCTTAATTATTAATTGGGTTGACTTTACAGCGTGGGGGAGAATTTGAGGTGCCCTTTATAAACAAACATAGATTTGAAATAACACGTTAAGAGCGTTCATCATAGCAGGTCCAACTCAGCTCCCGGCTCGCATCTGCGTTTGTGTGTGCGTGCATGAGAGTTATGGGAGAAAAAGAGGAAAGAAAACACCTACTATATGTCAGAAATGTGTGCAGTGCATTCGTATTTGAATGATTACTCGAAATTTTCCGCGGTGACAATGGGGGACAAAGCGACAAAGTTTCTTGTTAATAACTACAGTATGTCCCTATTATGACAGAATGAAGATTTGTGCACAGTGCTTATTTGTGAATCAATTTTAAAATGGTCAAAAAACGACCTTTTCAATGCAGTTTTTATCCAAATATCATTTAATATCTCATCAATATTCTGTATTAGAAACTTCTATTAACTCTTTATCTCCATTAATGTTTAGTAATAAATGATCCACGTGCAATAGTGTTGGTGTAAACTTATGATTTCTAGCCGACTGTCTCACAGTTGATTTGTCCTCACCATTCTTTTATGCCTTATTTTAGGTTAGGCCTGTGTAGGTTAGGTTGGATTAGCTTAGCATTGTGTTGCGTATTACTATCCATCACTTGCTGTTTTTCGATGAGCTTGAGAAAACATTTACAACCATCCTAAATGAAGCGCCACAACAGCCGGGGTTGAGTTAGTACATCAGTACGCCTTGCTTACAATCCGAGAAGGAGCTCGTGGTCCAACTGTAAGATGCTCAACAAATCGTACCAAGTGGGAAACTTATCCCTAAATTTTTTTTTTCATGGTCAAGAATCAGGAGAACAAATCTTGAGTGTCATCGAGAGTTCCTCAACGCTTAGCTCGTTGTTCCATCGAGCGGGTGAATTAATCTAGAGTAATTCGGCTCAGTGGTAAGACGAATACGATAAGAAGTGTATATATACATAGTCTGATGTCTCTATTATCCCCACCCCTCCACCCCCTCCTCCCCGCTCACAAGATAACCCGCGTGGAGAACTTGATCCTATTGTTGGCCCGCAGAGGAATCACTTGTCAAACACGATGCGCCCCCCCCCCCCACCCTCCCTTACAAAGGCAATAAGAGCTGTAAAAACATGGCCACGCTTTAAGTGAAACTAAAGTGGACACGGATCAACGATTCTATTTTATAATACAGCACAGTATCTTTCTTCCGCTCGTGGATTTTTTTTTTTTTAGAAGAATGAACGAAGGAGAGAAATATTTGTGAATCATCTCTAAAAGATCTGCTTGAATGATAAGAAGATTTTTAAACCCCCCCCTTTTTCCCCTCTCCTCCCCCCATCAATCTTACAATGCCTGTTGGAAATGAATGGGTTTATTGATATTTTTTTTAAATTTGGTGTACCAAGTTTGTACAAAAGTGATTTTAAAATATATATATTTATTTGTATCGTAATGACTTAAAAACAGTTTTTATGTTGAAACCATGCAGATATTAAGGTGGTAGTGCAGATAATGCGAGTTAAGGGAAGTGTTTTCTTTCAGTTTTTTAATATAAACTTTTTTTTGAAAAATCTAAGGCGTTGTCATCGTGTTAAACTGGCCTGCAGATGATGGGTAAATCGGGGTTCGAATCCCGTTCGGATCTACTGAGGGTGGTTTTTTCTTAAATGGTTTTCCAGGCAATTGCGCGTGCACTTCTTCTAAATTAAAAATCCCTAAACCATTAGTGTAATTAGTACATAGGCATACAACCCGAACTGGTAATAAGACGCGGTGCTAAATATATTATATTGTTTACCACTTTTTAGTAATTTTATTTGGTGTATATATATATTTATTTACTTAGCACCGCGTCTTACTACCCGTTCGGGTTATACGCTTAAGTACTAATTACGCTAATGGGTTAGGAATAGGGAGGGTTGAATTTAGAAGAAGTGAAAACTCATCTGTGTGGTGGGAGAGTGAAAAACCATTTAAGAAATAAACCCTCAGTTCACCCGACCGAGATTCGAACCTCGATATTCCCGTCCTCGGCAGTCTAGCTCAACCCGATACCAGCGCGTTATCTAACCATACCACCGAGGCCAGTGGGTGGTGAACATATAAACTCCCGAGTTTGTTCTCATACCACGAACGACTAAGCAAACCAGCCGATGAAGAGAATGTTAAAGTCACTATGATATTATGAAGCCCTTCGAATGAAACTATTCGAGATATTTGCCACAACACCCCTCGAGGTAATTCGAACCCGATACAACATTCTTATCGAGTCGAACATTCTCGGCAAAGCTTTCGACGTGAGCGCATTCCCTTTTTTTTTCTCTCTACGAGTGGAGAAAGTTATTTCGGCTATGTTTGATTAAAGTAACCACACATTTATTGTGATGGATTTTGATGTTATGAAATCCTTATTATTTTTTTAGTGATGTGTCAGAAACGAGGGCTATGATTGGCTTCATTTGAGAGGGAAGTTATGAGGAAATGTTATTTTTAGTACCATAAAATACTCGTAGTTTTTGTATGATTCAAACGTATTCCACAAGTGTTTTTTAGCACGCCGTACGAATTACACCAATGATTTTAGGAATTAGGAGGGTTATATTTAGAGAAATTGTGCCCACATTTTCATGGAGGAAGAGGGGGAAAACCAATTTGGAAAATAAACCTCAGTACACCGACAGAGATTCGAACCTTGATCTCCCCGTCATCGGCAGTCTAGTCTACCGCGAGAGTAGCGCGTTAGACCATGCGGTCACCGGAGAGGGTCCACAAATGTTATTATCGTCTTATTGTAAAGGTAAAGAATGAGGAGGATAGCTTAGAGAATATGCACCCACATTAGGGTGGAGAGAGGATGATAAAACTAGAACGATGAGTAGAATTTATAAATTAATTCCGTTGAACCCGATTAATATTCAAACACCAATTTCTACGTCATCGGCGACCAAATTCAATGCGAGTCTAAAGCCGCGGTGGCCATCATTGCGGCATAATTTGTTTAGTGGCTGCCACCGACTTAAGCTAAGTAGCCTCAATAGAAACGGATAAGGCAAGTGGAATCTATTTTGAAATTTAGTACATCTTTTAATCAGCAATAACTAATCTATTTGAGCTAAAAGACTTCATTAAAACCAAAACAGTGGAAATAACTGTTAACAGAAAAGGATTAAGTCCAAACATCTTTTGGAGAGGACAGGATTATAATCATTTTCCAACCTCATATACCTTGGAAGCATCATTTCAAAGGACATAATTATTAAGCAGAAAATATTCAATAGTATACAGAAAACATCACACTTTTAGAGTGAGGTGATAAGCCCTGCTGTGTGATAGTTAAATAACCCAGAAAGTGAGATTACATATGTTTCATAATTATTTTGTGAAGTTTGATTTTTACGTTCGCCGGAAATAAAGAGAAGAATCTGTCTTAGTGGCGCAGCAATTCACACACTGTCTGTTGAACCATGATGCATTGTAACACAGCTGACTATCGACATATTGTATTTTCTAGTAGATAAACATGTATTTTGGATAATTCTCCCGATGAATGTTTTCTAATTATAACGCTGTGTCGTGGCACAATCCAAAACATCGATACAAGATTTACATTAACGGGTTATTACAAATATCCTCACAACGGACAACGAAGCTGTCTGCTTCTAGCTCTACAACGCATGCGCATTGATTTGAGATGGTCGGCTCTGAGATTTGATTGGCTCTCCCGTGCCGAAAATCTCAGGTAGAGCGGACGAAATAGAGATGAGTTGAACTTGAGCAGAACAGCTCGTACCAATGAGGCAGAAATCTCGTGATTGGTTTAAAGCTCGTCACGTGACCACGTTTATGTACTGCGCTTGTATTTAGGCTAACGTGTGAATCCATAGTAATGTCCCAAAAAAAACTCTAATAGGTTATCGGAGATTGCGCTTGGCAGTCGGATATGGCAAGCAACCTTTGGTCCCATTTCCAGAGATTCCGATTGAGACTGGCCGCAACGTAAAATACAATTAATATTGTTTTAAACCAATTACATAATATTATACAATACTACTAAAATTAATTTGCTTACTTTATTTAAATAATATTATTTATAAATTATAACAGATGACTCGCCTTGGTGGCGTAGTTAGCTAACGCACTAGTTTCGTGTTGATCTAGACTGCCGAGGACGGGGAAATCGAGGCTCGAATCTGGGCGGTTGAATTGGGGGGGGGGGGGGGGGGTTCCACACTCCCTCCACGCAAATGAGAGTTCACTTCCTCTAAATTCAAACTTCCCAATTCCTAACCCAGTAGAGTAATTACTACTTCTTAAGCGTATAACCGGAACGGGTAGTAAGACGCGGTGCTAAAAACCAATAAACGGATGAACCGGACTGTTCTATGATAAACTTGTTAGAGCCAAAAGTGAATAAATACTTGTCGATCTCTATTTAGTGTTTTTTTTTTCCCCTTTAAATATTTGAGGGAAAGCCATCCCCCTTTCCCTCTCAGATTCCGCCTATGCATATCCGTGAAACAAGAGACGGTGATTAAAAATAGTAATAATAATATCTCACGTCCTGACATAATGGTAGAGAGAGAGAGAAGATGGTACATAAGATGAGACAAAGACAGGTGTATAGCTTGAAGGGGAAGCGAAGAATACCTCCCTCGCGCGAGATACTTGCGCTACAAAGTGCACTGGAACATTCCTAACATGCTCTCAATAGGTGACTCTTGACGTAATTAAAACCCTCTACCCTCCCCCCCTCCCCCGCCCCCTCCTTAAAACCTCCGGTATGCTCTCCAGTTGTAATAAGCCATAGCATTTGATGTAGAAAGAGAGAGAGAGATAGAAGTAACGAACCAATAAATGTTTTCCACGTTCTGTGACTCAGCTCCAAAAGCTTGAGTGGCCCCACGTATTCTATTGTTCGTGAAGAGCTCAGGTTTATTGAAAGCGGGGACCCCACCTGGGCGATGCCTCGGAACAATGCACTTTGAAGCCGTCTTTCATATCGAAAACGTGAAATAATGAAGCTCATAAAGTTCTTTATTATAATGAATTGATTGACATTGTTTAGCATTCCGACGATTATTAGCTTCGGCTAAATAAAATACCTCGAGAGAAGTATTGTCAACATAATTATTGGTTGTAAAAGTTAAAGGATTAGTTCGAAATTAGAACCGAGTCTTACTACCCATACGGGTTATACACTTATACACTAATTACACTAGTGGTTTTGGGGATTAGGAAGGTAATATTTAGAGGAAGTGTATCCGCATTTGCGTGGAGGAAGAGTGAAAAACTGTTTAGAAAAATCACCCCAATTCACCCACCCAGATTCGAACCTCGATATCCCCGTCATGGCCAGTCTGGTCTACTGCGAGAGTAGCGTGTTAGACCACGCGGCCATGGAAACGGGTACTGGATTAATTAAAGTCTTTATTTTGGCAGTTTGAAAGCCATTGTTGAAAAGGGTGTGGGGTATGAAGGCGAAATAAAGGAACTATTTCTTCAATAGATACATTCGGTTTAATCTTCCACACATAGTAATCTCTCAAAAGTTCTCTAATATCGTTCATGGGCATCGCGGAATATGATAAATACTTTTTATCTTAATTTAAAAAATCTTTTGATCAAATACATTACCCTAAAAGATTAAAATTCTTATATTTCAGGTTTTATAAATTTAAAAAACATTCATGAAAAGGTCAAATTAGCTTATTTTTAACTAGGTTTAACGCTAAATCTAACAGTTCTGAGATAAAAATAAATAGTTAAAAACATAACTAGTCCTATAAATAAATAAGTGATTTTTCATTGTCTGGAATAGTAGATTTTGAAGCTTCTTAAGTGCCATTCACATAATTAATACTGGAGTTTAAGGATATTTCCCAGCATGTACGGCGGTGGCCTTGATACCCGTTAATATTGTGGTTTTTTTGTGCGCCACCCCTACTAGTTCGGTCTAAATCCGTATATTTACACTAAAGGGTTAGGGATCAAGAGTTTATTACAGGAAATGTAGCACAATTTGTTTAGGGGAGGATTGAAACCATTTATTAAAACACCCCAGTATAGCCAACTGGATTCGAACCTGATTTTCCATCATCAGCGTTCAACCATTGCGTGGATGATACTTTAAGGAATGCGACCACCGTAGTAGAAATACTCGTTGATTAAAGTTGATTGAAAACACTACCATCGTCTCCAACCTCCTGCTACCTTATCAACAGCTACAAGATGACAGTTCTAGACTAAAACCCGGACCTTTATCAAATCCTCCTGCTGTAATATATTATAATGATTTTTTGTTGTGAAACTTTTATTTAAAAAATATTATTAAAGATATACTATATTTCATAAACTTTAAAAAAATTAAAATCTGACCATTAAATTTCAAATTAATTTTACTAGCTATATGATTATTAAAAAAACAATCAACTTATAAAATTGTATAACTGTCTGAAGGAAAGACCACACTTTTAATGGCTCACCTACCGCATTTTTGTGTTAAGAATAGAACTGCTGTATTAATAAATATAAATATCTTTAATTCAGCATTCACCTTTGAAAATTTGTATTTATTTCTGTAAATTAATAATAGTATTTTTACATTTGGTTAATACCCCCCTCCCCTTCCCATTCACACACATACAAACACAGAAAACAACATTGTATATATATATATATTATTATTATTATTATTGTGTTTTGTCTTAGGACAAGTCCATAATTCCTTTCATCAGTGAATTCAAGACCTTCAAAGCACCCTGTCCTTCCGCCTCCTTCAGCTCCCAGAATTCCTTCAAGTCATCAATATTTGAATCCTCCTTCTTCCTAAGCTCCTCTTTCTCTCAACCTTTCCTTCTATGACGTCCTGCAGAAGACAGTTCCTCCTAAGGATGTGTCCGATACAGTTTTCTTTGTACAGAAGATCATATTCAAAATTGTTCTCTTCTCACTTACTCTTCTTGGAACTTTTTTTAATTTTTAATATATAATTTATACGATATATAATATTTAATTTTTATTATTTGAGGTGTTTCCAAACAGACAAATTATATCAGAACACGACTCATAAACTAACAAATCTAGAACAGACACAACATCCAGTCCCCCGGCTGTTAATTCATCACTGTGAAAGGGTAATCCCACATTTCACCCATGATACATTTTTTGGCCATGAAGAGAATCGAACATGGTACCCTTAGCTCAGTAGACAGACACGCTACCAATTGAGCTAAGGTAACGGTCTAAAATATATTTCATATATAAACTACCATATCATGGTACCGCGATTCCATTAGCACAACGCAGCCCATGAATGAAGACATTCTGGATGGAACTCCACACTAGACAAGAAAGTATCCTAACAGGTCGTTACCTCCTTCCTCCACTGCACCCTTCTCACCCACTATACACTTCACGCACTTTATAAGGCAACAGCTGTACAACGCCTTGCCTTTCCTTTCCAAACAAAGATTTACAAGTATTAGATTCTCGTCGATCAATTTCTGTATATTTTAAAATAAATCACTGTCTTAATAGCACACTGTACGCCTATGTGATCGCAGTATGCTCGAAATATATCAGAGACTGGTAGCTTTAAGTGAGGCGTTAGAGCGTCTGACTCGAAGTTTTAAAAAAGTTATGAAACTATCCGGATATCTTGGTAGCAGATAGAAAACTACTGACATCAAACGTAGAATAAGAATTTTAAAAAATTGGCTTCAGTGACCGTGTGGTCTAGTACGCTACTCTCGCAGTAGACTAGACTGCCGATGATGGGGAGATCAAGGTTCGAATATCGGTCGGGTGTACTCAGGGTGAATTTTTTTTCCAAAATGTTTTTCCACTCTTCTTCCATGCAAATTCTGTTACACTTCCTCTAAATATGACCTTTCTACTCCCTAAAGCGTTTAGCGTAATTAGTACATAAGCGTATAACCCGCACGAATAGTAAGACGTGGTACTAAAAAAAAAATTGTATCAGGTTATTAATATTTAATTACACTAACGAGCTAAGGATGAGAAAGATATAATTCAAAAGTGCTGCGTGAAAAATTAGGTGGGAAGTCATTTCTAAAATACCTTTTTCAGTTCTCCTGGATAGGATTTGAACCCTAACCTCCTTATCACTATAAATACATGCAAAATGAACTTATACTATTGTCAAGTTGAGCTGTTTATCAATAGATGCAATAGCAAAAGTTTGTAAATGAAAGAAAAATTTTCTAGTAAACTAATTTTTAAGGTTGTATGGAAGGGGATGCAAGGAAAATGCAGTGTTTTTGTAATTTTTATGGCAAAACCTTTTTTTGATCAAAACAAATAAAATATTGCTCCAGTACAAACATAGAACTTAATTTTATTCACATGATAACCTCAAAATGTATTAATATTTATCAAGGAAGGGTGTTTTTGAATTTAATGAGAACTTTTTCTATTCATTTAAAAACCTTGTTAGATAATGCCTCCATGCTCAAGATGGATATTAAAGAAATGTTGATATCAACATGTGAAGAAAACTAAACTGAATGTTTGCACCGAAGCAATATTTTATTTATTTTGCAAAAAAAAAAAAAAAGTTTTGTTATAAAAAATTCAAAAACACTGTCCCTTTCTCGCGTCCCCCTTCCATCCCACCTTAATTCTTAGGGTAAAGTGCTAGCCTCATAGCCCGATTTTCTTGGGTTCAAACCCAGCCAGGGTCAGATGGATCTTTCTTTAGCGATAAAATCGTTAAGTACAGCTTCCTTCGGAGGGAAAGTAAAGCCGTCGGTCTCACGTCGATTGGGGCGTGTAAAAGAATATTTGTAAGTTATGTGAAAATACTTTTCCCGGAAAAATTGGTAGACCTTTTCGTTCTCGCCCATAGAAAATCTCGTACGCTGATGTAATCAGTAGGTTCAGAAAGTGCACGTCAAATACCCAAAATAAATAAAAAAATGAAAGAGACTCAACGTTGCAGTATGTTTTTCAGTTGGAAAGAAATATTTCCCACAGTGTCCGTGTCTTCATTTTAACACTTTTTTTTTTAGCATGGTTTAAAAAATGTGTGAAGTATCAGCACCTAAAACTAAAGTGATGTACTGTGTGGGGAAAAAAAAAATTAAAAATGTTTTTACGTGTCATCGAGGATGACCACAAAAATAATAAACAGGAAAGAGGGTGCAGTACGTATTCCACTAGATAACCCTTAGTCCGAACCTTTACTTCAGACTATAGGAGAGCTACTGTCCAATTTTCATAAACAGAACCTTACCTGACAACTAGAAAAATAAAATAGATCTTATTTCACGTATTAATACGTCAGGTATTGTGATATTCAGCTGTTACTTTTTGATAGATATTATCAATACCTATAAAACAACATCTATAATGTAGTAAAATAATTTTAATTTCGCTCGTTAAAAATGTATGTGTTTTTTTTTCTCAAAGGCCCTTTGAGATTAAAATTGGACTGTAGACTCGTAAGGAATTTTTTTTAGAAAGTCTTTGGTAGTCATCCAAGAAGATAACAAGAACAACCACCAAACAAAAGAGTAACAGCAATACCATTTACCAGCGACACAAGAATATGTGACAATATTTGGCGTTCCCACGGTTGATGGTGAGGAGGGTATGGTTTTAGTAAAAAAAAATGAGGGGAACTAAGAAGGTGACCGTTGAAGAAAAAAATAAATAATAAAAAAAACTCGTGTGGACTTCTTCGCAACAAGACAAATGTTGCATCACGGAGCAATAAACATGATGCTGTTTTCCAGATGGATGTGTGGAGCTAAAGAGTGAAGTGAATAGGTGGGCTATCTATCCCCGCATACCGACTGCAGTCCACCATAGGAATTCCCTTATAGCACACACACACACACACACACACTCACACACACACACACACACACACAAAAGGACTGCGACGTTTAGAATAACTCGCAGGAGAGCGAGAAAGAGAGAGAAAGCGACCAAGTCTAGAAGAGGTTGTTGGCTACGTAGCGACAAAGGAACTCTTCAGGCCGAGAGTATAAGGTTCACGTGTGTGCTATCCGACGAGGAATCTAGTCTTAATGTCCCCCCGAGTATATTTCATACCATATGACCACTTGGTTCTTTGAAATATCTCCATCTCGTCGTCAGAGGAACGTTACCACTCACCGGTGACCACGCATGCTACAACCAACATTAAGATGTAGAGCGTAATTATTTAATAACCAACCGGCCCCGTGGTGTAGTGGTCAGTGCACCTGTATACGGGCCTAGGGGTCCCGGGTTGGATTCCCGGCTGGTATCTTGGGTATGTTTCCCGGAAGGAGATTTACCCCAACGGTCAGCAGGGTTTGGTTGGTTAAGCTTAAGTTAGGTTTAAGTGTTTCCACTGGTTTCATACCATCATACTTACTATCACCATCACCTCATCTCATCGGAACAATGGAAAGAACCTCCACGGAAAGGATGAACTATTAGTACATTTGGGCGTCCCCTGGGTAAGAGTACTAACATTAGTACTGGTTATTATTTCCACTACTGAGCTACGAGTGATGTAGTCCAGACGCGCAGTATATATAATTATATATACTAATTGATACCATTATTTCAAACATTACTTTTTTGTTTTTTTAGCACTGCGTCTTACTACCTATTCTGGTTATACGCTTATGTACTAATTACGCTAATGGTTTTAGGGATTAGGAAAGTTATGTTTAGAAGTAGTGTACACATATTTGCGTGGAGATTGAGTGGAAAGCCATCTCGGAAAAATAACCCTGAGTACACTCGACCGAGATTCGAACCTCGATCTCCCCGTCATCGGCAGTCTATTCTACTGTGATAGCAGCACCTTAGAACATGTGGCCGACGAAGCGGGTAGTATTACTGTTTCAGTAGGAGCAAGAAGATATTAATTTTTTACTATCAAACTTTACTCTGTCTGTATTCCGGTTGACGAAACACAGGTAATATGTTTATATTTTTATGTATTCATTATTAATTAATTGTTCATTAAGTAGTATGATCTCGCGGACAAACACGTCAGATTAGACTTATTGTTTGATGTTTAGGGAAGGGTAGGGTTTCGAATCCATGTACGATGCACTAAGGTGTTTTTTTTTTCTGTGTGATTTCCCACTATCCTTCCATAAAAAATTTGAATACACTTCCTCTAAAGTTATTTATTATTTAATTATTATTATTAGCACCGCGTCTTACTACCCGTTCGGGTTGTACGCACTTACGCTGATGTGTAATGGTAGGGTGATTGTGAGATGAAATGGAGGACCTACAGTTTAACGTGGGATCCGAACCACGGTGGAGGCCTGGCATCCCACACATTCACAAGTTGTGATTAATACACGTCTTGTCATATTCCTTAAACATACATGGTGACCCGGTGGTCTAGGGGGTAAGGTGTCAGACTTCTGTACTGGGGCTCCGGGGTTCAATCCTCGGTCCCGGCACAGATCTATCTGATTGTCAAACCCTTCCTTCACCTCTGACAAGACGTGTATTAATCACAACTTGTGAATGTGTGGAATGCCAGGCCTCCACCGTGGTTCGGATCCCACGTTAAACTGTAGGTCCTCCATTTCATCTCACAATCACCCTAACATTACACATTTGCGTAAGTGCGTATAACCCGAATGGGTAGTAAGACGTGGTGCTAATAATAATAATAATAAACTTAAACATACACCTTTAGTGTAAATATGCGGATAGCCCGGACGGATATCAGGACGCATTGGTAATTTTAGTTTGTGTCTAAATTAAGACACCTAAGCTTTGTCCGTGGCGTGTGTTGATATAATCATTGGTGTTAGAAATAGCATATTAAATATCCAAAATAAAATAAATAAATAAATGGTATGGTACACCGTACATACTTTAACTTTTATCTTAAAATAGAGTCATTAACTAAAAACTCGTAAGATTTGTGAAAAAAAAACCCAGTATACATTGTTGCAGAAACACTCCATCAAAGATAATAAACGAAAGAATCTACACTGTTACAGAAACATTGAGAAAATAGAAACATCTTTGTCCACCAAAGAGCATAGTAACCAATTTCACATTTCAAACAGCTCCATAAAAAATGGATATATTTGCTTATATTTCAAAAAGTATTGGTTTTATAAAAAAATATATTTGAAATAAATTATTTTCATTTTTAATAGTAGGCCTACTAAAAATTTACAACGCTAAGTTATTTTCTATTTAAAACAGTTGTCGAGATATTATCAAAATTGTATCTTTCTACTTATGTAAAGTACCATAAAACTCATTTTCACGGGAAAATAAGAAATGCCGTTTTTTGTTTATATTGTTAAACAATGCCTTGATACGAATGTTACTCAAAATCTTTAGAGTGAATTTCAAGTAAATCGATTTTTTTCTCTTTTTGTCATTCAGTAAACTACCCTTAAATTTAGGGTTAAATTCCTTATTCCAAAAACTCGTAAGGGGAAACCTTATAAAAATTCTAATTACCAATTTTTAGCCCGATCGATAAAATTGTTTCGACTCTTGTTCAAGATACAGAGATAAAGACAGACGGAATTGCAAAAACCAGCTTTACATTTTCAGGTTGTCAAGAAATATCGACTTTATCGAAATCTCGAATTCGATTTTGTTTGGCGACCACAATACTTATCTCTACGAGTGTTAAAGAGAAAGTAAAAAATAATAATCTTTTTATAAAGTAAAGCTTAATTTATCTTTCTATTATTAAAAAGTTTATCTTTTTAATAAAGAAATGTGATTTAAAATTTTTAAAAATGTATGTTTATCTAATCTAACATTTTTTAGAAAAAAAACCCAAGGTTTTTACAACGATTATACTGAATTTTTTTTGTATAATTCAATTTTATAATTTTTTAAATGTTTTGTAAGTATTTAAATCATGATAAATTATAGTACAAACCTCCTGAGTACAGATATTTCCTGGATATTTAAAGAATAACAGCCCTACCGCATTGTTGCACGGGCCATACAAAAATTAGTCGAAAAGAACCTTGGCTGCAAGAAATATAGCTATTCACCGTAATCCTCCGTGTACTTCTTATCGATATTTAAACCTCCCCAATTCCACACTTGACCTCCATTATAATAGTAAACAGCGTACTATTAATTTGTAATAGTTTTGAATACGCGTGTGAAGCCAATCTCTTTTCACATCTCGAGTCTGTTTTGGTAGTTAGTTATTTAAGAAACACTTGCATTCGTTCCACATTGTGTTTCTTAAGTTGTATTTATTCTTCGAATGTAGAGAAAAGCACCTCATCTCCAAAACAACATTCAAACATGTAATAAAGGGGTAGTGTTAGTTGGATTAAAGGAAAAATGAATTAAAATACAGATTTTCAACAAGCATTATACAATAAATACAATAGTGGAATTAGAAATTGTCATATCTATGAGTAATAATTAATAAACGCAGTTCATTAAAATGTATCTTGATAAATTATTCGATAGGATATTATATCTGACTAGCAGAAGTACGTTGAACTTTGTGATCTTGGGTTAAAGTACTCGCCTCAGGACAAGATGTTCTTGGGTTCTATCACAGCCGAGGTCGATGGATTTTTCTTGAACCATTACAATCCGTAGCACAATTTCCTTAGGAGGGTAAATAATAGCTTTCCCGGTAAAATTGGTAAGCCCTTTAGCTCTCGCTCATAGAAATTCTAATGTGTTAACATAATTAGTCGGTTCAGAAAGTTCACGTTAAATACCTCAAATAAATACATTAAAAAAAAAAGCAGAAGTATACGGCGTTGCCCTGATTGCGTGGTTACCCCTGGCAGCTCTTTTATTTGCTTCAAACAGGCAGAAAAAACTCTTCATTTTATTTCTTCCGACCCAGTTTTAAATTAATTTAAAGTAATATAATCCAAATTTTAAAATTCTGGCTTCTAGGTGTAGGCTTCATGTTCGTGTACATGTGCTAATAATTTTGATAGATGATATCGCGCAACACTCATGACAGACAGACACATAAACTCTTCATTTTATTAATATTGATAGATAAAATACATTAATTGATGATACCCCATTTCCCCATCATCGGTGGACATTAAGACTAAATGTAAGACTTATCAAGTCTGGATTGCCAATAACAGGGAGGTCAAAGTTCAAATGTCATCAATGAGGGCGCGGATTTCATTCAATTATTTTCAACCCTCCATCCGTAAAAAAAATCAATCAATCATAATTTCCTTCTAAATCCAACCATTCTCATCCCCTGAGCTCCTAACGTAATTAAAATTACAGAGAGTTGGATACCACCGGATATCGGCTATTTATTTGAATAAAAGCAATACCATATCCTAGTAAAACATGAATCGGTCAAATTGCTTTAGTTTTTTTTTAAATTTAAAGAATCTGGATAATTCGGTATTGGTTAATTCGAAAGATTGGATAGTTTGAATCCACTATGATTCTCTATGAAGTTACTATTTAAAATAAATAGTAAAAAATATAATTTTATTTAAGAATTTCAGAAGGAAATTCTTGGATAATTCGAATCAAATTGTTATGTTTAGCGAGCCTTAATTCTTATCAAACCTGACTTAACGATCTTTATTAAATCACCCAATATAATAATAATAATAATTAATAATTTTAGCACCGCGTCTTACTACCCGTTCGGGTTATACGCTTAAGTACTAATTACACTAATGGATTAGGAATTAGGAAGGTTGAATTTTAGAGGAAGTGAACCCGCATTTGCGTGGAAGGAGAGTGGAAAACCATTTAGGAAAAACCACCCCCAGTTCACCCGACCGAGATTCGAACCTCGATCTCCCCGTCCTCGGCGGTCTGACTCAACACGACTGGCGCGTTAGCCAACTACGCCACCGAGGTGGGTCCCAATATAAAAAAAAAAGTCAACTAGAGTTACTGACGTATAGTAAAATAAAGTATTCACTGAATCCGAACCAGACGTAAAAAATACATTTTTTTTAATGCAATTAATGAAATTGAAGACTTAGTTTATTGCGTAAAGATAGGCCTAATCAAACTACAACCAATTAAGATCTTTTTTTTTTTCAACGTAACGACATTTAAGAGCAAAGAGTGCAATTTTCTTATATTCTTTTATCCAAGTTTTTATAGTCTGTGTTTAAATTTTTCTCGTTTTTTTCATTTACATATAATATTGCGTGGGCCTATGTGTGTTTCATATAGGATAGGTAAAAAGGGTGTATATATGTAGCATATGTTGAAGTTATTGATTTATTGTGTACCAGCTACCTCAATGATCATGTTAATTATAATTTTAAACACTACGAATTATTTTAGATCTCCTTTGGACTTCAAATTAAAAAGGGTTCCACTGTATTTATATAAACCGTTGTTTGTTTGGGTAGCACATAGTTCAAAACTATTATCCATTCTCAACGAGAGAAGAAGATAAGGCTCTATATCTTTGTGTTACAACATCACTTCGTATAAAAGCATGATCAACACTGTTGTTAGTTCCCTACTATTAATACCTAAAGGAACACCAGCGAAGAAACTTCACTTCTTCAAGAGATGCTTTTTACCCCCTTTTCATTCCTATTCACTTAATTTCCCTTCATCGCCTCCCCTCTTATCACCCTTTTCTCTATTCCAACCAACTTGTAAGGCGACCCCTTTTTTTGTGATGAAATTAATGTATCATGAACATAGCAGGAGCCGGTAGAAGTACCTGTCACGTCGTGCATGTTGGAATATACTGCAAGTCATCAGATCGGATCATAACTGAGTATACTGTACCTTTCAATATAGAGCTGGCATCCACGGTGCTTGAGATTCTTCCAACGTAAACTGTTGTCATATTATTTTCTTTGGGAGTCCCCGGATATTTTAGTAGACGGTATAGTCTCGAGAGTTCGATTGGAACGGTACTGGGTACATATCGGAACTATCGAACACTCGAATTACTTGGAATAGCCGGAAAAATAAATAAATGAAAATACATACTTTTACATATAAAAATTACTTAATATATAATTACATATTACACTATAATGAGATACCAGAAGTTTTTCGGGAGTTTTTTTAAAATCGAAACAAAAATTAATCAAAATTCCAAAATTCTGGCCTCAATGTGCACACATTCATGCACAGGTTCTACTAATTTTTAAAATCTATTTCAGACCTTTGCGTTAGGTATCTATCTATCTATCTATCTATCTATGTATATATATATTATATATAACTTATATATATATAATAAGTTTTAAAAATTAGTAGAACCTGTGCACGGATGTGTGCACATCGAGGCCAGAATTTTAGAATTTTGATTTATATATATATATATATATTGCGCAACACTCATGCCCGAAAAACTGATTCTTCATTTTATTAATATAGATAATATTTATATTAACCCACTTTGGTGGCCTCATGGTCTAAGGCGCAGCTCTCATGTTAGACTAGACTGCCAAATAATGGGAGATTGAGGTTCGATCCCGTTCGGGTGCACTGAGGGTAGTTTTCTTAAACGGTTTTCCAATCTCCCTTTCCGAAAATGCGGCTGCCTTCCTCTAATTTAAGCCTTCATAGACCCTAAAGTATTAGTGTAATTATTATATAGGCGTACAACCCGAATGGGTAGTTAGAGGTGGTTCCAAAAGAAAATATATTTAACAGACATGGATAATCTTACCTCAAACTGAACGGTACCTCGAACTATTTATATTCTACTGTTGCTCAAACTGAACGGTACCTCGAACTATTTATATTCTACTGTTGCTCAAACTGAACGGTACCTCGAACTATTTATATTCTACTGTTGCTCAAACTGAACGGTACCTCGAACTATTTATATTCTATTGTTGTTATTTCTAGGTTTATAATCAATATCTTATTTACAGTATTTTGTGGAATGATCTATCGATCATGTATATTTCAAATGTTAATTTATAGTTCCTTGACAGGATGTTAAAATGTCACGGCGAGTAAAAAAAATAGTGTGAAAATAATGTATTTATTTCCCATTGTGTTTTACTATCATCAGGGGCTGAAATTTAACGAAGTTAATATGATAGAAATTGGGAAAGTAAAGTTTAGATAATAATCTACCTCCATTTCCGTAGGAGAAGAGTGGGGAATAATAATTTATGAATAAACACCTTAATCTCACTCAGCTGGAATTCGAACCCCGATCTCTTCGTCACCGGTGGCCTAGTGTATATGAGACTGTCTGTCTATGAGGGTAGCAAAAAAAATATCTGTATTTTAAACGTACTTATATTCTTGTATGATAAGTTAAAACACACTTATATTCTTGTATAATAAGTTATAGCACACTTATATTCTTGTAAAATAAGTTATAGCACACTTATATTCTTGTAAAATAAGTTGAAACACACTTATATTCTTGTAAAATAAGTTAAAACACACTTATATTCTTGTGAAATAAGTTAAAACACACTTATATTCTTGTAAAATAAGTTAAAACACACTTATATTCTTGTGAAATAAGTTAAAACACACTTATATTCTTGTAAAATAAGTTAAAGCATATTTATATTCTTGTAAATTAAGTTATAACACAGACACGATTAATGAAAATATCTCAATGATGAAACCTATCGAATGTGCTTATATTTATAGAAAATATTTAAATGTGTTTTAATGTTTTAAAACTAAACCTTATCAAACTTTGTGTGCTGTTCGTCTAAAGGAACCAGGCCTCCCCAAACAGAGCTAAAACGCTGGCGCTGATTTGTTCTAAGCGACCTCGGTGGTCTTGGGGGCGAGGTGTTTTCGTCCCAGGACCCGATGTCCGTGGGTTCAAACCCCACTGAGGACGATGGATTTTTTCCCTTGGGCGATAACAATCCTTAGCACAACTTTCTTCGGAGGGGAAGTAAATCTGTTGGTCCCATGTCGATTGTGGACATTGAAAATAACCCTGAAATGTATGTTGAAATACCTTTCACGGTAAAAATTGGTAGGCCCTTTCGCTCTCGCCCATAGAAATTATTTGTGTGCTGATATAATCACTTGGTTTAGAAAGTGCACGTTAAATACCTCGAATAATAACTATAATGTATGCCTTGAAAAAATCAATACTGTGACATGCGACGGTTGATGATGATGATGTAGTAGACCCTGATTGAATATTGCGTGAAGCTTGGTGCTGTTGCGGAATGGGGGGGGGGGGGGGCGTTGAGAGCTACGAGTGCCGGACTATTGGGTGTGCCGATCCATTCGTTGCCGGATTATCGGACTTTTACTGTATTTTGACATGAAAAACTGTGGAAAAAAAACACGAACCTTAAAATTCACATTCCCTTCCAACTCAGAATAATGTGGGAGTTTAAGTAACGTGAGTTAAAGGTTGTAATTTTTGCAGTTTTTGTATATAAACATATTTTTAGTCAACAGAAATCTAATATTTTCCAATAGAAACATAGAGTTTGATTTCCTTCAATCTATGACCTAAACAGCTCTTGAATATCTGTCAAGGCTGTCCTGTAATTTAGGGGAAACAGATTCTATTTCAGACTAAGTACGTCTCAAAGTACTGTACTATAATAAATACAGTAGCCCCATGGCTTCTTTGGTGCTGACTGACTGACAGTTCACAGCTGACAGCTGACGGCTTTGAAAAGCTACCAGACCAAACCGAACCATATGATCTGCAAAAAAAACATGAGTTTAGCAGCTGTCACTTCTGACAGTCAAAATTTAGGCATATACCTAAATGTTGACTGTCAGAAGTCAGCTGTGAACTGTCAGTCAGCACCAAAGAAGCGTGAACTGTCAGTCAGCACCAAAGAAGCCATGCGGCTACTGTATAAGACGATACCTAAACAAACTTGAATGGAATGGGCCATTTTCACAAATAAAACCGGCCCATTCCATTATGGTATATATAGGTGTCCTGTATTTGGTATAACACTACTGCACTTGAGGCCTAGGCCTACTCAGTGTGACTATAAATCGGGTCCTTAATGACAGTTTTTCTCTTAATTAAAAAAATTTTCATCAAATGCCGTTAAGCTCATGAAGATATTCAACAACCTGTCGATATTACCATGTGAAGAAAACTAAATTATATGTTTTTACCGATTTATTTTGGCGAAAAAAAAAGTTTTGATATTAAAAAACCTCAAAAAAATTACTCCTTAAATCGCGTTCCCCACCTTAAGATTATAAAATTTGAGCTACAAAAATGAACAAATTTTGTAAAAAAAAATAAATAGGGTTCTGAAAAGAGGAATTATATGTGTTCGAAATGGTGTCGTCCCGGGCTGGAACCATGAGCCATTGGTCCACCCGTGCACTGGTGTCCATGTTGCCTTGGGACAGGGTGTGTGTGTGGTGGGGGGAGGAGGGGGGAGTGAGGAGGGAGGAAGGTGTTTCTACTGCGCTGGTGGTCGAGCGTCCAGACACACTAACCATTGCGTGACTGGGGTCTCTTAGAGCCAGAGGCTGTATTTTACTCCACACTGCCCCGTCATTAGCCTATTGCAAAAGGCGTCCTAATGGAGACTATTCCGAGACCCTAATGGTCACGAAACATCTTTATCGGCGATCCGACATTAACATGTCTATGTTATATATATATTATAGGATGTTCGAAAACTCATAGCCCAAACTGCACATAGAGCTTGTTTGAACCAAAGTAATACAAAAATCCCTACACACTTTCAGAAAACTATGTTAATACCATCAAATTGTGTTCACAGACCCATCGTACAGCGCCGGGAGAGCAACGCTGTGCAAGCATGCGTGTATAACAGGTTGCATAGTAGCTAGGCGCACTGGCACTACACACACAGACATCTTGGAGCAGGCAGCAGAACATACCACAGTTAATAGTAAACAACACCCAGTCCATCTAGAAATGGGAATACGTTCTGAGAGTCCAATATATTACGTGTGCAGTGCCGCGCGCCTAGCTCCTATGCAACTTGTTTTACACAATTTAATGGTATTACAATAGTTTTCCGGATGTAAGTGTATAGGGACTTTGTATCACTTTTGGTTCAAACGAGCTCTATGTGCAGTTTGGGCTTTGAGTTTCCGAACACCCTGTATATACCTATGTATTGTTGTTTTTTCTCTATCTTATTATATTTTACCCCCTACAGCTTTGATTCTTTTCAATTCTCGAGGTTCGTTCTTTCATCTCCTAAATATTGTTTCATTTAGTCTATTAACCGAGTCTTACTACCCGCTCGGGTTATACGCCTATGTAGGCTATAATTAAGCTAATGGTTTTAGGAATTGTGAAGGTTATATTTATAGGAATTGTACTAGCATTTTAATGGAGGGAGAGTGGAAAACCATTTTGGGAAAAAACCACCATTCAGTACATCCGACCGAGATTCGAACCTTGATCTCCCCGTCATCGTCACTAGTCTGCTGATGTCAGGAAAATGGGGGTCAAATCCCTGTAGGGTTTACTGAGGTTGGTTTTCCCTAAATAATTTCCCACTCTCCTTCCACGCAAATGTGGGTATAATACCTCAAAATGCTTTCTTCTTCATCCTTATCCCGTTAGAGTAATTATCATATATCAAATAACCTGAACAGGTATTAAGATGTGGAGCTAAAAAAAACACAATAAGGTAGAAATGAGGAAAGTTTAAATAATATGATACCTAACCTCATTTGCTTGCAGAGAGGGTGGGAAACCATTTAGTAAAATAAACACCCTCAGTATAACCAACCGGGATTTGAGCCCTTATCTCCCTGTAATAGTAAATCTCTACTCTTACTCGAGAGTGACGCGTTAGACCATTCGGCCACCGAAACGATCACCGATCGTTTGACTCCTTTACATTCACATCGGTGAACACGTGGACGTAGCGACGATCACAGGGAGGGGGTTTTTTCAAATCACAGCCGGGTTTTTTTACTAAATAGTTTTATTATTCTTATTCCACGCAAATGCGGATACGTTTCGTTTAAATATTGATAAACTTGGTTAGTTAGTAAGACACGGTACAACTTTAAAAAAAAAATCCTGTCACGGTTCATAAATCATCTAACAGCGACACTTGATTACAAATCGTAGATAATCGTCTGGAATTCCATGCAATCTTCTGGCACCTCACCCCTGCAATAAATTAAAATAATAATAATAATAATATAATAATAGATAAAATAAACCACCCATCACGTTGAATGCACGATGGAATGGCAAAAAAAAAAAAAAAAAAGAAACACTACTAATATTAACGAAGACATGTTGTCAAGATGGCTCCATTCCTTAAGGTAAAAAAAAAAAAACTGTTAACTCATTCGACGTAATATCATCGCCCCATTCCATTGGGATTGTCAACACCCTTCTCCTCTCCTAGGGGAACAAAAGGGGCATTGAGTTATTGTTGAACGCATGTCAAGAATTGCTTCAGACATTAAGATCCGATTCATTCCTGTTATTAAATAATAATAATAATAAAGAAATACCCTACCTTATGAAGATAATAGAGTGCAGGAAGTGGATGAAGCCCAAAACCCCCCAACCCAACCCTCCGTTCTCCCCCCTAATAAAAATGACAGCCCCCCCCCCCCAACCCCCTAACATCCTAAACTCATCCTATTGCTTTCTATTTAGTATTTAGTTGCTCTTTTATTTCTGTTGTGTCTATGTTTGAAAGTGTGTTTTAATCTAAGGAATGTTTAGGAGTAAATCTGTCAAATGGATCATTTTAAAAAAAAAATTAATTTGGGTATTTGACGTGAACTTAATTAACGGAATGATTATATCAGTACACGACTTACAAACTAACAGTCCACATTGACATTAAATCACCACTGGTAAAGAAGATGCTATAATTTTTGAAATGGTATGTTTTTCGGCTATGGTGGGAATTGAACCCTGTACCTACAGTTCAGTAAGTAAACGTGTTATTGACTGAGATGAGGTATCAGATAAATGGATCAGTGCAAATAAATTATTTATATGTTTAATTTTCAAAATTGCATGATAGTGAAATGTTTTGAGGTTCCTGAATTGTAAGGTTGCTTTGAACAAAGATTTTGGCGTGTTTTTTTCTCTCTCCGAAAGATATTCCTATAGTGGACCTTTTTGATCTCGAGATTATGATTAATATTTACATTTTATGTGCACGCGAACCCCCCCATTTTTTTTGTGTCTTATGTCTGTCTGTCTGTCTGTGTCTCCCTGGACACAGATTTGAAACGGTTTGACGGATTTTGCTCAAACTTGGTATTGTGATATTATTTGCTTAAATGTTTATTTTTATTTTGGCCCAAGACCTTAAATTAAGGGTATTATACAAATGAGTGATTTTATTTTAGTTCTGAATTTTTCAAAAATGACTTAACGATGTTGATTAAAATAGATATCTTGGGAGTATTTGAGCTCTAAAAAACATTGTACACTTTGTTTTTGGCTGAAAATTCTTTTAAGGGTAGTTTACTAATGAGTGCCTTTTGGAAAAGTTGAATTATTTTTAATATAGCTCTAACGATTTCGTTAAAAATGTAGATTTTGAAAGTGTTTGACATGACAAATAAAACTGTACTTAGTTTGGGGGAAAAAATCGATTAAGGTTAGTTTACTAGTGACTGTTCATATATTTTTAAAACGATTTGGTTCAAAATGGGTAGCTGCTAAGTTTTTTATAATTTACATAATTTAATATAGTTATTTGTTTTTCTCAAATATATTTATTTTATAATAGCTTAGAGATAACTGATTTTTGAAAAATTTGAAATTTGATTGAAAATTGAATAACGAATTTGTTTAAAATTAGTATCTGGGGTGAAGGTTTAATTTTATAAAATAAATTGCTCTAAGGTAGATTACAGATGATAAATTTTATAATATTTAAAATTAGAATATTTAGGTCAAAATTAATAGTTTTTTCATGACAAATAAGAATATGTTTTTATTTCACAAACTAAAAATAGTATTAGAATATCTTGTAAATAACTGACTTTTGAAAATTTGAAATTTATAAAAAAATATTGGAAAGGTTTTGTTCAAATTTATATATTAAGAGTGTTTTTATAGATTAATAAGACATGTTTGTGCGATTGTGTCGTTCCATTTTTTTTAAATTTGCGATCCATAGCAGATCTATTCTTTATTTTTTATTTATTTATTTAGTCTAGATCGAAAACGTGTAGAGCAACGCAAGCCAATAAAATGTTAATCCATATCATTTTATAGAAGCCAATCATAATTTAAAATTCATATTTTTAGCATCTTACTGCCTTATGTTTTAACCTAAAATAATACCTGTAACATAAGCTGCAGAAATGAGATATATACATATAACTTAGCACCGCGTCTTACTACCCATTTAGGTTATAACGCTTATGAAATAATTATATTAATAGTTATAGGGAATAGGAAGGCTATATTTAGAGGAAGTGTGCATATAAAATAATAATAATAATAATAATATTAATAATATAAAAATAATGTAAATAAAGTGTCATTACTGTTTAGCAAAAAATAAAAGTGATTATATTTTTTTTAAGAAATACTTTCCTTCAAGAATCATACTATGCGGTAAGTCCCCAAATAACGTGTATTTGAGTTACGTGGTTTGGATACTTTAACTTACGTCTACCAATCAACGCCATCTACCATGCTCCACTTTAAATATAATCGAGCGTGTCCTTAGCAAAGTCGCGTACAGCTGACTATGGCATCGCCATTTTGTTTGTTTATACCTTGAGCACAAATAGTTTTGTTTTCAGATTTTCCTTTTCATAATCAGAACCTGTTTATCTTTAATTATCCTTTGAAACTAACATTTATGCCAAAAATATCTCTATCTAAACAACCATTCATCTTACACAGCTTTTGAACTTAAATAGAACCCTTTGGAACAAATTAACCACGTAAAATTACTAAATTTGTAATGTTCTATACTACCATTTTACAGTACTTAACAGACATTCTTAATTTTGATTAATTTTAAAGGAATATCAAAGTAAAGAACTGTCACTGGCTCCTCTATAGTCAACTTATATGGTAAAAGGAAAGGCCCGGACTTACTTACATAAAACTAGTTCACAAGACCCGATCAGATAATAAATAGAAAATTGAAAAAGTATATCTACCACTTCAGTACTACAAAATTTCCAGGGACACCTAAAAAACATTCAAAATAACTCCAAAAATATCAATTTTTCGTACAAAACTCTCTTATGAAAATGGAAGGTCTCGGAATTACCTACTTAAAGAGAATTTACATGTAATGATTGGATAAAAAATATAACTGTTACTGGCTCTTCTATAGTTAACACATATGGTAAAAAGAAGGGCTCTGAATTACATAAAATAGTTCACATGACCTCATGAAATAAAACATAGAAAATTTAAACAGTATCCCTTGCAACTCAATGCTACAACATTGCCAGAAACTCCTCATAAACAATCAAAATAAGTCTAAAAATATCGATTTTTCATGTAAAACAGACCTAGGTAAAAGGAAGGGCTCGGAATTAACCTACCTAAAAAGAGTTTACAAGACACGATCAGATAAAAAATATGGCTGTCAGTGGCTCTTCTATAGTCAACTTAAATGATAAAAGGAAAAGCTCGGACTTATTTACATAAAACTATTTCATATGAACCGATCAGATAATAAATAGAAAATTCAAAAAGTGTATTTAGTCTGGAGACTTTAACGTCGGAGTAGAGCAGAAACCCAATTACATTTTTTCTAGCTAAAACAATAAACATACGTTACATAATATTACTCAATGTATATTTTCTTTTCATCATCATCATCATCATAATCTGTTGCTATTATTTTAAACAATCTAGTACTTTATATATATATATATATTGTATTGACAAATAAATAAAATAAGTAATACATAGATTGTAACGTATATAAAAAAGTTGTTTAATACTTTTTAACTGATAGTCCATTTACCTCTAAATGTCTGATGCAAGAGTCATGTATGTTGAATTGTATTAGTGAATTTTAGAGGTGATATCTAAATGACAAGCCATATTTAAATTTTAAAGTGTAAAACATATAATTGTATGTGTAATCTATAAGTAGGCTGGAACACGCTTAAGTTACCTTGTTTCTTTTACCTTAAGCATTTCTGTGGCTCCCGATATCTATTTTATCTAACGTTCATGATTTAACTACGCCAACGATTTCAGTTTAGAGTTATGATAGATTGCGCAACAAGTTTGTATGAACATACAATTTATGTGTCTTGTTTTTGTTTTTTATAATCAGAAGACCGTAAAAAATTGGCCACCCACTTTTGACCAGGGGAAAGAAGAGTGGCGAACCAGTTTTTGTTCGTCTCTTAACCTAATTGTGTTACGGCCCATTTACATCATACAACACTAAAGTCATAATGTAAATATATTTTAGAAGGCAGGTTTGGACAAATTAGAAGTGTTATACTTATTTATTGTGAATATTTTATTTTATTATAAATTGTATCATCGCTTTAAAGAAATAATAATAAAGCCTACTTAAAATGGTAATGATTCATTGTTTACTATTATTTATTTTAAACTAGAATCACATGCCCATCATTGAGATGAGGTCGGTTTTAACTATGTGTTTACCATGCAGTAAAAATGTATGGATCTTGTAACTTTGGACATCCAGATAATCCATCATAAGCATCAACTGTTTCCATCCTGTAGCCGGGTCGTTAAGAAAAATGCCTCCATCTTCCTCGATTCTTCAACAATTCTTCCTCCTTTAGTTTCTTCCATTATTCTCCTCTCAATTGTAGACCTACACCTTCTGTTATCTACTCCTCCCATCTCTTTCTTGGCCTCCCTTGTGGTATTTTCCCTACATACCTCATTTCCAGAATTTTCTCTGGCATCCTCTCCTTCTCCATCCTCATTACATGTCCATACCATCTCAGTCTTAGTCCCTCTACTATATTGTTCTATAGGTGTGTAAGAGAGAGACCTGCTATGGAGAAGAGACGTGTTCTTGGAGTGTAAGGAAGTGTTGTAAGGGTAGACTTTGTACCTAATGACACACATGCAGCAGAAACATGGGCATTGAATGTAAGAGAGACTAGGAATAGTGGAGGCCATGACATGGACATTGAATGTAAGAGAGACTAGGAATAGTGGAGGCCATGACATGGACATTGAATGTAAGAGAGACTAGGAATAGTGGAGGCCATGACATGGACATTGAATGTAAGAGAGACCAGGAATAGTGGAGGCCATGACATGGACATTGAATGTAAGAGATACCAGGAATACTGGAGGCCATGACACGGACATTGAATGTAAGAGAGACTAGGAATAGTGGAGGCCATGACATAGACATTGAATGTAAGAAAGACTAGGAATAGTGGAGGCCATGACATGGACATTGAATGTAAGAGATACCAGGAATAGCGGAGGCCATGACATGGACATTGAATGTAAGAGAGACTAGGAATAGTGGAGGCCATGATATGGACATTGAATGTAAGAGAGACTAGGAATAGTGGAGGCCATGACATAGACATTGAATGTAAGAGATACCAGGAATAGCGGAGGCCATGACATGGACATTGAATGTAAGAGAGACTAGAATAGTGGAGGCCATGATATGGATATTGAATGTAAGAGAGACTTGGAAAGTGAAGGCCATGGAAATGAAGTTTGTGAGGAGCATGTTAGTTGTCACGAGGAGAAAAAAGATTAGGAATGAAGTTATCAAGGAAAGAGTGGGGGTACAGGTAGTACATGAGGTGATTATGATGATGATTATGAGCTTAAATCCACTCTATTCCACTTGATAAAGCTCATTAAGAATACCATCATTTGTAAATTATTTAATGTCAATACAACTAATTAAGATAATATTTTTAAAACGTTTCGTTTGGCAGCATGTCTAAGTATATTTTGATTACTATTGACATAATTGATCGCTTTCCTTTTAGTCCCACACCTCGAAGCAGGATAGTATATTGAGCGAGTCACCCCTTCGAAGCTACTGCAAGGTAAGAAGAGTAATACGTTGAGAATTTATTATAAACACTCTTGATCGAACTGTCTAAATCAAGGTTAGAATCTTGACCACTTGCTTTGGGCGGAAGGAGAGGTGGATTTTTTCATCTTGTATTCATCCTAATGTGGGTGCACCTCTTTTAATACACCCTCCACCTCTTAACTTAAGCATTTAAAAACCAGTATATTAAATGTACCTTTTTTTTTCAAAACAAAATTTTCTAAACATCGTTTCGTCATTTGAATTTCTATATATATTTTTAAAAACAAAGTGTAATTTTGCCCAAGCTCTAAGTTTTTTTTATATATCTTGAGAGGTGTATGGCACTCCTTTCCCCCCCTCGTAACTGCCACGATGTGATTTAACACTAATTGACTTAACATCATCTTCAGAGATCGATATACAACCACCACCACCACTAAGACCTGCTGAGAGTTATGAACAACGCAAATAGCTCAATCACAACCGCTTAATGCCGTCGTTAGACTAGCTAAGACTTCATAGTAGATGAATAGTTTCATTCCGACTTGTTGGCGATACATGATGTAACTCATAGGTGTAGCCTTTGCCCATGAAAAGGTGGTTGACATGTGTACAGTCTGGGTTTAGTAAATGTATTAGAACCTAAGCATCATGTTTATTAAGTTTACTTCAAGGACGCAGAAAAATACTTATTTCTTTAAACTGCACTAGAGTCACGGTTATCCGGCCTAAAGTGGTGACATTACGGGAAGGGTAATACAGAATCCGAGTGTAAATAATTGTTGGTATAGGTTTGCCTACTTCTAAAAAAAATAATCCACAAAACATATAAATTTGTTTTAATAGAATCTTCCAATTTTCTGATTGCGATGTAAAACAGGAATACAGTATTATTATTATTTATTATTATTTAGCACCGCGTCTTACTACCCGTTCGGGTTATACGCTTAAGTACTAATTATTCTAATGGATTAGGAATTGGGAAGGTTGAATCGAGGAAGTGAACCCGCATTTGCGTGGAGGGAGAGTGGAAAACCATTTAGGAAAAACCATCCCCAGTTCACCCGACCGAGATTCGAACCTCGATCTCCCCGTCCTCGGCAGTCGGGCTCAACACGACTAGCGCGTTAGCCAACTACGCCACCGAGGCGGGTAGGAATACAGTAATTTGTAGGAGGACAGTAAATATTAAATGAGAAATAAATCTTTAACATACAGTACTTTACTTAGGAAATTGAATATCAGCTACAAAACAAGAACAACAAATGAAAATAGAGCATCAAATGGATTATATTATAAATTCAGTAGATGTTTAAAAATTGGTATATATTGGTTTATTTTAAAACGCACCAAGAACTGGTCCGGATAATCGAAGGCCGGATAGTCGCGAATCTATTTTACTTTATCTATTTAAAATGTTAATTACAAGCAACTAATGCTTATTTCTAATCAGCGTCTTACTAGCCATCCGGTATATTGGTGTGGGGTTGTGAAAGGTATAATTTTGAGAAAGTATACAACCCGTCCAGGATTTGAATTTTGCCCCCAAACCAGACAAGAGAAGACTTGTCCGCGTGCTCACTAATAGATGGGAGAGTAATTATGTTTCTTAAACTACTTTTAAAAAAGTTATTTTTCAAAGCTTAATCTGACTTGCGAAGCCATGATTCGATTCGAAATGGGTTTTTATTTTAGCACCGCGACTTACTACCCGTTCATATTATACGCTTATGTACTAATTACGCTAATGGTTTTAGTGATTATTAAGGTTATATTTATAGAAAGTGTACCCTAATTTGCGTGGAGGGAGAGTGAAAAACCAGTTTAAAAAAACACTCTCAGTACACCTTACCGAGATTCGAACCTCGATCATCAGCAGTCTATTCTACTGCGAGAGTAGCGCGTTAGACCATGCGGCCACCGAAGCGGACTTTCAAATAGTAATTAGACTTTTTGCATTATGAATAATGTATCAAGAATTGATTGATTCCATGGGATGATTTTTTTTTGTGGGTCGCTGGTACTTTACAAATGATTAATGTTTATTTAAAAAAAAACAGCCGCTGAAGAATTAAACCCACAAAACTCAAAGGAAATTAAACTGTTTCTCAGATGTGTTACACATTTTACTCAGCGGTATACTAAGTTTTTGGATTTGCCAGTGGACACAATTATAATATACTAAGAATTATGAATAGACAGTCTATAGTCGAACACGACTCGGGGATACAGACGAACAATAAAATTATTGTTTTAAGAACAATGTCAGTAGCCGTCGGCAGTTGATTTAAACGATTTCTTTTGAATTTTTAATGCTGCTCATTTAAGGTGGGGATGCAAGAAACTTGATTTCAGGGCAGTGTTTTTTGCAGCTACTATATCCAAACTGGGTTTGGAATTTTTTTTAATGCTTCAGTAGAAACTGTAGTAGAAATTTTCTTCAAGTGGTGATATCAACAGTTGTTGAATCTCTGTCAAGGGTGTGATGGAATTTAATGATAAATTTTTCTCTTCATTCAAAAAGTTTGTCATCTAATGCCGCTATACTCATGACAGTTATTCAACAACTGTTGATATTATCTTTACTTTACATCCATTACTATTTACAGCTTGGGTAAGTTTTTTATTCAAGCCATATATTTCCCACTACAGGCTTGCTAGGCCTGTCATAGTTTCATATGTCTTATAATATATCTTAAGACTAGGACAGGCACAACATCCAGTATCCAGACGTTAATTCATCACTGTGAAAGGTTAACCCCACATTTCACCAACGATATATTTTTAGGCCATGTCGAGAATTGAACCCGATACTCTTAGCTCAGTAGCCAGACACGCTACCGACTAAGCTAAGATGTAGGATTGTTGATAATACTATTTGAAGAAAACTAAACTATCTTTCTACTGAAGAAATATTTGATTAATTTTGGCAAAAAAAAAAAATTAACCACAAAGACTGCAAAAATACTGACCTTAGATCGCGTTTCATATATTCCCCCCCCCCCTTCCCCACCTTAAGCTCCAATTTAAATTTGGTGACCGACATAGTAAAACAAGTTAACCCTCCTCTCCTTAGACTTACACTTAACACTAAACACACCAACACTACCGGCAAGATTTAATTTGTTTGGATTGCAATATTGGCTTTCATGAAACATTTAGAACATTCCTGTAAACATAGACATGAGTATGATTCATGTTCTCTCTGGACCAGCGAAAAGAACTTATGTATTGTGCTGTACCATCAAAAAGGACATGAGACGATCTTGCCTAACGTATTTTAATTGGATACGAGTATGCCACAAGTACAGCTTTGTTCGTGTTGTGTTATTAATGCGCTTAATGGAGGAGGTAGGCTACACATCTTGGCTCTAAATTTTAGCTCTTTGTGTGGTAGAAGAACGATCTATCTCAAATGTTCAACGAGTAAAACCGTTTGATGATAGAACTTTCCTATTGATACCTTTCTGGACAATGTTATACTCACTTGAATTTGTTAAATATGTGCATTATCCAGAGGAGCGTAGGGTTCGTTTCTCATTGGATTCACAAACAATTTTACTCATTAAGTTTAACATATTTTGGTGTCAACCATTTTAACAAAATCATCATCATCATCATGCACAGTTTCCTTCCACTGGCAGGGTCTGTCTCGAACATAAACCTCTACATTTTCTTCTGTCATCCCATCATTTATCTTCCTTCACGCCGGCCCAATCCACTCCTCTGCACACACCTTTTATCCACCTGTCCTCGGTTCTTCCTCTTGTCCTCCAGCCCGTCACCTCATTTTCGAGCATTCTTCTTGGAATCCTCCACTCTTCCATCCTCTTCACATGTCTATACCACCTCCATCTCACCTTCTCTATCTTAACCTGAAGGAATTCCTTTTTTCACCGAATAATTGCATTTATTTTAATTATTATTATTATTATTATTATTATTATTATTATTATTATTAGTACCACGTCTTACTACCCGTTCAGGTTATACGCACTTACGCTAATGTGTAATGGTAGGGTGATTGTGAGATGAAATGGAGAACCTACAGTTTAACGTGGGATCCGAACCACGGTGGAGGCTTGGTATTCCACACAGATTCACAAGTTGTGATTAATACACGTCTTGTCCGAGGTGAAGGAAGGGTTTGGTAATCAGATAAATCTGTGCCGGGACCGAATTTATTTTAAACTGAGCTGTTTTCCAAGTCACATTTCTCACTTTTAGGACATTTATTTGTAAATGAAGCTACGATATAATAAATGGCAGATATAACTGCTCTTCTCAGATAAAATGTAACAACATTTACATTAAATTGGGGGTGAATTAGCTTTGAACATATTCTTAGCAAATGAACGTGGGATAAGATTTCAACCCCTCGTTTTGAGGTAAGAATACGGTAACGTTATTTTCAGGTTAAGTAACCAGAAGATGGTTTCAATAAATGTGTTATGTAACACGGGGGAAAAAACCTCTTTAAATAAGTGGTAGATTAAGGATTAGGAAGGTTATATTTAGAGGAAGTGTACCAGCATTTGCATGGAGGGGGATTGGAAAATCATTTTGGAAAAAAACCTCAGTTCACACAACCAATATTTGCACCTTGATCTTCCCGTCATCGGTAGTCTAGTCTTTTGCGAGAGTAGCGCGTTAGACCACGCGGCCACCAAAGCGGTTTGAAACTGGGATTTAAACGCCGCTAAAGACGTAAGGTCAAAATCCGAGTGAGGTCAATAATTTAATAATTAAAAGAAGAGAAAGCAGTGGGAAAAGAGCCATGTGTTGACTGGTCTTTTCTTAAAAAAACAAACTATTCATCGCTCTTGTGTTAAAGTACTTGTAAATAAATATAGACATGTTACTGCAAACATAAATAAGATTAAATCATTATGTAGCAATGGTTATTTAATTCTTCTCAAAAATACACCTATAAAACGAACTATGTATGGATCGAGTAAATTATATATTACGTGTCTAGGCTACATCATTTGTAGCCCAGTTTATGGAAATATTATCCAGTAACCCGCCTCGGTGGCGTAGTTGGCTAACGCGCTAGTCGTGTTGAGCCAGACCACCGAGGACGGGGAGATCGAGGTTCGAATCTCGGTCGGGTGAACTGGGGGTGGTTTTTTCTAAATGGTTTTCCACTCTCCCTCCACGCAAATGCGGGTTCACTTCCTCTAGATTAAACCTTCCCAATTCCTAATTAATTAGTGTAATTAGCACTTAAGCGTATAGCCCGAACGGGTAGTAAGACGCGGTGCTAAAATTAAATTATCCAGTACTAATGTACCATCGCCCAGGGGACGCCCGAATGTACTAATAGTACATCTTTTCCGTGGAGGCTTTTTCCATATCCTGATGAGCTTAGGTGATGGTGATAGTGAGTGTGAGGGTGATGGTGACAATGAGGGTGTGGAACCAGTGGACACTTAAAACCTAACTTCAGCCTAATCAAACAAACCCTGGTGACCGTTGGGGGTAATTTCCCTTTTGAGAAAAATACCCAAGGTACCAGCCCGGAATCGAACCCGTGACCTCTAGGCTTGTAGCCAGGTGCACTGACCACTACGCCACGGGGACGGTTATGGATCTAAATGATCTTGTATATCTTCTGGAGATAAGTCACTTTGCGTCTCAGATGTGTCTTGGTCCGTTTCTCTGGGTCCCCCCCCCCCAGCATCTCACTTCCTCTCAAGGGGGTAACTTCTCAAACTCATGGGCTACAACTCATCATTTCATTCTCTTCCCTCTTTCCTAACCATCTCTTCTTTCTCTATTTTTATTCATATTATTTGACTCACTTTATTATATTATCCTGTAGCGATAGAGAACCATGTCTTCATACAGTTTATTGCTTATGTATACGTGGGGGACTCCACTAAGACCTGTTTAGGGGGTCCCCCGCTGAGGTCTCATCTCAACCCACTAGCCCCTCTCACCCTTCCACCCACCCTTCTCCCACACACACACACACACCCCCCCTTTCCAAGCACAGGGTGAACCAGCGGGCAGTTAATTACAGCGGGATTATTTTTGTATTTTAAAATAGAACAAAAATAATTATTATTATTATATTATTGAAAATTGTGTAAATATTATAGCTATAATAGTTTTACTTATCGTATTAAAAATTATGCAAAGAGGGAAATGAGTTAAGATTTTTATTTGAATTGTCGACCCTGGTGGTCTTGAGGTAAAGTGCCCACCACAGGACCCGATGTTCGTGGGTTCGAACCCAGCTGGAGTCAACGGATTTTTCTTGAACGATAAAAATCTGTAGCACAACTTCCTTCGGAGGGTAAGCAAAGCTGTCGGTCCCATGCCGACTGTGGACATGTAAAAGAACCCTGGAAGGTATGTGAAAATACCTTTCATGGCAAAATTGGAAGGCCCTTTCGTTCCCGCTCGTAGAAAATCTCAAATAAATAAATTAAAAAATATTTTAAATGGAATCAATAATTAGATGTTATTAGACAAAATCTAAATTTCATGTAGATATTTTAATGATCGAAAATATGCGATTACTTCCTCCAATATTTTTTCTAACAACGCTAATGTTTTAGGAATTAGAGAGGTTATATTTATAGGAAGTGTACCCGCATTTTCGTTAAGGGAAAGTGGAAATCCAACTTCAGCACACCCGACCGAGATTCAAACCTAGATCACCTTGTCATTGGTAGTCTACTCTACTACGATAGTAGTGCCTTAGACCATGTGGCCACTGAAGCGGGTAGTACTATATACAGTACATTATATTAATAGAGAATAACCGCTGCTCTGGATGTTTAAGATGTTGGTCTTGCAATATGTTTTGAAATTTAGAAACCACACATATACGTCGTTCAGCCTACAGTAGCCCCATGGCTTCTTTGGTGCTGACTGAGAGCTCACAGCCGACAGCTGACGGCTTTGAAAAGCTACCAAACCAAATTATGTATCCCTACGCCGAACCATATGATCTGCAAAAAAAAATGTGTTTAGCAGCTGTCACTTATGACAGTGAAAATGTAGGTATATACCTAACTGTTGACTGTCAGAAGTCAGCTGTGAACTGTCAGTCAGCACTAAAGAAGCCACGGGGCTACTGTAGCTTCAAAGAATGTCCCTAACGAATTTTGTTTAAATTGGTTAAGGCATTTTGCAGTAATCGAGGAATAGAGACAAACTAAATGCCAAACGATAGAGTTAAAATACCTTCGCTCAGCTCAGTAAATTAACAAATTAAACAAGTACACTTAATTCAACCTGAAAGGTAGTAGTCATTCCATTGCGGATTACACTATGGCCCTATCTTGTAAGCTACTCCATCGTGGAAACTGGAAAGTTAAGAGTGATGATACCTTTCAGTGTAGAAGTGTATATGTTACCGTCCAAACTCGATTTCCAGGACAAACTATATCGGGCTAGGCCAAATTGATACATGCTGACGTTTGCAGGTTAATCGATTTAGCCTGATGTTTTTTAGGCAGTAATAATTTTCATTCTTCTTAACCCATACGATGAATCGATCTTTGACAGATTTCATAATTTATAGTTCGCGCGAAAATGTTGTCAACTAACCTAACCTAACCTAACCTAGCCTAAACCTAGTTTGGCCTAGTAAAATGTAGACTATACTAATTTATCCTATGAGCTAGGCCAAAATTTCAGGATTAATTAATTTAGACTAAGGCTAAACTAATGCATCCTGAGGCTCTGAGGATTTATCAATTCGGCCTAGTCCAATCTAGTTAGCCCTGGAATCGGGTTTGGACGGTAATATATAAAGACCCATAAACGACATGGCACAAACACACAAAATTTAAAAATTTGTTCAAAGTTGTATTTATATTCATATTATCTTTAGTAAGGAGAAATTGATTGAGGATATTGTGTAAGGAACGAGCTTGTGAGAATATTAGATAAGTTGAAAATAGGTTAATGGGAAACAGTTTATAAGTTAAAAATTATTATAGAAATTTAATAGAAATTTGAAGTTAAATATTAAAAATATAGCTAGGATCACCACATACAATAATTGAGAAAGAGACAATTTTATACTCAAAACTGTAATTTCACATAGCTTATGTCAATAATTTTAACATATTATATTTTAACCAAGTTTTTCATCTAATCATTGTATTTCAATTTCTAATCTAATATTAAGGCCTATTTTGTATTAATAGGATTACTGTAATTGTCTCTTTCTCAATTATTGTATGTGGTGATCCTAACTATATTTTTAATATTCAACTTCAAATTTCTATTAAATTTCTATAATAATTTTTAACTTATAAACTGTTTCACATTAACCTATTTTAAACTTACCTAATATTCTCACAAGCTCGTTCCTTACACAATATCCTTGTTCAAAGTTGTTAAGCCCTACTTAAAAAAAATCTTACTAATATTAGTCACAATATTCATTTTTTAAAAAATTTCTCCAGCCAAGTATGTTGTCTTCAAATTAATTTTGACCATCCTGTGGGCGTGTGAGAGCACAAAATGTGTTGTTAATGGAATGTCATGGGGGGAAGAGGGGGATAATAAATTGTTGCAGTAGTTGTACGCCACAACCTGCTGTTTTTATGTACTTGTAAACATCCAAACTAAATACCATATTAATGTCTACACCGCTTCATTTGGAGAAAAGGTGTGCGAAACTCTTAAAAAAAAAAAGCTCCTCGCATTTTCCAAACTCGGGATAGAAAGTGAGACTAAGGCAATACTCGTAAACATTAGGTTCAATTTTAAAGGTCTATCTTGGGAGTGTGGATTTTCTTCGTATGGTAATAATAATTGTTAGCAGTCAACCTTTTTTTTTTTTTTTTTTTAAATTGAGTGTAGAGAATCGTATACTTACAAAAAATAAATGTATTTCAGACGTTTAGCGTGTGATTAAATACTTGACTAATTTACGATAAACATTTTAATAGACAAGGGGTAATAGTTGAAGAGGGTATACAAAACTTCACGGAATTTATTTTTAGTGACTTCAACGACTCATAAATTATAATGCAAATAGTAAAAACATATTTTTGGAATTCGCGTGAGGTATAGTAATTTCTACTAAATATGGAGTGAAGTTCTTTTAATAATCCTACTTTAAATTATCTCTAAAATAAGTAGCTTAATTATTTTTATGGATATTTTGAAACACTTAAAAAGTAGTATTTTTCTAAAATAATTCTATAGTAGTTCCTTAATTATAGGTTTTAATATAATAAAATCAATAAGAGTTCCTAAAATGTGAGGGTTATTTTTATAAAATAAAATTTTACCACAAAACCTTAAAACTTCCAGATTGAGCAAGGTCAATGTAAAATTATTTTTTATCACACATATGAACTTGTAACCAAAGTGTGACAGTAAAATAACTTTTTAATTTTTTTAATAAAAGAAAAATACTTATATTTAAAAAAATAATAATAACACTATAGACCTACCAAATAGATCTTTCCTCAAGCCTTAGATCAAAAGTTGACTTTCTCATTCTAGTTTGATTAAT
Organism: Timema podura; assembly: GCA_033556935.1. Classification (NCBI taxonomy): domain Eukaryota; kingdom Metazoa; phylum Arthropoda; class Insecta; order Phasmatodea; family Timematidae; genus Timema; species Timema podura. Next base: position 9,946,169 of record JAVRXN010000005.1, read on the forward strand.
GAAGTTAGTAAACACTTTATTTTTATAACTAATATCTTCAGGTTCCTAATTAATTTCACAATATGTTCATCAAATACCCAACTAAGACACTTGACTAGTGATTAAGTACAATTCACAGTTAAAATGAGGATAACAAAGTGGCCTCTCTCTCTCTCTCTCTCTCTCTCCTACGGTGTAGCCCTTCACATACGAGTCAAACATATGAGCCGTATTTAACGAAGAAATTATTTCATGTTCCTTCCATACGTACGGTCGATGCTATAAAATACACGTATATTTTCTTGTTCCGGGCGTAACAAATAAATTATGTGCATGGAAGACAAAATGATGGAGTGAGAAAGATATAAAAATAAGTGAAAGAGAAGGTAGGTTAAAGATGGAACGAAACAAGGAAACGTCTGAAGACAAAGTGAGATGGAATCAAAAACACATGGCGTATATTATGTTATTATGTGAGTAAGATTTCACAGTGAAGTAAGTGGATACTTTTATTAAATATACGTATTATTTTAATTACTATAAAACATACAATTGTTAAATAATAGAATGTTTTTAGGACATGTATGCTATTTATCAAAGATGGCTTCACACTTAACCTAAAATAACCCAAGCCTAGCCCCACGATTAATATTCTTAGAGGAACTTGACTATTTTGTTATTTTAATTATGCGTTGTGATACTATCTAGCAATGATTTGGTCTATACAACTTAAGGTAATAGGATGATGACAATTAATCATTAAATAACTGTGCTTGGTATTCGTCTGTGAGTAGCTATATATACGGCCCTTTAAACTTTTTACTAGTTAAACATGCGAAGATCAAGGTCCAACCTCCTGGTCTAGCGTGCTATCCGAACTAGCTATATTAATTATATTGATATATAATATATTATATTTAGCCATGACTACAAGCTCACAGGAATAATGGATTTTAACATAGTGCTTTGATCAGAGAACAGGTAAAATAAATGCACGGCAAAAGAATGTGTAGATAAATAAAACAGTTAAACACAAAAATTGTTTGAAAGGAATTGTAATAGAGAAGAGTAAGCATGCGTTGAAATCATAAAGTATATATATAACAAATAAAAAGAAAGAGAATAAAAAAATGGTTGCAATATTCAGCTTGGGAGGAGGAGAGACCATTAAAGGAGAAAATATCAGTACGGATGGTACGTAGATCTATAATCAGACAGTTAGGTAAAAAAATAGAGGATGTGGAGAGATTATGCGAGAAGAAATGAATGTAAAAAGAAATAAGAAAGGTAAGCCCAAATGGCCTGGCAGTGAGAAAGAAAAGGCCAGAAACAAATTGTGTGTGTGAAGAGTAGAAATAGATACATCTTCAAGGGTAAATAAGATTGGTCCAACCATTTAGCGGTCAGAGAGTGTTATGGAAAGATGAAGAAAAGTCATAATGTATAATGAATAGAAAAGGATGAAGATAAAGGGATAAGCTAGTTTGGCTAAACAATCTTGCAGCCAAAGAGTGAATTATAAATAGAGAAGAACGTTAATTGGAGCGATGAGTAGAAATATAAGTAAATAATAGCGAGCTTGAGTCGATGATCAAGCAGTCATGCAATGAGATTTAGAAAGGAAGAAATAATAAATATAAACAGGTAAGAAATGTTGGTTTGATGATCTATCAGTTATGGAGATAAACAGAGTGATAAAGAAAGAAATACACAGTGTCTGTGAATAGTATAAAATAATAGAATTAAATAGTTAAATACGGTTGATACAACGATCTATCAGTAGCTAAACTATACATAGTGAGAGAGTAAAGAGAAAGGTAGAAATATAGTGTGTAAGTAGTGGGAATGAATAAATATAAAGATATAAGCAAAATTTCCTAATGATCTAATAGTCGGAGAATGAATCAAAGAGAAGAGATTTAAGAAGAAGATATAAATCTAGTGTGTGAAGAGTGGGAACAAATAAAGAGGTTCTATGGTATATATGTGAAAGAGAGAGCTTAACTGATTAAAGAGTAAGAGAAATAAATACTGTGTGTAAGGAGTTGGATTGGATAGACGTAAATACGATAGGTTCAAAGATCTAGCACTGAAGTGAAAGAGAGAAGAAGAAAACCAATGTGTGAGGAGTAAAGAAAAAGAAGAAATACATTCGTAAGGTAGGTTCAAAGGGCTAACAGCTAGGTAGGGAGGGAGAGAAGAATAAAGCTAGTGTGTGAGGAGAAAGAACGAATAAATAGGTAAAATAGGTATGCTCAAAGATCTAGCAGTCATTCGGTGAAAGAGATAAGAAGAGAACCAATGAATGAGGTGTAAAACAGAAAGGATGAATATATAATCAAGGTATTTTAAAAGAACTAGCAGTGAGTCAGGGAGTGAGAGAAGCAGAAAGCTAATGTGTGAAGAGAAAGGACGAATAATGAGGTAAGATAGGTATGCTTGAAGATATAGTCGTCGGTAAGTGAGTGCAAGAAAGTGAGAGTTAACAAAGAGAGAGAAAGAAAGCGTGTGTGTGAGTAGTGAGAACGTATAAAGAGGTAAGCAGATCTCTAGCAGTCAGGAATTGAGAAGCAGAGCGAGAAAGCAAGCAGGAATTGGGGGGGGGGGGGGGGGGTGAAGAAGAATGAGAAAGGAGGGTGGGGGGTGGGGAAGGGCTCATGTCTAGAGACCTGAAATTTATGCCGTCCTGCACGCTGAGCTAGTGAGAAGCTTCCCTGCCTCACAGGTGGCAGAAGTTGATACGCCCCCGTACCTGGGTGGTCCAAGCTCGGCTTCCAATATCCACTGAGACACGTCTCAATTAATGATTTATAACACATTCAACGGGAACTTGAATTAGCCCCCCCCCTTCCACTTTTTTTTTAGATATAGATGTATGAATATAATCTTATATTTCTCCTCCCCCCCTCCCTTTCATTGTCAAGACAACACAAAAGCTTTCTTTATATACATCATTACAAACACATTAAGTAATAATTACTGTCGTTCGTGTGGACGTGATCTTAAGACGCTTTGACGTCACTTCCCGGAGAGTTTGTAATTTTTGTTTTATTTCAAGAAGACAATACATTTTATAAGTGTTAACTCAGTGGAATAATACTGCATGTGCATCTCCATTATATCTATATAGTTAACTGCCTTAAGGTGTGGTGGTAAGTGCACCTGGTTACAAATCTAGGGGTCCTGGTTCAATTTCCAGCTGGTACCTTGGGTATTTTTCCCGAATAGAGAATTACCCAACGGTCACCAGTGTTTGGCTAGCTAGGCTTAAGTTAGTTTAAGTGTTTCCACTGGTTCCACACCTCATACTCACTTCACCATCACACTCACTATCACCATCACCTCACCTCATCGGGACATGGAAAGAGCCTCCACAGAAAGGATGTACGATTAGTACATTCGAACGTCCCCTGGACAACGGTACATTAGTACTGGATAATATTTCAACAACTGGCTAAGAATGTTGTAGCACAGAAGAGAAATATTATAATTAAACATGTATAGTTGCTCTGACATTTTGTAGAACCTTTTTTGAGCATTCTAAAAGCTACTTTTCATATAAATAATTATTTTTGTGCATTTATATATATTTCGGAACGTGTATTCAAACGATCTCTTTTTATAAATGATGTCAATTTTTTAAGTTGAAAGCTTGGTACTTTTTATCAATAGTTGTTATTCTTAAATCATATTTCGTATTTCTAAAATTATCTTTTTTTTCTTGTACATTTAAAATTATTACTAATACTATACACATAATTTAGTTGAAACTGATTACGTTGACGCGAGAAAGTTATTAAAAGAATGTTACATTATTATTATTATTATTATTATTATTATTATTATTATTATTATTATTAGCACCGCGTCTTACTACCCGTTCGGGTTATATGCACTTACGCAATTGTGTAATGGTAGGGTGATTGTTTAACGTGGGATCCGAACCACGGTGGAGGCATGACATTCCACACATTCACAAGCTGTGATTAATACACGTCTTGTCAGAGGTGAAGGAAGGGTTTTGGCAATCAGTATATTTCTACAAGGACCATAGGATTGAACCCAGGACCCCCAGCAGAGAAGTCCGACACCTTACCCCTAGACCGCCAGGCCACCCGAGAATGTTACAATTTTCTATGTTAAAACCGATAGTGCCATCTTATTCAAGTAGCACCTGAGGTGAGGATTTAATTTCGAAATTAGTTCGGGTACAATTTAATATGAGAGGTTTTTTTCCCCTCTTTTAGGAAAAGCTGGTGCAGTTCCAATTAATTGTCTTTCTCGTCCTTAGGCAAATTAAATTTTTCAGCCGCGTCTTAGTAACCGTTTGGTTTAACTATACTAAGGGTATGGGGTTGAGGAAGGTAGAGTTTTAAAAGAAATACACCCACGTTCACGTTGAGAGAAAATGAGGAAACATTTAGGAAGAAACATCTTAATACACCTAGCCAGGATTCAAATCCTGACCTCCAGCAAACTAGACTAGATGAGATTAAGGTGGGAGTGTAGAAGATGGGTTAGCAAGAAAGTGTTTTTACAGATTTTTTTTAAAGAAAAACTTTTTTTTTGTCAAAATAAATACAATTTTGCTCCAGTACAAATAGTGAGTATAATTTTCTTCACATGGTGATATCAACATTTGTTGAATATCTGTCATGAGCAGAGCAGCAATAAATGAGGAAGATTTTAAATTAAGGAAAAAAGTTGTCATTAAATTCTAGGACACCAATGACAGATATTCAACAACTGTTGAGGTTACTACATGAAGATAAATTAAGCTCTGTTTCTAATTGAGAAATATTTGATCTATTTCTTTAAAAACATTTTTTTTTACAAAAACTGCAAAAATTGAGTAACCTTTTCTCTCGTTGTATACATCCGCACCTTAACGCTTTTTTCTGTGTGTCTATCATTGAGGCCCATTTAGATTTACTCATAATAAACCTTTATTATAATATGCATTCATATCAATGTAATGATAATAGCTATAGTTGATGAATGTTCACAAAAATCAAAACGTAGGCTGACACTAGTTTATTTTGTGTATAGGCCTAAACTTTATTTTAAGCACACTAGTTTTAAAAGATTTTAAACTACTAAATAGAAAATCCTGGAACAGTTATCTAGCCATAACGTAATGTAAAACTTAATTGTAAGCTTGCTTACTTACTCACTCAATGACATTAGGAACTCAGCTCATTGCCGCACTTACTAAAGTACGCCACCTATCCTTATCTTCTATCCAGTCCACCTCATTACACCCTATCCCTATCTTGAGCTAATTCTATCCAGTCCCCCTAATTACACCCTATCCCTATTTTGAACTAGTTATATCCAGTCCACCTCATTACATCCTATCCCTATCTTGAGCTAGTTCTATCCAGTCCACCTCATTACACCCTATCTCTATCTTGAGCTAGTTCTATCCAGTCCACCTCATTACACCCTATCTCTATCTTGAGCTAGTTCTATCCAGTTCACCTCATTACACCTTATCCCTATCTTGAGCTAGTTCTACCCAATCCACCTAATTACACCCTATCTCTATCTTGAGCAAGTTCTATCCAGTCCACCTCATTACACACTATCCCTATCTTGAGCTAGTTCTATCCAGTCCACCTCATTACACACTATCCCTATCTTGAGCAAGTTCTATCCAGTCCACCTCATTACACATTATCCCTATCTTGAGCTAGTTCTATCCAGTCCACCTCATTACACACTATCCCTATCTTGAGCAAGTTCTATCCAGTCCACCTCATTACACATTATCCCTATCTTGAGCTAGTTCTATCCAGTCCACCTCATTACACACTATCCCTATCTTGAGCAAGTTCTATCCAGTCCACCTCATTACACATTATCCCTATCTTGAGCTAGTTCTATCCAGTCCACCTCATTACACACTATCCCTATCTTGAGCAAGTTCTATCCAGTCCACCTCATTACACACTATCCCTATCTTGAGCAAGTTCTATCCAGTCCACCTCATTACACACTATCCCTATCTTGAGCTAGTTCTACCCAATCCACCTAATTACACCCTATCTCTATCTTGAGCAAGTTCTATCCAGTCCACCTCATTACACCCTATCCCTATCTTGAGCTAGTTCTATCCAGTCCACCTCATTACACACTATCCCTATCTTGAGATAGTTCTATCCAGTCCACCTCATTACACCCTATCCCTATCTTGAGCTAGTTCTACCCAGTCCACTTCATTACACCTTATCTCTATCTTGAGATAGTTCTAACCAGTCCACATCATTATACCCTATCTTTCTCAGTTACATTCTAATGTTATCCTCCCAGCTATGTCTAGGTCTTCTCAATGGTCTCTTCTCATTGGATTTGCCAGTTAATATCCTGAACACGGTTATAGATTCTTTCATTCACGCTGAATGGCCTGCCCACCATAAATTTAAATTTATTCAAATTTCACAATTTATTCTTGACATATTATAGGTATTCCGTAAGTGTATTAATCGTAATAATTATTTCAATATCATTAAAAAGGTTTTTTTTTAATATTAAAATGTTCTCATGTGAAGAAACTCCAAACAAGCAATAAACCAAGCTCTACGGGTAATATTGATCACCCACCTATTACCAACTTGTAAAATCTTCCATCCACGCCGAGTGAATTTTAAATTAACATGGCATCATAATTACACATCAATTTGTCATATTTGGAATAATAACGTATATTTTTTTAAACCTTCTTAGTTTTTTTTAAACTATATCTCGAAAACACTTTTTTTCTTAATATCTTAAAAAATAAAGAAGAGTCGTTATAACGGTTTATATTCATCAAATGTTATTAGAACATATTTGAAAGAATTTGGTAAACTGATTGGCTGTTGTCAAATCCGTTATTTCCCCCCCCTTTCCCCTTCAATTGGCCACTTAATGCTGGATTACCATTGGTGTTTGGGTGGTCCAGTGGTGGACCGATGCAAGAGAGAAGAGGGTTGGTCGGTCGTTCAGGCAGACTCCTGCATTATCTCGACCCCTCCAGTAAAGATTTGATGTGTCTAATAACATGTTTCCTCGACGTGTTTTCTAACGCAACAACCTTGTATTATATATATCCTCCCATCATTACGAAATGATACTTTCTTATAGTGTTTTAAAAAAAAAACTTGAATTGGTAGGCACGCTGCCTATACCTCATGCTCACTTAGTCTGATTTGCTGGAGGAGACGGGAAGTTCGTAGTTCTAATCTCGACTATCAAAGAATGTTTTTTCTAAAAAAAAAATCACACACCCTCCATGCAAGTAGGAATTCATTTTCTCTAAACTCTACCTTCTTCATCCTTATCCCAATATTATACCTATAATTAAAAGTGGATAGTACGGTCGAATAATACGACGTGGAGAAAATAAAGTTTGTTTTTTGTGGCGTTTTCTAAGATTTTAGCAAAAAAAAAAATCTATTTTTTTATCTCTATGGGTTTTATTTCCCCTTAGGCCTAGTAATTAAATATATTTTTCATTCCATTATTATTCAAATCAAAAGTTTCCACTCTTATTAATATCTCAAATTTAAGAATAATTTCATAATATAAAACTCAATGCATCCACATTTTTTATGAAATCTTCTCACACATACCTGAGTGATAATTTTTTTTTAAATGTTGTTTATAACAATACTCTTTTGTTCACAGTCCCCCACCCCTATTGCAAATACTTGTGAAACAACACAACTTCGTGAACAGTTTATTTCTCTCTCTCTCCCTTCTGGAACATGATAAAAACGTGGTGCAACCGAAAGAAAGAAAGAATATTCCAGAACAATTTCTTTCAAACTATATACCAAAGAAGAAGGCTTACTTACTCATTCGACTTACAACTTCATTGTAGAACGGCCCACAAAAGATAAATATCTCTCTTTTTTAAAAAAAATATTTGGTCTACAACCTTACTTTAGGAATGTTCTACGAAACATTGATCACTCTAAATTTCACTCGATTTTAAACCTTACAATAAAACGTTCTGCGAGGCGCTAAACCATCAAGTTTAAACTGTCATAAATAAAAACAATCATTTTGGGTAAATTCCTTCTATAATTAAATAAAAATAAATTGGTTTATAATAAATGAATTCTCATATAAATAAAATTAAATCTTGAACCTCGTAATCATCACGCCGGGCTTCCAAAGAAGATCTTTACAAGACTCCACAACAAGATAATCCAAGATAGCACACTCGAAAAATAATCTCTTTACAGCTTATACAAACCGATCTAAAGATATAGAACAAGAGGTGGAATTTTATAAGAAAATGCTGCCACATTATCTTTGTGAACCACGAGTGAGGGAAAAAAAATCGTCTCCAAAGAACCTGGTTTGTATTCAAACCCGATTAATTGGATCAAGGATTTTTGTCATTATTAGATTATTATTAAAATAATAAAAAATAAAAGTCCCACGATTGAATCAATTATTAAAAATATAAGCTTCTAGGTTACGAGGTTCTAAATAGGCGAGACGATAAATAAATAGATTTCAATTGGAAGTGTTAACAGCATGAATATATTTCCTGAATATTATCCAGGAGGTGATCTTGGATGAAAAAAAAAGAGGGGAAATAAATATATTTTAGCATCAAAGGAGTTAATTACGAAATGATTTTGTTTACTTCCTTTTATATAAATCTATCGAGCTCTAAGATTTGATAGTTGCTTTCCTCAAATAATACAAAATGACAAATATATCTCTTTTATTTTATTTATTTATTTAGCACCGCGTCTTACTACCCGTTGGGGCTATACGCTTAAGTACTAATTACGCTACTGGATTAGGAATTGGGAAGATTTAATTTAGAAGAAGTGAACCCGTATTTGCGTGGAAGGAGATTGGAAATAGAATCAGGAACAAATTATAATACGGAGAAAAATACGTTAAATATATGAAGGGTTACATTTAAAAAAATGTATACGCATTCCCCTGGAAAGAGAATGGTAAACAACACATTGAAAATAGAATCAGGAACAAATTACAATACGGAGAAAAATCAATATGTGTTTAGCAATCTGTTCAATAAGGAATTCCTATTTTATGGTTTCGAAAAACCAACCATTACAAAATTTTTAGTCTTAAGTGAGATAATTGGATTTTCCTCCAAGTCCTTAATCACAAAACATTGCCGTAAAGCAGTTAAGAACACACACAAAATAACAACAAATGCTAGACAAATTCTGAAATCTGTGTTTTTCACACCTAATTAAAGACTCCAGCTAGAGACAGTGCCCCTATCACGTGACACTTATATCTTCCCCTGAGTGGCTGTTCACGTATCGTCCAATGGGAGAGAATCTCAACACGAAATTGAATAACTTTTATTATTATTTATCATCGCGTTTTACTACCCGTTCGGGTTATACGCTTAAGTACTAATTACGCTAATAGATTAGGAATGGTGAAGGTTGAATTTAGAGGAAGTGAACCCGCATTTGCGTGGAGGGAGAGTGGAAAACCATTTAGGAAACCCCCCCTCCCCAGTTCACCCGACCGAGATTCGAACCTCGATCTCCCCGTCCTCGGCAGTCGAGCTCAACACGACTAGCGCGTTAGCTAACTATGCCATCGAGGCGGGTTAAATTGAATAATTAATATGAGACAAAGGTAAGGCTACTGTATCAGTATAGTTGTTTTTATTTTACTTTTTATTTTTAAGAGCCCGTCTCATTTCACGGATAAAGCGTAGTTTAGGAAAGTAAGACGGTTCAAACAGGCGTATCCTCGCTGTACAGTTTTATTTATACCTTATCTACGTTAGGAGAGGTGGGACAGGTAGGAAAAGTTACCATGTATCTATTCGCCAACCCATATCATTTGCAATACCATATGCTGTGTTGTTACCTTTTGGCCGTCAAAACTTGCACAGCAAACTTCTTTTTTTTTCCCCGTTAAATGTTTTTACATCATTAAAACACGAACTTATGAGATAGCCGTTTAGATATTTTTTTTTTGTGGAAGTGGCGTCTGTTATTCACCTAAAAAAACCTTTTCGAAAGAAAACTTTTAAAATTCAGTGTTCTCCTAAATTAAAATGGTGGGAAAAGCCAAAATAAGGACGGTTGATTACGTATAAAAACCGTCTTAAGTTGTATTCATGCGCTGCTTAAAAAAATAAAAACGTTTTATTTTAGAACTAAATATTTTTGTTTTCTTGTAAAAAATAATTATTTTGGTGGCCAGTTATAACAAAATACAAGTGTAAATATAGTACTAATTTTATATTTCCATGTACTATAATATCTCTTGTAACAAACACACAAAAAAGTTTTTATAATGTAATTATTTTGTTCTTTAAATGAGCAGCGAAAACGTCAATTTATAAGGTAATACTTAGGGAAGTTATTATAATCGTTTGACAACAATCTTTTATTGATAATATCGTATCACTAAGTAAATAATAACTATTTACAAATAGGTTTACATTCACTTTCATCGTCATCGGCAGTCTAATATTACACGAGAGGACTTCTTAAACCATGTGGCCACCAAGCAGGGTTTTTTTTAGTTAATTTATTTACTATATAGTAATTATCACAACTTATGAACCTCTGAATAATCATCTTTCTCAGCATACAGTTTCCATACTTAAGCGAATATATTTTTTAAACGAGGTATTGGGTATTACCCGCCTCGGTGGCATAGTTGGCTAACGCGCCAGTCGTGTTGAGATAGACTGCCGAGGACGGGGAGATCGAGGTTCGAATCTCGGTCGGGTGAACTGGGGGTGGCTTTCCCTAAATGGTTTTCCACCTCCCTCCACGCAAATGCGGGTTCACTTCGTCTAAAATTCAACCTTCCAAATTCCTAATGCATTAGTGTAATTAGTACTTAAGCGTATAACCCGAACGGGTAGTAAGACGCGGTGCTAAAATAAATAATAATAATAATATTGGGTATTATGGTTGAATATCATAACTAATATGTTACAGATAATCAAAGAAGTCACTAAATTAAAAACTTCAAAATGGGGGATCAGCCTCTCCAAATTTAAAAACTATTAGAAAGAATAAACTACTAATATAGGCATTTGCGAATTTTTTTTTACTTTCTCTCGAACACTTCGGAGAGAAAGTATTGTGATCACAAAAAAATCGAATCTGTTTGAATCAACGTTTCATGACAGCAAGAAAAAAAAAAAAAAGGATGTCGCAATGCTTTCTGTTCTGTACCTCGGGCTGGAGCCGAAACTATTTTACCGATTGGTGGTGGTATGTTATTAATACTGGTCACCAAGAATTATGTTTGTATTTCACAAAAAGGTTTCTTACCTTAGTTTTGAAAATTGGATTATAGTAGCTGACACCATCACCCAGTAGTAACGTTGTGGTGGAAAACTGGTTCCTCTTTATCTCTTCCCATTTCTTTTTCCTCTTATTTACTTCTTTCCTTAACACCCGAATTACAGCTAATTTAATTGCCACCAGCTCAAAACCATCAGAACAACATTGTAAGTCTGGTTTGGTCTTCGCCCCAACCAACTCGACGAATAAATTGTTTTGGATCTGTCTAAACCTTTGGAGATGTTTTCTGCCTCCGATATATTGTTATGAGCTATGAAGTGGAAACATTTGGCTTATATATATATATTTTAATATTATATATAAAATTACATATTTTTTACGCTTTACTTAGCTTTATAATGTATGCAATGCAGAAGGTAATAATATTTAGAATTATGTGCTAAAGTTTCGAGTAGGTGGCTTAAGAGTTTTTGTTGTCGGGCAAATTATCAAAACCAGTTTTTTTTAATGAAGAAAGATTTACTAAATTGGATGTGTCATAGGTAACGAATGAACCATTTTGATGTCAAAACACATTAGAAAACCAAGTATATTCTAGTTGTATCGCCTTTGGAAGTTACCTTAGTAGCTTTTAGTTCCAAACGTGTTTATGGTAAGAACAGGCTAATAACTACAGTATTTTTTTTTAAAGCTACGCTTGACTTTGATAACATTTTACTATGTATTATTGATATAATTTTATAGGTAATAGGTATTATTACTACCGTGCCAAAATTTTACATATAGATTACATTATGACAATTTGAATATATATATATATTTAAAGCTACGTTTGGAGTTGCCAGATTCTTTTTTTTTCCTGACATTGTACCGTCGTTCCTAGGTCCAAAGGAATAAACTACAAAGCAAAGCACTAGTTGATTACAAACTCCTCCATTTTGCACAATCATACCTTGCACCAGCTACCGCATAAACGCGGCCAAAGAACACCCGGTCCTAGACTACCACCCCAACACGTCACACGTCATTCTTGAGTTTCAGACTAAGCTTCGCGACTGCGTTCCCAAGGCTCGCCACAAGGAAGCGCTAGCATCGGCGGAACCAAGGAAAAGGTTTCACATAGTTGGAGATGCTTCTAGACTCGTCTATGTGGCTTCTCCAATGTTCTCCATCCATCCAGTGCGTGTGTTACCCCCCCCACGTGATTCCTAAACTCCCGCACTCTGGGGATAGAATATAAAGTGTCGTTTGGCCAAGTGAAGAGCACTCTTGGGACTTGTTCGGATTGAACTAGGTGGGTAGCGTCGTTGAGAGAATGTAAGCAAAATTCCGTTTAGGATTAAAAATAATTATTAAACTTGCATTTATTTTTCAAAATTCTTTTTGGAAATTTATTCAATATTTTAAAAACGCATTTTGTTAAGATGCTTCGTTGGAGGACTTGATAGGATATAATGGTATTTTTTTTAAAAAAAGGCTTTAATATGGAAATAGATTCTTAAACTTTCATTTACCTGTTTGATTATATTTAATGAGAATATTTTTCTAAAGATTTTGATATGGAAATAGACCCTTTGTTCTTTTATATTTAAGGAGAATACTATGCCAAAGATTCTAGAGTTGAAATATACTTATAGGACTTTCATGTTTCTTGTTTGAGAATGGTTTTAAAAAGACTCTAATAAGGAGATATACAACAGTACGAACTTTAATTTAAGACAAGATTTGTTTAGGATGAATCAAATTAAAACTTGGTTATTGTTAATTACATTATTCTGTTAGTCATATTATTTGAGTTAGGACATTATGCCAAGTGTTACATGAACTTGCCGCTTAGGCTCTTAAATTAATATTCTTTGGTCAAAGTAAGTTCCCGAAATATGTATTGCCTCCAAATATATGTGTGCAGATAACTTAAAATTTATTAAGCAAACTTTCAACGCATCGTTTATATAGCTACCACGAGGAATTTAAATTTAATTTTAAAGTAAAACTTAAATATTAGCTTAGGAGTACTCGAGATGTTTTCTTGAACCTATATATATATATATATATATATATATATATATATATATATATTTAAATATATATATATATATATATATATATATTTAAATATCGCTTTCTTGGATGATTATTTTTTGTAATAGTGACTAATGCTTAAAATTAAATTGCAGCATCACATTTTACTTTGATTTTGGTATTCCTGTCTTTTCCTATTTATGAACATTCTAAGGTATAACAAAAAGCATCCCTTCTACTGGAACTATGAGGAAGGCAGTTATTTGCCCTTCCATAATTTCCGCAACCAGGTGGGTTGCGAGTCCCTGAGTAACAACGATTTGTTCCCAGGTAATTTTTACTCTGTTTGACTCATGCGCCCCGCTCTCATTATTTTGTTTGTTTGTTACATTTTGGACCTTCAAGCTATTTGGGGTTAGGAAGGAGGTTGCAACACGTTCTTGTTATAATAATAATAATATTTAGCACCGCGTCTTACTACCCGTTCGGGTTATACACTTAAGTACTATTTACTCTAATGGATTAGGAATTGGGAGGGTTGAATTTAAAGGAAGTGAACCCGCATTTGCGTGGAGGGAGAGTGGAAAACCATTTAGGAAAAACCACCCCCAGTTCACCCGACCGAGATTCGAACCTCGATCTCCCCGTCCTCGGTGGTCGAGCTTAACATGACTAGCGCGTTAGCCAACTACGCCACCGAGGCGGGTTTCTTGTTATAAATCTATTTTACATGTCTCCATATGAATTATAGTAAATTCGGATCGATTTGGTCCAAATTAGCTACTTTACATTTATTTATATCTTCTAAAAAGTTATTCTAATGGTGATACGGATATACGTCATGTTTTATTAACAGAATATTTGTATTCACATCTATTTTTGTTGTTTAAGTTTAATATTTGTGTATTTGAAATATTTATAATAAATACCCAAATCATTGTTTGAATTGTATTTGTGTTCATTGTGTCACATCATTCAGAAGTGTTGACATTTTTGAGGACTATGTATTTTAAATAATCTTGAGCACTTTTTTTTTTTATAAAAATAACTTTTTCTTCTAAAATAGCTATACATGTTGTTATTACATTTTGATATAGTTTATGAATGGAATAAAATAGAACATGCTTTAAACCAAACTCAAATAATTATTAATACATTTATTTATTAGATTTTTAATTTAAAAAAAAATATTTTGAAATAAATTCTGTGATGTAAATAACAGCAACCATCTTAGCAAAAGTTTTGGCTACATTTTGAAATGTGAAATATCTTTAAATTTATCTAATCAGTTCATATTTTAAATAATCAAGTGGCTAAATAATTATTAATCACAATAATCAGTCAAACATTCTAAACAAGTCTATCGCGTTAAGAAAAAGATTCTGATTTAATTATATTATAATTATGTAAATACAATGGTAAATTATTTTTATATCTGTATCTTGGTACTAATAAGAGCAATGTTTTGTTTTTTTACTAAATATCTTTTAATTTTACATAATTTGTTATATTGGACGGGGAAATGTCTAAACCTTTATTTTCCCAAGATATTAATACTTTTTGAACAAATTAATGTTTAATTAAGCTTGTTCATTAAAGGATTGAATGCCAAAATTTTAAATTGGTTATTTAAAATAATCATATTTAGGCCAAACCCAAGTTCGACCTTTGTTGAATTTGACATTTAGGGAAATTAGTAGACTGGTTGGTAGGGCTGTGATATATTTGTTAAATTCACCTGAAAAACGTATATATTTAATATTGGAGATTTTAGCCGCAAATATTTATTATTGATTTGTTTGTCAACTCAAAAATAAATATGAGTCATCAACCTTTGAATGAGTCCAAGAAGGTGATTCAAAAACTAAAACCTTATACTGGGTACAGTGTAAAATAACCCTTTCAATTTCCACACATATCTATTATACAAAGTTGCTTTACAGATAGAATATGAAATGTTAAGTTACGACTTAAAAAAAATAGGGCAAGGTAAATGAAAACAAAATCCCAAATTGTGTATTCATTAAAATGAAAAGCAAATTTACATCCAGAAAACTAGAAAAATAGGGATGTTAAACAATAGTAAATTGTGTTTGGCAGCGAATAAAGTTAACAAATATTTTAAGGGCATCATTTTGTAACGTGTACCATTGACTATGATATATGAAAAAATACGCCTTCCCAGAAAAAAGGGAAAACTGCGCCCTCGCATGAATCATCACACTAATAGGTGAGAAAAGTGCGCGCTCACACGACCTTGTCTGTCTCACCTAAATAATTTTAACAAGTTCTTGTGGGCACACTTTTCTCACGACCTTAACATTTTCACAGGCGTAAATTGATTAATCGTATCCTTTTGTTTAGAAGGCGGGGGTATTTACAATCGACACATCGCACATCATGAGGTCTTGAGAAGGTCAAAGTACATTGATTCATCGCACTTGTATCTTTTCCAGTTGGTTAGGTTAGGTTAGGCTAGGTTAAGCTAGGTTAGGCTAGGTTAGGTTAGGTTAGGTTAGGTTAGGTTAGGTTAGGTTAGGTTTTTCAATGAAATAAAGATTAGTGTGTATTTGTAAGCATTTGATGTGAAATTATAAAATGAAGTTACTAAACTATTTATTGGTCTAGGCTAGACTCTTCAAACACTTTGTTAGGTCCTTGGGCGTACTTGATTTGTAAGTGTGTAAAACAGTGTGTGGCGCGCACTTTTCCCACCTAATGGTGTGAGAATTGATAGGAGGGCGCAATTTTTTCCCTTTTTTTCTGGGAAGGCGCACTTTTCCCGGGCGAAATTTTCCCTAATCCGTCAATGCGTGTACTGCTATTTTCCCCAAATTGTCTCTATTTACAAAACTATGACTACCATGATACCATACAATATTCGAGAACGACAAAGTCCTTTACAGGCCACACTTCAGATTTTTTTTTTCTTTTGCGCCTTGTTCCATCACATGTTTTGGTTTTCCCCAATTTTACACTAATAGGGGTAAATACATGTAGGGTAGAATTAGAGGATATGTTGCCGCATTTTCATGGAGGCAAAGTGGAAGACCATCCTCAATACACCCAACCAGGATTTGAAGACTGATCTACTCGTTATCGGCTTTCTAGTCTATTGCGAGAGTAATGCCTTAGACCATTCGACCACCGTGGCGAGTACCATATTTGTTTATAATTACGAACAAATGACAAGGTCGCCCGTGTGATTTTTGTCAAATGGGGGAAGGGGGGGCAGTGGATTGGAGTCCATCTACCGGGGATGTGGGAACCCCCCTCTAGAGAGTGAATTTCAGGAATCTAACCTTGTGGGAGGTAATTTTAGAGCGTCTGAACATAATACTGAGCTAATTATATGAGTTTCAAGAGCCAATTTTCACAAAAATTGTTTCTGAATGTTTATCAAAAAATAAATAAAATTGAGTTGTAGCTGAACCATTTAATATAAACATAATATTCCCCCCCAAGTTAATTGAACAGAACAAAATTAAAATAAAACTGTTGAAATGGGAATGGGAGAAAATCTACATTTTACCTCTGTTGAGTGGGATATTGATAATTCAAAGTTGTTAATATCAAATTGCAGCCATATCCCAAAGACACAATTTTATTTTTTCATAAAAATTAGCAAAAAAGTAAACATTTATTTATGATAAAGGGGGCTGGAGCAGCCCTTCTTATCACCCACCCATGTCAATTGAAGACACTTAAAACGACATATGTTGGAAAAGCACAGGCCGCCCTTAACGTAATAGGTGGTCAGAAGCTTTGGGTATTTATCTATAAAATAATTTTCTGAAAATTGAAAAATGACACCTGGACACGAGAATCGAACTCGTAACCGACGATTTCCGCACGTCCAACATAGACTTTGCATTAAAATGTGAGTGAAGAATGACCCTGGGCACGGGACGATTCCTGGTTAGCTCAGTGGTTATAACATTGGCGAACTAAGTCAAATGGTCCCGGGTTCGATTCCCGTGTGCAGGTGTCATTTTTCAATTTTCAGAATATGATATCTAGATGGAGTAATCCTCACTGAAATCATAAATAATAGCTTTGACTATTTATTTTTTATAAAATAATTATTTTATTTTATAAATTTTTAAAAACCATTTCCCATAACTTAACGTAATTAATTTTCCCCTTTCTTTAACTCTTGTTTTATTATTTAGAGTATGCTTGGATTTAGTGTGTAAGTTAGTTATATGTTTAGAGAAATATGTATTATCATTACTTTCTATCACAATTTTAAAAGAATCATGTGAAAACATATAATTTAACATTTATATCACATATCAAACAAACGCTAAGCAACTCACTTCACTGCTTAGAAACTCTAAGAATGCAAAAGTCTGTGCATTTATATTACTAGCATATAAGCAATAACATTCATTATGAAGCGTTTTCAATTAATAAAGTGATAAACACTATGGAAATATTTTAATAGAATTTTGTATATTAGAGCTAATAAAAAGGTATACTATTTTATTATGCATTTAAATTAACAATAACTACTTCGATAGTAGTTAAAGCAAAAATAACAAACTTTTAGAGAAAGACAATAAAATTCTGACTCGGGAATTCGTTGGTTTTGAGACAGTAAAAAATTAAACACAATGCAAATTGAAATTGTATGACACCTCAAAATGCAAAAATTTCAAATTTCAAACAAAAACAATCACTTAATATAATTTATTAAATAAAAAAACCTGATTGAAACCGTCAAAGAGCGTTTATTAATGTTTTTATTAATTTATTTTTTTACATAAAATGTCCATCCCCTAGGCTTTACACCAGCTCCATTTAGTAAAGCATGCGGGAAGTAGTAATATGAGGTAATGCGTAGCAAAAAAAAAAAAAAAAGGACGGATGGAAGTTAGCATTTACATGTCGTGGGGAAAATAAAAGTGTCAATTTCCCCGGATTATTATTATTTAAATCACAGTTAAATATTACTTCTAAAATTAATCGCTTAACTTATCATAGCTTCATGCTATTAAGAAGTGTTCGCAATAATCGTGTAAGGTATTCGTTCGTTCATACGGCTTGGAAGAACATTGGCAGCCTTTATTGGCATTTATTTTGTTTCCATGGCTGACGAGTTTACCGAGTCCCTTTCCTGGACTCACACGCTTAGCGAAAAAACAATAACAGGTTATAAACGGGGTCACATGATGAGCTCTAAGCAAATCATAAGATTTCAAAGCCATCGGCTTTAATTTAGGCAGTTTCAGCTTTTTCTCCTTTCTTGAAAATATCTGCTTGGGTTAGCCAATCAAATTCACAAAAACCAAATGAACCAATCAGATCACCGTGGTGGTCTTTGGGTAAGGCACCCGCTTCTGGACCGGATATTCACGGGTTCAAACCCAGCCGGGGTCGAAATATTTTTTCTTTGAGCGATGAAAATCCGCAACAAAACTTCCATCGGAGTTGAAATAAATTCGTCGGTCCCATGTGGTTTGTGGCTTCTAAAAGAACACTGGACGGCATTTGAAATACCTCTCCCGGCAAAATTGGTATAAACTTTCGCTCTCGCTCATAGAAATTCTCGTAAGCCGATATGATCGGTTGGTTCAAAAAGTGCACGTTAAATACCTCAGACAAACAAGCTTTGTAGGCGCACTATCCGAGTTAAATGAAGCAGACAGACGCATCGAGTCGGTTGTATCGATGTTTCTAAAACATTCATTATAACAATAATATAAAATATAATTTTATTCACTTTTAAAAAAAGTTTATGATCAGCTACGTTGCTAAGCATTATGGGTCAACATGCACCTCTGTTGGCGTGTGAATGGCCGCTACTCTAAAACATTTTCTCTACTCTCGATTTTTGACGGACGTGTAAATAAAAACTTTAGAATTTTGTTTAAAAAAATAACATAAAACTTTACAGTTAACAAAGTGTAGTCGATTTATACTTCATTGTTTTAGGCAACCATTAAATATTTCGGTTGTGAAGTAGGTAATTGTTTTAGTTAACGTGAATTGCGTAAAACCTGAACAGGTTATAATAAAAAGTTAACGTGAAACCCAACGAACGAAACTTCTCATATTCTCTGGATGATACCATCTTTGCTGAGGATAAAAGGGGGGGAGGGGAATGTTTTACAAATACAATCCCCCAACATCGGCGCAGAGTAGGAAGACAAAAAAAAAACCAAGGCCCCCCTCCCCCCGGGGGTAAAAATGGGACGTCCTCATCAACGGCACGTGTTAATGGCCCTCTTCTCAGTACAGGTACTACACGTGACCTCACAGCACCATTTGAACCTGCACTTGCAGTTAAACTTCTCGCGGACCTGGCGGGTGTCGAACCCGCGACCGCAACACAAGAGTTCGCAACCTTCCACGCCGGGCGAGGTCGCGTTGCATTGACGACCCTGGGTCCCTAAGGAACCCGTCTTCCTGTTCGCTTTGCAGAAGTCCGGGGAGTCTTCAGAGTAGACGAGGTCACCTCTCCCGGGAGGTTTGATGGTAGGGCCCTCAGGGATGAAACTGTGGCCGTCGTTGCTCGGTATGACCTTGGCGGCGCCGTCGAAGCGCTCTTTCAGCCTGTTGCCGACGTCTCTGAAAGGGGGCATCTTCCTCCAGCAAGTCCGTAGAGTACACGACCCGGACAAGCCATGACACTTGCATTCCGTTCTCATGAAGCTCTTCACCGCCTGAAAACATTTGTTTTTAAAAATAATTATCTGTATTCGAAGCAGAAACGAGCAATCAAAATGTAACCATAAAAACTAACTTTGGGGCTGTGTCAAGCACCCTTTTTTTTAAATCATTGTCTTGTCACGGATAGTGGGATACCTTAAGTGTACCGTCAAGTGGTGTCACTTAGAATGACGAGTAAGTACTGAACACGTTTTAAGAAAATATAAGTGAATAACATATTTTGGTTTATAAAATAAAACAACATTGATTTCTGAACCTATATACAAATTACAGTTCTATAAACAACTATTTTATAACTTATTTTACAACCATATTTTAAAATACAGCTTTCTGAAAATCTGTTTAGTGCTTCCCCATAATGCAAGGCTACTCCAATTGACGGTGGCATCTTCATTGAATTGTTAAAAATATTATAATTTCCAATTTCATCATTTATTCATTGTCGCTTAGTTACATTTAAGCAACCAGCCGTTTCAATTGCATTAACTTTCTTGTGGAGTATTTTATTTCATTCCATTAATTTTGTGGATTTTTTTCCCCATTATTAACTGATTTTTAGTCACATTGATCACCAGGATACAACTTACTAAGCCGCTTTGGTTTAAAGGGTAGGGGCCCAACTTTGAAAAATAGCCCAAAGTGTTTCGGTCGTAGATTTATAGATATATAAAAGCGAACAATTTTTAAGAAGAGGGCGAAGGTAATGGAGAGCAGAATAGATTATATAATGATGAGTTAAATACCATGTAATCATCACCAAACATCGCTAAGATAGTAAAATCTCGCAGGTTACGGTAGCAGGATATGCAGCGTGAATGGAAGTAACTAGAACCGCGTTCAAAAATTGACTGGCAAACCAAATGTTTAGAGACCAGCGGGAAGACTTAGACGCAGTTGGGAGGGTAACATTAGAATGGATCTGAAATATATATATAAGTACTTCAAGATAATCAATAATAATGATAATAATAATAATAATATAATAATAATAATAATAATATTAAGTGGCGTACGGTTGTGGATAAGGCTATTAACTTTCGAGTTCCTAATGCCAAAGTAGGCCCAAGTATCTTTACAATGTTATTACATTAAAGCGCTAGTCGTGTTGAGCCAGACCACCGAGGACGGGGAGATCGAGGTTCGAATCTCGGTCGGGTGAACTGGGAGTGGTTTTTCCTAAATGGTTTTTCACTCTCCCTCCACGCAAATGCGGGTTCACTTCCTCTAAATTCAACCTTCCCAATTCCTAATCCATTAGTGTAATTAGTACTTAAGCGTATAACCCGAACGGGTAGTAAGACGTGGTGCTAAAATTAAATTAATTATTACATTAAATTGTTTACCACTCATGTAGGAAATAGTTTTCATAGGCTCCTATAAATGGGTGATAAGGGGGAGGACCCCAGCCCCCTTTATATCTATGCTATATTCACTATTTTCTTCGTTAATTTTTATGAAAACATAAAACTGTGTATTTGATATTTGATTGCAATTTGCTACTAACAATTATTTTATTTAGAGTCATCAACATCCAAGCTAAGAGATAAAAATGATAAAGTGTAGATTTACTCCTACTCCCCCTTAAACAGTTTTCTTTTCATTTTGTTCTATTCAGTAACCTTATGAAAAATATTACTCTTAGTTTCAATGGGTTCAGCTACAAACAAATTAATTTTTTTGTTAATTTTTTTTAGAAACATTTTCTTACGAAAATTGGCTCTTCAAACTCATATAATTAGCTCAGAATTATGTTCAGATGATTTAAAATTCCCTCCCACAAGGTTAAATTCCTGAAATCTACCCTAGAAGGTGAGGGGTGAGGGGTGTCACACCCCCAGTAGATGGGACTCCAATCCACCCCCAATTTGGGAAGCCCATATGGGCGCCATTGATAGTTTTGAAAGCATTTTGGCTTTACATTCATGATTACATTATTTTACTGCCGTATATACATACGAAAAAAGAGGCGTTTTCATTGTTTGAGGTTTCCACTTTCAATTCACACGCCAACTAAAAATGGCTCGTCAAGTATCTCTGATGAGGCGGAACATGAAACTTTAACGCGAAGGCTGACAGATAGACGTGTGTTTTTTTTTGTCGTAGGAGTAATGAAGGGGAAATTTAAAAGAAAGGCTTTCTAACTATCATAACAAAAAGAGTAAAAGAAAGGCTTTCTCTCTTTTAATTACTATTATTATTAGCACCACGTCTTACTACCCGTTCGGGTTATACGCACTTACGCTAATGTGTAATGGTAGGGTGATATGGAGGACCTACAGTTTAACGTGGGATCCGAACCACGGTGGAGGCCTGGCATTCCTCACATTCACAAGTTGTGATTAATACACGTCTTCTCAGAGGTGAAGGAAGGGTTTGGCAATCAGATAAATATGTGCCGGGACCGAGGATTGAACCCCGGACCCCCAACACAGAAGTCCGACACCTTACCCCTATGATATGATACATTTTTATTTAATGTTGGCACTGTGCAGAACAAACTAAACCAAGTGGAGATAGTTTTTTTGAACATACAATAGAGATCACGGACTCGGTGGTAACTCCCCAAAGATAGCTGTCTTAGTATTTGCACAAGCACAGTGGCGTGGCGTGGAACGTTGATAAGGTGGGAAGTGTTGTGACCTTATTTATTCTGAAAATTCAAAAATGACACCTAGGCACGGGAATGGAACCCAGAACCTTTGGCTTAGTACGCCAATGCTATGACCACTGAGCTATCCAGGAATCGTCCCGTGTCCAGGGTAATTCTTCACTAGTATTTTAAGGCAGAGTCTGTGATGGACGTGTGGAAATCGTCGGCATGTGTGATTTTATTAAAATCACGAGCTACCTTCTACTCGGTAGATGGCTTATTGCTGCCACTTGTACAATTATTATAACTGTGAGGGATTGCATATTAAGAATTAAATAGCCAAAGCTATTATTTATGCTTTTTACTGAGGAATTCTCCATTCCTGGACAGCTCAGTGGTTAGAGCATTGGAGTACTAATCCAAAGGTCCCGGCTTCGATTTCCTTGTCCAAATGTCATTTTACAATTTTCAGAATATTATATCTAGATGGAGTAATCAATCCTCATTAAAATAGCTTCAGCTATAGGATTCTTCTTATTTAGTTGTGGAAGATGCCACTGGAGATGGTCGTTGTTAGTGGGTGTGGCTTCCTTCCTCCCCCCCCTACCACTCACATTCATCCGCTCGTGTAAAGCGGTCGTATGGCATACCATTTTTCTTTATCACCGAGTCTTACTACCCATTCTGGTAATACGCTTATAAACTAACTACACTAATGGTTTTATGGATTAGGGAAGTTATATTAATAGGAAGTGTACCCGCATTTGCGTGGAGAGTGGAAAACCATTTAGGAAAAAACAGCCCTCAGTAGACCCAACCGAGATTCGAACCTCAATCTCACCGTCATCGGCCGTATAATCTAAATGAGGCTAGCGCGTTAGACCACGCGACCACCGAAGCGTGGGTGAAGAAAATTAAACTATGCTTCTACTGGAGCAATGTTTTATTTATTTTGGCAAAAAAAAAATAGTTTTGCTATAAAAATTGCAACACTTGACTTTTTTCTCGCATCTTTTTCCGTTCCACTTTAAGAATCACTTATGTAAGCGTACCACCAAGTACGTTACAACCATTTCTGTCAACGATTCAACCAACCTCCTTTTGACAGACTTTAGTTCAAACACCTTCTAGGGCTATTGGTTATCTCGGGTGTTGGTCAACTCACCAGCCGTCCTGCGTCGTTGTTGTGCAGTCTGACCAGCGTCTTAATGTCGCTGCGCCGCCTGTAAGGTGCGTCCATAAAGTCCTTGGACTTGCGGTAGCCAAAGTTGACGTTGTCGCCGCACCCGCCCCACTCCCAGTCGCCGTCAGCCGCGTTCGTGATCGCGGCGTGTTCCGGCGACATCGAGCCCAGTCTGCTGCGACCTGTGGATCATAGGGTTCATACCCTACATTCGGATATTTCGACGTATTCTCCATTGCGTAGCCCGCCAGTCAAAACACACTCATTTCAAATACCTCAATAATTTAATATTTTTAAATTGTGATAATATTGCCTGTCTGGGCTACATCATTCGTAGCCCAGTAGTGGAAATATCCCAAATGTACTAATCTTACATCCTTGGCGTGGAGGTTCTTTCCATGTCCCGATGAGATGAGGGGATGGAGATAGTGAGTGTGAGGGTGTGGAACCGGTGGAAACACTTAAACCTAACTTCAGCCTAACCAACCAAACCCTGGTGACCGTTTGGGTAAGTTCCCTTTCACGAAAAATACCCAAGGTACCAGCCGGAACTTGAACGCGGGACTCCTAGGGTCGTAGCAAGGTGCATTGACCACTACAACCCGGGTCCAGTTGGGTCTTTAAATAAATAAATTAGTTAATTAAACACTTTTTACCAGGCAGACAACTAGATTAACTTTAAACAATTTAAAAAAAATTAATTACCTAACTTAGAGATTGTGTTATCCTGAGCTAAGCACTGCTTCAAGCATAGTTAGAAATTATAAATATATACATATCAGGATACGTCATCAATACATTATATATATATATATATATAATCATCCCGGTAAAATATTAACTAACTTCACATATCACTCAGCTAAAATATTAACTAACTTCACATGTCACTTAGCTAAAATTAAGGCATAAAAACATGATTAAAACCTTAATGAGAAAACAAAATTAATATTTTAATAAAAATACACAAAGTACATTGGCTGATGACAGCCTTGAGCTTTTTTTTTTTTTTTAAGGACAAGGTTTGTTTTATATTAGGTTCAAATTAGGTTAACTTTGAGCCAAACTGTCCATCCGGCGGAATAAATACTAGCGATTCTTTCAGAAGAGAGACTTGTGTTGCTGTGCTAGGCTACCCATTGCAGGGCCTACAATCCCTTGAGAGCTATAAGTGGAGATGTTTAATGTTGAGATGAAGATGCTAGCTGCTCTATGGGATTCAAGATTATTATCCGATAACTTACTAAATTATTCTACTGATATGAAAAAATACTATAAATACCAGTAAACCCTTGCGAAACTTTCGCACATTCAACCTTCCCCCCTCACCCCCCCAAGGCCGTAGTCAAGGGGGGGTTTTGGGGGTTCAAATCCCCCCTGAAATTTTATAAACAAAGTATATATGGCTTTATTTATGGTTCAAACAATATCAAAATTAAGGTACAAATACAAATTAAGGGGCTGTGTTACCATAAAAAGCACTTCAGAGAGCTTCTAGAACTGTTTATCATTTAGAATTTTTTCTAGCCTCCGGCAATTGGAGGATGTGCTCACCAAACCCCCCGTGAAATTATTGGCTGGCTACGGCCTTGTCCCCCTCCCCCCTCAAAAAAAGATTGTCTATTGTTGGGTGATTGAAATTAAATACTCAGCGAAATGTATACACAAAATAGCACAGAGAGTTTATTTTCGGTAATTGATACAAAAATATTATTAGATTTTTCTTTTAACTTAAATTTTAAACAAACAATGTGTGTTAACGTAAACTGAGTATGCTATGTCAGAAGTCGGTAAAAAATCCTATCCACTGATACCTTATTCATCGCTGTAGGCTTTGTATTAGTTGATAAAAAGTTTTGTTGACAACAGAAATAATATTTAGGATATGTATTCATCTTTGTTTCTTTTGCTAAATAGTTCTACTTACGCGCAAAATTACTTTTAAAATGTGTCTGATCCAAGGCCGTAGTCAAGGGGGAGGTTTTGGGGGTTTAAACCCCCCCCCCTGAAATTTTATAAACAAAGTAAATATGGCTTTATTTATGGTTCAAACAATATCAAAATTAAGGTATAAATAAAAATTAAGGGGCTGTGTTATCATAAAAAGCACTTCAGAGAGCTTCTAGAGGCCTTTAATATTTATAATTTTTTCTAGCCTCCGGCAATTGGAGGATGTGCCCACCAAAACCCCCGTGAAATTATTGGTTGGCTACGGCCTTGGTCTGATCTTTACTTTTTTTTTTAAATAGCGTATATAGCTATCCCGTTTCTAGTCTTGTTGAATGAACAGGGTGAACCCTGTGCCATTGACGCCATATCTTAAAATAAATTATCTTATATAATAAAACAAATACAAATCCTTCGTCCTCCAAGTCCATTTTACTGCCACGATCTACCGGGAATTAGCAGCGCTGCTAAAAATCGCTCGTGAAAAAAAGACCGTTACTGTGTGATGCTTCAGGCTGTGTGATGCTCACCGTGAGACTCTACTAGAACATCGGCTTACCTTTGACAGTCTTGTCGCAACTGCACTCCACTAGGTCACCCATGGTACAGGCCCGGGTCACAGCGTACGTCACACCCGCTGCCGTGATGGCGTTAACGAAACCAGTCTCACGGGTGTCTGAAACAAGACAGTTGTCGTTACATTAGGTTCGTCACGATATAGTTGAAACAAAACCACCTTTGTTACATTAGTTTCGTAGAAACACCTTCATCACGATATAGTTGAAACAAAACCACCTTTGTTACATTAGTTTAGTAGCAACACCATCACGATATAGTTGAAACAAAACCACCTTTGTTACACTAGGTTCGTAGCAACACCTTCACGATATAGTTGAAACAAAACCACCTTTGTTACATTAGTTTCGTAGCAACACCTTCACGATATAGTTGAAACAAAACCACCTTTGTTACATTAGTTTGTAGCAACACCTCACGATATAGTTGAAACAAAACCACCTTTGTTACATAGGTTTCGTAGCAACACCTTCACGATATAGTTGAAACAAAAACCACCTTTGTTACACTAGGTTCGTAGCAAACCCTTCTACGATATAGTTGAAACAAAACCACCTTTGTTACATTAGTTTAGTAGCAACACCTTCACGATATAGTTGAAACAAAACCACCTTTGTTACATTTAGTTCGTAGCAACACCTTCACGATATAGTTGAAACAAAACCACCTTTGTTTACATTAGTTTCGTAGCAACACCTTCACGATATAGTTGAAACAAAACCACCTTTGTTACATTAGTTTCGTAGCAACACCTTCACGATATAGTTGAAACAAAACCACCTTTGTTACATTAGTTTCGTAGCAACACCTTCATCACGATATAGTTGAAACAAAACCACCTTTGTTATATTAGGTTCGTAGCGACACCTTCATCACGATGTCTCAACAAGTCTATAACAACACCTTTGTTACGGTCAGTCTTAAACTATATTTCCTTTACTAAGGCCTGAAACAATAATTCGATCATGACAGGGTTTCAACAACAACTTCATGATACTCAAATATATCAGCAATAATTAAGTTCTTATATATGAGAAAATCCAGTTAATTTAGCTCTAATACAATTGAGTTTTGGAACAACAGAATAAGTCGCTTAGGTGGCCTCAAGGTCTAACGCGCTACTCTCGCAGTAAACTAGACTGCCGATGATGGGGAGATCTAGGCTCGAATCTTGGTCAGGTGTACTGAAGGTGGTTTTTCCTAAATGGTTTTCCATTCTCCCCACGCAAATTTGGGTACACTACCTAAAAACTATAACCTTCTGTATTCCTAAAACCCATTAGTGTAATTAGTTAGTACATAAGTGTATAAACCGAACGGGTAGTAAGACGCGGTGCTAAAAATAAAGATATAAGTATTAGGAAGATATAAATTTAGAGGAAATGTACTCGAATTTACGTGGAGGGATAGTGTAAAATATTTATGAAAAATACACCCTCAAAACTCCTGTTAGGGCTTCTAACTCTTAAGTCATCTCCAACAAACCGGACCAGTCCGCGTGGCCACCGGTGTGAGTGAACATTATTTCCACATCACCAACATGATCAGTTATAGGAGTTATCTCACAGATAACTTTTATTTTGGTACGTGAATAATGAATCGTTATGGTGAATCTATAAAGTACAAGATTGATTACATTTTATTGGTATAAAGAGTACATAAAATAGAAGGCTTGATAATGAAAACTACATTAAAAACTATTTAAATATAAAGTTAAAAACCCAAAGTGTAGGAGAAAAAAACACTCAACTGGTTCTGATGAATAATTGTTTCTTGGGTAATAAATGCGCTTAGCTCAACAGATGTAGTTTATTAATTGCTTGAGCTACGATAAATCACCTAGCAAGTGTGGAAACCAGATGTTGGAAGAAAAATCATCAGATAAATAATCAAATATCTGCAGAGAAAAACGGTTTAAGTAACAAGAAAGCAATAGACAGGTGAAGGATGAAGCCTCATTGAGAGATCAAATACAAATATTTATTTAATTTAAAAAGTAGGATTAGTTTGCCATTTTAAGTTATTTTGTAATGTTTCGATTTATCTACACCAGTGGTTTAAACAATTTTTATCGTCAGTAATGGTTACACGGTTTAAGGCATCGAGCTCACAATATATTTGGTTTCGGGCGATTGGCAGGCAGGTCAACTTTCGAATCTCGGCTGGGTTATTTATTACGGTAGTTTTATCGTCCTTTTTATATGCTAATGTGGGTGCACTTCTTTCATTTACTCTACCCCTTAAATGATGTCATTAGTCACTTTTATGATTAATGTAAAAGTTAATAATAATGTATTTCTAAGATATTTTTCTCAATTTTAGTGAAAGCTAATCTATTTCTTAACAATATTTCATTGAACATATAACATTTAAGTGAGGATTTGAGTATAGCTCTAAGAAGACAAACCAATAAACACATAATAAATTATTTTAAACAAAAGCCTGGGTTTGAAGTAAGATCCTTTATACTTTGTAAACTTCGCTAGCCATCAATAACAACCATGGATTTGGAAAACAGTAATATTAACAACAGAAGTGTAGGACATCATTTTTTGCTTCAAACAGCAGAAAAAATCTCATTTTATTTTTTATAGCAAAGTTTTTTGTAATTTAAAAAAATCTAATCAAAAATTTAAAATTTCAGTTTCTAGGTGCATATGTTTATGCATAATGGCTACTAATTGAAAAATTTCAGACCTCTGAGTTCAATAGATATTGTGCAATTCATAACAAGACAAAGTACTCTTCATTTTATTGATATAGAAAATAAATCTAAGAGCGTTCATCATAGCAGGCCCAACTCAGCTCCCAGCTCGCGCGAGGTATTATGGGAGTAAAAGGGAAAATAAAACACCTACGATATGTCAGAAATGTGTGCTGTACATTCGTATTTGAATGATTACTCGAAATTTTCCGCGGTGACGATGGGGGACAAAGCGACAAAGTTTCTTGTTAATAGCTACAGTATGTCTCTTTTATTACAGAATGAAGATTTGTGCTACAGTACTTATCTGTGAAGCCATTCTAAAATGGTCAAAAAACGGCCTTTTCATGCAGTTTTTATCCAAAATCATTTAATATTTCAACAATGTTCTGTTTGGGAAGCTTCTATTAACACTTTATCTCATTAATGTTTAGTAAAAATGATCCACGTGAAATAGTTTTGGTGTAAACTTAATATTTTTAGCTAAATGTATGACAAGTTGATTGGCATGTGATGCACACAAGGCAATCGAACAAATAATGGCTCTTAAGTAGTTTCTCCCTGTAGCTAGCTGCAGATTAATTTCTATTACTGAGATGAAGATTTGTTTGAGATTGTTGATGATGACGTCACATCCAAGACGTACCGGTCGTGGAAGTGTATGGCGATGTATTTACACCACTTGCTCCAGAATGATATATAACACAAACATTTACTTTAGACCTTGTTGAGTGAGTGTTTATAATTATTAGACACGTCTCACTTCCAATAAATGAGCACAATCCTTCTTTCATTTGTGATGAACCAAGTCTTACTACCCATCCGGACTATCTTCATACTTACTCTAATTAACTAAGGATGAGAACAAATTAAAATTAGGAAATGTATCAGCATTTGTGTGGAAGGAAAAGTTGAAAACCGCTTAGGATAAAAACATCCTCAGAACACCTGGCCTGGATTCGAAGCCAGACTTCCCCCTTCACCACAAACCCCGACTAGATTAACTTGAAGCTTAGAGTTCGATTCCAACGGTAGGGATTTCAAGCAATCTCTTCGTGATCACGGTACGACCTGGACTATGTTGGTAGCCGAGTGGTCAGAAAAAGGTTATCTACTGTTCTATATATTCGACCTCGTGGTCTTGGGGTAAAGGGCTTGCTTCAGGACTCGATGTTCGTGGGTTCAAACCCAGCTGGGGTTGACGGATTTTTCTTAAGCGATAAAAATCCGTAGCGCAACTTCCTTCGGAGGGGAAGTAAAGCCGTCGGTCCCAGGTCGATTGTGGCTTGTGAAATAACCTGAAGGTATGTGAAAATACCTTTACAGTCAAAATTGGTGGGTTCTTCGCTCTCGCTCATATAAATACTTGTGTTCTGATATATAATTAGTCGGTTCAGAACGTTAATGTTAAATACCTTAAAAAAAATCTATTTAGCCCCAGTTTGATCCCCGGTGGAATATAGTTATATACATTTAATGTTTATATTTGTCTCACGGTCAGGCGGTTTAAGGCAGAGGCCGACAACTCATCGATCTCACGGCAGAATTCAGTCGATCACGCGAAGAAAACTACATCATCATTTAAAGTCGATCTTTTAAGTCTGTTTAAAGTCGCAAATAAATCAATGACAACCAAAGTTACCTTGATCGTTCATATTCAGTAATGTTATGAGAAAACTAAATAATTAAATTTGAAAAATAATGTACATTTTATTTATTATAAATATTTTCACTTTCTATAGACACCTAGGAGAGAAAGTATTTTGATCGTCAAAAAAATGGAACTCGATATTTTGATAAATGTTGACGTTTCATGACCCCCTGAAATAGAAAAAGTAGTTTTTGCGATCTCGTCTCTCTGTCTGTCTGTCCTTCTGTCTGTACGTCAGGCTAGAGCCGGAACTATTTTACCGATTGGGCTTAAACTTATCATTTGGGGCTTTCATGAGGTCCCCCTTTGAGGGATTTTGGAATTAGTTTTCTAACCCTGAATTTAAGGTTAGTTTAGTGAAGGGCAAAAAGAGAAAACATCGATTTAATCAAAATTTCGCTATAACGATTTTGATTAATTATATATTATATATATATACACTGTTTATCACTATAAACAAGATAGCAACTCTCATTTTATCACGAAAATGACTTTGAGGGTATTTTAGATGAAGGAAATTTTCCAATTTGGATCGTTTCTCCACAAATATTTGAGATATGAAATAACTTATTACTGTAACGTTGTATTACCATTAAAGATGAATATCTTTTATTTGAAATATATTTTTATAAAACCAATAGTTTCTGAATTATAAGCAAATATATTTACTTTTTAATTCATGTCTTTGAAAATGAATTTGATTCTTATGTTCTTTGGTAGACAAAGATATTTCTCCTTTCTCACTGTTTCTGTAACAGTGTTCCTAGTTCCTAATGCCATAGTAACTGTATATACTATTTTATTTATTGATCTTTGGTGTAATGTTTCTACAACAATGTATGGACCTTTCATTTCATGTCACAAATCCTACGAGTTTTTAGTAAATGACTATTAATTTAAGATAAAGAGGGAAGAAATCTGTGCGGTGAAGCCTACCATTTATTTTCTATTATGGTGATAACACAAATATTTTAAGGACCTATTGAATTTAAGGAATAAATATAAGATACACCCCATGTTCAGTAAGAGTGGTGTTAACTGACAAACTAGCAAAAACTACCAGATCTACTCTCATGTATTAATTTTCCAAACCATATAAAATGCAAGACCCGGTGTTGAGCTGCTATCAGTTTAGTCAGTCAAAACTTTAACAACAAATTATGTTCTTCTTTTAACCGTTTTTACATCTTCTGCTAGTTTGTCAGTTACCACCGATCCTATGGTAAGTGGACTTTATGTAGAGAAGAAGATGAAGTTTCATGATCTTACAAATACAAGCTGCTGATTTAGGACTTTCTGTAGGATTCAATTTGGACAAGGAACGGAGCCTGTCAAAATACAGGACATCCATTTTTTGTGCACACAACGTCTTTACTACCTGTTCAGATTATAGGTAATATATGTATCAATTACGCTGTGGTTTTAGGAACTAGGAAGATCATATTTAGAGGGAGCGTACCGCATTTGCGTGGGGGATGGTGAAAAATCATTTTGGTAAAAAACCTCAGTACACTTGATTAAGATTCAAACTTCGATCTCCCCGTCATTGACATTCTAGTCTTCTGTGAGAGTAGCGCATTAGACCATGAGGCCACCGAAGGCCACCGAAGTGGCTAATTATTATTTAAAAACAATAGAAAGCTAAAAGATGCATTTAAAGTACGTAATAGATTAGTGGGCTGATTTGTTTTTATAAAATAAATTACTAGTATTACAAAAGTAACATTTATGATAAACATAAAGCTCAGTTTGTAAAAAGTGGGAGTCTTTTTTTGACCTGACAAAACTGGGTTTTAAATTTTGGCGTGAAATTTCAATGTTATTTTATAATAATGTATGACAAAACAAAATGCCTAAAATGACTGGAAAAACTATACAATTCTCCTCTTGACCTCGTGAGTACATTTTCGGTATCAAAGAAAGTCAGTGCCAAAAAACTATGGATATTCAAAATAAATATGCTTTGTTGGTTATTGGCATTGTACTGGTGTTAAGTTTGTGTATTAAAATTGATATTAAAGATGAATTTACTTGAACATTTTAGTGTCAATACTGGATAAATAAGGGGTTAGACCAATAGAATATATTTGTAAGGAAGACATATTAATAATGACTGATAACTGTCTACGCCTTAAGGCGATTGGCCTTTTAATTTGGGTGGAAATGCAGAGCCATGAAAACAAAAGGTTATCTTCAAGAAATGTTATTGTTTTGCAATTTTCTTTTCGGAAATGGTTTGTTTAAGAATAAAGCATGTTGATTAAGTTATACTTTTTATATACACACCTCTTCTATAATTTTAAAAGTGATCAAATCTAATAATTCGATATTTTTCAATAGAAAACTGCCGGCTGCATAGCAAAAATAATAAAATGAACAATTAATAAACATTAATACATTATCTAGAAGGGTGTTGAAAATATACATAAAATTTCATTCGTCTCGAGAAAACTGTTCTAAACGTATGATTTTTCCGCAAGACTGTCCGGTAGCTAGCGCCATCAAACTAGTTTCCGTGATCCATCTGTTCTTGTTGACGCGGAAGGATACTTTGGTCGGTTAGTGAAACCACGCCACGCCTTTCACCCTCCCTCCACCATCCCACAAAATAGGTTTTAAACTTGCACTCGACAGGGCCAAGGGCCTTAAGAGAAAATGTCAAAACTACGTTGGATATCAGTCTATCCTGATGCAACCGATTGACGTTGAATCCCAGCATTCTGATTCAGACATGCTATATGTGCATCCAATCCAGACTGTAGCTTTGAACTTGATTTTTGTGATATGTGTTGGCTTTTTATTTATATTATAAATTAAGAAGTATACAATCGGACCAGGATTGGATGCACAGATGGTTTTCAGGGGAACTAAGTTCGATTCTAAAATAGTGCATTGTAGATGTTTTACAATTTTGATTAAAAAACATCAATTTAGTGCTGTTCTCTCATCATGTATATAGTTTAATTTTATGATAGTTTCTTCTGGTATTCAATTTATTTATTTATTTAATTATACCCTACAAATTTCTTCTCATGGTCGGTCTTACAGCTTGAGAGTTACTTGAGAGCTACTTATGTTAATAAAGTAAATCACGCAATTAAAAAAATATGTTGATATATTTAACAATTTTTACACCCGTAAATTAGTTTCACCTTTTTTAAAAAAAACCACCTTCACATAAAATAAAATAATAAATATATATAAAAGAAGAACTATAATAGTTTCTCTCAACACGTAGAAATTCTCACGGACCGAATCTGTAATGTGGTGTGAGATGACAGTGTACTAATTTATTTCCCGTCGGCAATCAAAAAGAGATTGTTTTCTTTCTCAGCGGGAAATTTCTCTTTCCACCCGGTACCGAAAAAAAAAAATAAAATAAAATACATGCAACAAACCTATTAAATGTTTACACTGAGGTAAAAACCAGCTCCATTTAATAATTATCACGGAACAAGAAATACGACTCTTCATAGGCGAACAGAACGTTACAAACGAGGTAATGTTGTTTCATAAATTGAAAAAAAATATATTTACCTTTAACTTTTTTAAATGATTTATTATAACTTTGTTTTAAAATTTATTTTATTATGTATTGAATAAATCATTCTAATTATATCTTTTTTAGGTGAGATTTTTTTTCTAACGAAATTCTCAGTATTTTTTTTTATCTGGAAACGTAAAATATAACCAAAAGACGAACATTTAGGAAAAAAAAAGTCTTGGAAACAATATTTATTTAAAATTATTTGTCTGAGTATCTCAGTGTTCATAGCACTGGTGTACTAAGCCAAAGGTCCCGGGTTCGATTCCCGTATACAGGTGTCATTTTTCAAATTTAAATAATTTAATATTTAGATGCGTCTATAAGCGTAATTAACAAATATAATAGCTTGGCTATTTAATCCATATCAAAATAAAATTGGCCTGAGAAAATCAAATATTGCTTGAATATGTACGAATAGTTTAATTTTCTACACGTCATATTAATCTCAACTGTCCTTTTCTATTTGTCATGGTTACAGAAACTTTGAACAGAAACTTCTAGAACTAAGAAAACAAAAGCTTTTTTTTTAGCACCGCATCTTACTTCTCGTTCGGGTTATATGCTAAGTACTAATTACGCTAATGGGCTATAAATTGGAAGGTTGAATTTAGAGGAAGTGAACCCACATTTTCGTGGAGGGAGAATGGAAAATCATTTAGAAAAACCACACCCAGTTCCCCCGAGTTAGATTCGAACCTCGTCTCCCCGTCCTTGGCAGTCTAAACAAAAGTTTAGTTCGGATTACACCGTGACCAATAAAATATGAAAGAATTGTTCAGATTAATGCTTGTAGAAAATTCAACTAAGCTTAAATGCCGAATAAATATTTTCTTACCTGTTTCGCCGGCCACATGGTCTAAGGTGTAACTAGACTAGACCACCTATGACGGGGAGATCGTAGCTCGATTCCGATCGGGTTTACTGAGGGTGGTTTTTACCTGAATGGTTTCCCATCATCCGTCTACGTAGATTTCCCCATTAGCGGTTATTAATATATTCTACAACTCTTAACGCCGTGAAAAATAAATAAGTTATAACTTAATTATCACAAGTCAATCGTAGCTTTCCAAAAGGGAATAAAATAGTTCCAAGTAGCTTTTGTAAAATATCTTCAATATTTTTTTTTCAACAGATAAAATCATTATAATACGGTAAAAAAATATATTTCAGGACGTGGCAAAGGAACTCTGAATGACCACCCAGTCAACCCAGACTTTGTCAGATGCTCACCCATGGCCATAACAATAATTTTACGAGTTTTTTCATTAGTGAAGAAAAAGCACATCAACAAGTTTCATCTCTATTTCTTTCTTCTCTTTCTATCTCAAGGTTTTATCGGCTACTCCGTATAGAAAAAAAAAACTCACCCATAAGATCTTGATGAAGTGTTGACAAACGAATTTATAACTTCTTGTTTCTTTCTGAATGGAGAAAGGACCTTTTATTTATTTTTTTTCTACTGGCGAAAGTCGTAACTCCTGTGTGATCGTGATAAAGATGAAGGGGAACAATTTTCAACGACCTAGTTGAATTTGTGCAGGTAGCCAGATCCACGAGGAGCCAGTGTGTAAATTTCCCACAGGGCAACAGTTGACACGTGTGTGGTCTGGTCTGCGCGCATCACAGTCACTTCGGACAGTCGTCGATAGGGGCGCATTGATGTCTTCTTAAGTGCTGACAAATCGCTTAAACTACGGGGCCGTAGCACTGACGTATTCATTACAAACTCTCCTGAAACTTATCTTTATAACCTATCACAGGGACCCGGTGACAGGAAGACCTACGTTTAAATTGGAGTGACCTAGTTCGATTCCTACCTGTAATGTAGGTACAGTAGTTCTACATACAGTACAATTGAATGATTCTTACACATGTCCTCCAGTTTGTTCATTAATGTTGTTTATATTATTACTATTGTTATTATATTATTACCACGTCTTACTACCCGTTCGGGTTATACGCACTTACGCTAATGTGCGATGGTAGGGTGATTGTGAGATGAAATGGAGGACCTACAGTTTAACGTGGCATCCGAACCACGGTGGAGGCCTGGCATTCCACACATTCACAAGTTGTGATTAATACACTTCTTGTCAGAGGTGAAGGAAGGGTTTGGAATAGATAAATCTGTGCCGGAACTGAGGAATGAACCCCGGACCCCCAGCATAGAAGTCTGACAATTTACCCCTAGACCACCAGGTCACCGTAATGTTGTTTTTAGATGTTTTATTAATACTTAAAAGTAAATAACTACAGCTAATTATTTTTTAGCGCCGCGTCTTAGTTCTTGCTCAAGCTATACGTAGTCTATATGTACTAATTGTGAAAATGAGTTAGAGACTAGGAAGTTTGGATTTATTGGTAATGTATCCACATTTGCGTAGATGGAGAGTGTAAAACCATTTAGGAAAAACCACCCCCAGTTCACCCGAGCGAGATTCGAAACTCGATATTCCCGTCCTCGGCAGTCGAGTCTCAACACAAAACTAACACTTTAGCTAACTACGCCACCGAGGCTTTTTTTAATGAAGACCCACTTAATTGGCCGCATAGTCTATGGCGCTCCCTTTGCAGTAGACTAGACTGCCGATGACGGGTAGATTGAGGTTTGAATAAAGGTCGGGTGTACTGAAGAGTTTTTCCAAAATGGTTTTCCACTCTACCTCCACGCAAATTCAGATTCATTTACTACATCTAAAACCATAAGCGTAATGAGTACATAAGCGTATAACCCAAATGGGTAGTAAGACGAGGCGTTAAAAAATATAATAAATTTAAATTAAGAAATTTTTTAACTGCCGACATGATCTGAAGCCAATAAAAAACATCGCCAAACAAATTTAAAAAATTGTGGATTTGTAATTTAGGTACATTATTAGTTAATTAGGCTTGTCCTTGATTATATGGTTCATGCTGTTATATGCTCATTGTCTATCTGGTTGAGTTTAATTTTTTTCCCCTCCAAATTTTGTGAATTTTTTTTTTACAAACGACCATCACATGCAAGTCACTTGAAAAAATAACATCAAATTGTTCGTAAGATTTACTTAAGCCAACCAAATATGTACAGTAATGGTCTGTATATTTTAGTTGAGTGTGTATCTTTACTTTAAGAATCTCTTAATGGAAAATAACAAAAATGTGTTTACATATTGACAAATCAAATACCAGTGAGCTAAGTAAACTTCCTACATTACAACTTCTCTGTCAATAACAACTGTTATTTTAATATATTAGTTTAAAAACTTAATCTTACGCTACCTAATGTAATAAGTAGGCAATTAAATATTTAATCATACGCTAACTTGAGAACTACGAAATAAAAATCAAACTTGTACAATTTTTGAATGATAAGATTTGAATATAACGTGTTAATATTACTATTGGAAAAAAAAAACCAACATAAATTCCCAAGAAGTAGATTGAAATTATTTTCAAGAATTACAAAATAATTACTAAAGTGAAGCTTTATATTGACAATTAACACAAGGTGGTAAGTAAAAGACAGACACTTAATATATTTTAAAACGACAATTTCGATGGAATTCAGAACCTTTTTGGTTAACTGTTAGACCTGCCAGTAGAATGGGATAGGTTTAAGGTTAGTAAGCCTAAAAATAAAAGTTCTCGTCAAAAATGTATCATAAATATTAATACTGTTGCATTTGTTTAGAAAATTTATAGGTATACCATATTGAATTTTCAAGTTGTATTAGTAATGTTATGGTTGGTTAAAATTGTATTGTTGTTTATGATATTAAAACAAATAAATTAGTTTTATCCCGCGTCTTACTACCTGTTCAGGTTATACGCATATATTGATAATTACTCTGATGGAGTAGGGTTGAGGAAGGAAGCATTTTAGAGGTAATAAATCCGCTTTTACGAGGAAGCAGAGTGGTAAGCCATGTTTTAAAAATCACCCTCCGTAGACGCGACTGCGATTTGAACACCAATCTTCAGCGGCCAGTGCATCACGAGAGTTATGTTTTAGACATTATGCCACTAGAAAGCCGGCAATAGATAATTATAATACCGCACTAGATTTTAAAAAGATTTTATATAAACAGTGTATTATTGTTAAGTTAACTCACCCTCATAAGGACTTTCTTCAGGCTCCTTCGCACCGTAGTACAATTCCACCTTCGGCTTCTGAATTGGTATTGGCACTCTTTACTCCCTTGCGACACTCCTTTGGAGATCTCTTTGAGTAAAGCAGGTTCTTTCTTGCAAATATCAGCCAGTTTCCCTCTCAGTCTTCTTGTCTTCTTGCAGATCAATGTTGGGTCCATCACCACTTGACTGCCTACAACGCCCCTGTGAGCAGGAAACAGAACTCTACATTAGCTCGATTAATATAGATGATAATTAGATGAGCAGATTAATGATTGCAGATCAATGTTGGATTCCTCACCAGCTGATTACTACAACCCTGTGAGCATCAAACAAAACTCTACATTAGCACGATTAATATAAATGATAATTAGATGATCAGATTAATGATTGCAGATCAATGTTGGATTCCTCACCAGCTGATTACTACAACCCTGTGAGCATCAAACAAAACTCTACATTAGCACGATTAAATAAAGATGAAATTAGATTTCAGATTAATGATTGCAGATCAATGTTGGATTTCCTCACCAGCTTGATTACTACAACCCTGTGAGCATCAAACAAAACTCTACATTAGCACGATTAATATAGATGATAATTAGATGATCAGATTAATGATTGCAGATCAATGTTGGATTCCTCACCAGCTGATTACTACAACCCTGTGAGCATCAAACAAAACTCTACATTAGCACGATTAATATAGATGATAATTAGATGACAGATTAATGATTGCAGATCAATGTTGGATTCCTCACCAGCTGATTACTAAACCTTGTGAGCATCAAACAAAACTCTACATTAGCACATTAATATAGATGATAATTAAGATGATCAGATTAATGATTGCAGATCAATGTTGGATTCCTCACCAGCTGATTACTACAACCCTGTGAGCATCAAACAAAACTCTACATTAGCACGATTAATATAAATGATAATTAGATGATCAGATTAATGATTGCAGATCAATGTTGGATTCCTCACCAGCTGGCTGATTACTAGAACTCTGTGAGCAGGAAACAACGCCATATTAGTAATCTTCAATTCAAATTTATTGAGATGAACAAATAACTTCCGGATTATTTTGGCCAACGTCTGAGAGGTTACCTCTCGTCTTCTCGTAACTCATTGACTAACCCAGTTACATTAGAGTGTTGAGGTAAATATGCCACATAGCATCTACTGAATATGGACTAGTAAAAAAAAACTTTTAATACAAATAATAGATTATAAAATATTAGTTACATCATAAACATATAATGAAAATTGAAAAATGTCACCTGGACATGGGAATCGAACCTGGGACCTTTGGCCTAGTACGCCAATGCTCTAACCACTGAGCTATCCAGAAATCGTCCCGTGCCCAGGGTCTTTCTTCACTCATATTTTAAGGCAGAGTCTATGATGGACGTGCGGAAATCGTCGGCTAAAAATATGTGATTACATTAATATCACGAGCTATCAGATAACGCAGCCATCTGCGAATCAGTAGTTGGCTTTTTGCTGCCATTTGTACAATTAATAAATTGTACGGGATTGCATATTAATAATTAATATTAGCTTTGGCTATAAATTCTTATAAACATATAAGTCAAAAAATATAAATTATTTATAAAGAAAGTTTTTGGTAACACCTATACCTTAAAATATCTGTGTTTTCTTTTTAATGGAAAAATTAAGTTTTATGTTTAAATTTGAAATACTATTAAGGTAACGGTTGTTTGGGTAGTATTATAATATAAATAAACAATTGATTATTATATGCAAATA
The DNA here is from genome assembly GCA_033556935.1 of Timema podura. Lineage (NCBI taxonomy): Eukaryota > Metazoa > Arthropoda > Insecta > Phasmatodea > Timematidae > Timema > Timema podura. The sequence continues at coordinate 9,986,196 of JAVRXN010000005.1, forward strand.
GTGTTTTATATCTATCTGGTTGAACTTTCTTTTTTTCTATATATGGTTTATAATAATACGGAGATTTAACTACTGTTTGGAAAGCACATCTGTAATCTAGTGGTCAGAGTTCCTAACCATAGGTCCAAGAGGTACCAGGTTCAATCCCTGGCAGTTCCAAAATGTCTCTGTGAAGCAGTGGGTCTGTAACGGGGCCAAACTCAGCCTCGTGAGGACAAATTAAGGAGCTACTTGCATAATATAAGTAGCAAATCTGGTTTAGAAAACTAAGATTAACAGCCGAAGGTCTAGTTGTGCTGACCCCATGACACCATATATCCGCAAATACTGGCACTATATTCACTGACGGTGGTGACCGCTGGGTTGCGAACTCACACTATGGTGTTTTTTTTTAAGGCATGTGATTTCTGTTCAAAATTAAATAACACATTAGAGAGAGAAGAATCTTTTTTTTTCTCTCTCTCTACGGGATAGTTCAAGTGATTGTGTGGCATATTAACTCGATCGTTTATTAATAAATGTACTACTACATACAGACACACATGCACACTAACATACACACGTACACGGAACACACACACACGTACACGTGCGCATAAAATGGAACAACGCGCCCGGTTTCTGCCCTTACGACGAGCCTCATGTGTATAGTACGTTACTTCTCGTGTTTGTTTGAATTACAGCCGCGAGTAACTTTGATTATATAGATATATATGTCTATATATATCTATATATATATCTATCTATCTATATATATCTATATATTATATCTATATATATATATATATATCTTTATATATATATAATTCTTCTGTACGTGTGTATGTCACTGAACTCCTCCTAAACGGCTGGACCGATTTTGATGAAATTTTTTGTGTGTGTTTGAGTGAGTCCGTCGATGGTTTAGATTCACAATTGGACCCGGTAGGTCGCGCTGCAATCGGGTTCTAGGATTTTTTTTATTTTTTAAGGAACTTTTTTTGGGAGGGGGGATTTTTTTTTTTTTTTTTTTAGATTTTTTGCATATCAGAACATGTAACCTCAAGATTTCACCCCCCACCAACACCCCCCAATATTTATAATAATGAAAAATAATATTAATAATTGACCGTTAAAACCTTCTGGAAAGTTCATGAATAATTGAACTTCTGAGAATAAGTCATAGTTATGGTTTTATTATCGAAATCAATTATGTCACCCAAACGAAAAGCCAACGTTCGGGCATGGGACCAAGTTAAGGCGAATTTAAGCAGGGCATCGAAAATACAGTCTTAATTAGATAATAAGTAACATTTTATAGCTTTTTTAAGCATCTATATAGCATATACTTTAAATTGCAAAATGACACCAGGACACGGGAATCGAACCAAAGGACCTTTGACACAGTACGCCAATGCTCTATCCACTGAGCTATCCAGGAATCGTCCAACGTTCAGGGTCATTCTCCACTCTTATGTTAAGGCGGAGTCTGTAGAAGACGTGCGGAAAATAATCGGCTGCAAATTTTCGATCAATTCAAAATCATGAGCTATCAGATCGACTATCGACTCGGGGATTATTTTTTTTGCTGCATAGTACAATTATAGATGTACGAGTCCATATATCATGATTTTAAAATAAACCAGTAAACCCGTGCGAAACTTTCGCACATTCAACCTTTCCCTTCCTCCCCTCTTCCAAAATGATTTAGTTTTTGTTGGGCTGTTGAAATTAAATACTCAGCGAAGTGTATACACAAAATAGCAAGAGAGTTTATTAATGTGAACGTATTTACAATTTACAATTTACAATATCTCTTTGTATACAATATTTGATGTCAGAATGCAACCATCTTGAATTTTTTGTTTGTCATTTTTGGTAATTGATACAAAAATATTGTTAGATTTAGTCACTCTTGAAAAGGCTACATAGAGTTGTTCGTGAGTAAAACAGCATTTGACAAGTACAATCTAACTCTTTGAAGCGTCTGTCTCTGAGACTTATTGACAACAAAAATAATATCATATATAAGTTTTTCTCTTAACTTAAATTTTATACAAACAATATGTTTTAACGTAAAATGAGTATGCTATGTCAGAAGTTGGTAAAAAATCCTTTCCACTGATATCTTATATCATCGCTGTAGGCTTTGTATTGGTTGAGAAAAAAGGATGTTGACAACAGAAATAATATAGATATAGATAGACAAATTTGTATAGCTGAACAAATTATTTATCTGTGTAAATACAGTATTTATTTAATAGTGTTTTAATTATCTTTTTTCTAAAACCTTACAATAATTGTGTAAAGTTCTCGGTAAACTCCTTCTTAACACATTTTAAAGAAGAAGTAACCGGTGTTTAAAAAAAAAATGCCCGTAAATTTGGTTCTGGAATCGATGCTATAGGAAAAGTTAAAGAACTACCATCGCCTCTGACATTCATACCCGACATCTGTCGACGGTTTCAGCAACTACCAGAAGAGTGAAACGAACCATACACTAAATTTAACCTATCCAAGAGAAAACAAACTGATCACTGGCGATGAAAAAAAAAAAGTTGTGTTGACTTTTTATTATGTTTAAATCCTATTTCTATGTTTACATTCCGAATTTAAAAACGAATTCCGGGCGTATTTATCCTTTTGGGTACTCTGTCAAGATATGATTTTTTATAAATAAATCTAAATTACAGTTGTTGACCTCTGAATTAATGACGCTGCCTACTTGGAGAGTTCGAAGTTATTTTGCGAAGCGGGTTGCATCTTAACTTCACGCACCTAAGGCTATCACACTTAGACACCGATGTATGAAATAAAAAAGGGGGAAGAAAATGAGCGTTCACCCTGCGAGGCCTCCTGTTTATCTAATGATAACACTTCCCCTCTTCCTCTGACGAGTTTACACACTCACTATACTATTTGCATCTTGAAAACATTACCTTTCTTTTTAAAATTACATTTAACTTCTTTCTATTATAGATAAACATATTTTTCCAGGGACTTTTTTTAATTTATATCCTGGAAGGAAGACTCCTGCAGGTCATTTTCCTTGAACAAGACAAATAGCCTAAGTTGTAGAGGTTTTATAAAAAAATCGTTTATAAAAAAACTACTTCAAGATAAAAATAATGTAGGTTATTTTTAGAATTATTTAAGAATTTATCGTTTTTTTTCAACGTTATATCGCTAAACTCGCGACGTAAATTAACTACAAGAGAAATCCCATCTTTATTTGTCGTGACGTCACAGGTAGAAAAAGTCCTTAAACTAGCAGCTAATTAGCTTGTAGCCCACAGCGATGGATCCATAATGTCTGGTTTGTCAGTGACGGGTAGGTCAGGGTTCAAATCTCGTCCGGATGGTTGAGGATGTTTTCTGCTAATTGGTTTCGCACTCTCCCTTCACGTGAATGCCGGTACATTTCTTCTTAAGTTTTACTTTATACATCCCTATCCCATTAATGTAATTAAACACATGTAACCCAGATTGGTGGTAAGTTTGTGAATTTTTTTTTAAACATATTCGCTTGAGAATAAACTTGCGCTGGTTCTAAGAAAAAATAAAATAGTAATGGAATAAAAATAATAATACTACAACCTTCTTAGTCCAGTAGTGGAAATATTAGCAGTATAATGTACCGTTGTCCAAGGAACGCCCGAATGTACTAATAGTACAATCCTTTCGTGGAGGCTCTTTTATGTCCATGAGATGAGGTGATGTGATAGTGAATATAAAGAGGACAATGTGTATGAGGGTGATAGTGAGTATGAGGGTTGTGGAACCAGTGGAAAAATTAGACCTACCTTAAGCCAACTAACCAAACCCTGGTGACTTTTGGGATAGTTCCTCTCTAGCGAGAAAATGCCCAAGGTACCAGCCGGGAATCAAACCCGGGACCCCCTAGGCTCGTAACCAGGTGCATTGACCCCTACACCACGGGACCGGTAGTAACAAAATTGAATCTAGTTAATTTAAAAGCTATGGTAACGAAAGGAAAAAATCCCCCATCGGAACATTAGCTCAGCGATAGGGTGCTATGGTGAATGTGAGGAATGCCAGGTCTCCACCGTGGTTCGGATTCCACGTAAAACTGTAGGTCCTCCATTTCATCTCATAATCACCCTACCATTGCACATTAGCGTAAGTGCGTATAACCCAAACGGGTAGTAAGACGCGGTGCTAATAATAATAATAATAATAATAATAATAATAATAATAATAATAATAATAATAATAATAATAATAATAATAGATAGGGTGCTATGATCAGAATTGAGAGGCTAAATTTTGAACCCAGATCGGTGAATAAAAGGAAGCAGAGAGTGGCTATTCGCATGATTGGATTTTCAATTCCTTCTTTAAGAGGATGCTTTTGTTTTTTTCTTCAAATTGCCTCTCCTCGTGGTGTGTCTTTAGAACGGTTCATGTAAGCTGCAAATAGATCGAAAGTCGAACGTGCTAGTTCAATATTTAACATTGACTCACACCGGTCCCGACTTGATTCATTCCAATTAGCCGAGATCTTGAATTGATGGCCGTAAAACTTTTAAATCAAATTAAACAAAGTGAAACGTAAAAAAAGTTAGTTTATCCGTGGATCGGGCAACAGATGTGCAAGTTAAGTTGTCACGTTAACCAGCGGAGAGAGAGAGCTTCTCTTTCGGCGGGAGTTTGTTGTTTTTGGCTTTCGGCTTTGACGGGCGTTCTAACCTGCCACAGCGTATGTGTGTGTGTGTGTGTTTCTATCTCCATAGCCTAGCTCGCTACTGTGGCTAAAAAACTAGTGGCACTAAAACTAAGTGTTCTTCTAGCATCTGTTAAAATAACTCGTTAATACACACACACACACACTCACACTTAAATCAATGTTCCGGTGCACTGCACTAATGTGTAATGGTAGGGTGATTGTGAGATGAAATGGAGGATCCTACAGATTAACGTGAGGATCCGAACCACAGGTGGAGGTCTGGCATTCCACACATTCACAAGTTGTGATTAATACACGTCTTGTCAGAGGTGAAGGAAAGGTTTGGCAATCAGATAAATCTGTGCCGTGACCGAGGATTGAACCCCGGACCCCAGCACAGAAGTTGACACCTTACCCCTAGACCACCAGGTAACCTATAGTACTACAACTTTAGAATGATTATAACTAGAGTAACTTTTAAGTAATATAGAATTGCTGCGTCTGGGCTACATCAATCGTAGCTCAGTATGGAGAAAGATTAGCCAGTACTAATGTACCATTGTCCCAGGGGACCCCGAATGTACTAATAGTACATCTTTTCCGTGGAGGCTCTTTCCATGTCAAAGATGAGTGAGGTGATGGTGATAATGAGTGTGAGGGTGTGCATGGAACCAGAGGAAACCAATTAAACCTAACTTAAGCATGATTAACCAAACCCTGGTGACTATTGGAGTGATTCCCCTTTCAGGAAAAATATTAAAGGCATCAACCGTGAATTGAACCTGGGACCTCTAGGTCAGCAGTCAGGTGCAATGACCACTAACATTATGGGGCCGGCTACTTTTATGTTGTAAAATGGAAATTTAAAGAAATAGACTAGGCATTTATTTATTTATATCCCATAAAAACCGCGGTAAAATGCACTGGTTAGTCTTTCTTTAAGAGCGTTTGGTATTTAAACCTGTGAAATGCGGGTGTAACAACTGGAGACACGCCAAACACCCATTCATGACTTGTTACTCAGCCCAGATGTCTTCTAGTTGAAAGAACTCTTTCCCACCCCCATCCACCCACTCACAAACACTGGGAACGTTCCAGCACCATATTTTATCTCACAAAGATTGTTTTCCGTCTGATGACGTCACTATTCCCTTTTAACATACAGAACGGTCACTTTTTCAAGAATAGGTATTTCAAGGTTCACTTTGTTTCTGTTGAGACAGGCGGAGGTCATTGACTATATATTTATATTATAATTAGGTGTTCTGTCTTATGACAGGTCTCCAATGCCCCTGTCCATCTGCCTCCTCCTACACTCCAAAGAATTTTCCTTTTTCCCTCAAGTCATTAGTATGTGAATCCTCCTTCTTACCAAGCTCCTCTTTCCCTCAACCTTTCCTTCCATGACGTCTTGGAGAATACATAAAAAAATATGTATTAAATCGATATTGGAGTCTGCGCATAACCTGAATAGCTAGTAAACGCGGTCATAAGAAATTAAGTCAACCAACTTACTAATTGTTCGGTAGCGTGTCTACTAAACTAACTATTGGTAAATCAATCAATCAGTTGACCGCAAAAACATATGTTTTTATTATTATAAAAAATTATTTCTACCCGAATTATATTATTACACCTGCAAATTCTGACATGTAATAACTAAACAAATTTATTTGTCTGTGTTTTGAATAAGACAACATTATTTGGCCAAAATAAAAAATAGTAAAGAATTTAAAAAATATATCTATCTCCTAACTGTCACTATCATATAATTTATAGCTAAAAAAAAGTATAAAGGAGTTGTCACGTTCTCGGTATGAGTGTTTACTTCCAAGGAATTACTCGTGAGAGCTTATACAGGGTGGGGCATAAAGTATTGACACATTTAATCACACTACATTATCTGTACTATTTTAACTACTAAATGCTTCAAAATGAACTTAAAATAACAACATAAGATTTAAAATTTTCTGTAGATTTGAAATATTATATATATATATATATATATATATATATAATATATTATATATTATTTAACACATTCCTTAAGATGACCGCCATTATATTCAACACATTGTTGAATTGTTTCGACTTCCACCACAATTCTTTCTTTAAGTTCCTTAATTGTTCTTAGGTGAGTCGCGTAGACATGACTCTTTAACATCTCCCCGCAAGAAAAAGTCCGGTGGACGTGGAGGCCAGGCGATGTTGTGAAACTAATTGTCCAGTAAACATTTTGCATACCAGGTAACACTTCCATTGATGAGTGACCTTACTGATGCTGGGATCATTATTAACTTAACGTTAACTTAAAGTAAACTTAAGTAACTTACGTAAAGGACCTCCTCGTGTGTTTAAAAGGAGGCGATCACGATGCAGTTAACTCTTAACGTTGACTTGCAGTTTAACTTAAAGTAAGAGATGTCCTGGGAGGTCTTTTACTTTAAGTGAACGTTACTTGAAGGGTATCACGTGATCTAGCCAGCCAATCATTATGCGAGTGACGTCAACAGGATATTTAGTAACTCATTTGTTTGTATTATGACCAATGTTTACTCTTTAGCGTAGGTTCTAATGATCAGACATTGAAACAAAATAATTTAACCAAAATAGGAAAGCTAAATTTATCAAAAAAGTTTTGTAATAGATATTTATTATATCGATTAAAAACTGTAAACACTCACAGATCATCACTGTAAAAATAGTACAAATCACAGATCATACTCGAGAATGAAGATGTTTGGCTCGAGTTGTTACGTTAAGTTTCGTGAATCGTGATCACACATACGTTAAGTTAATTTTAAATTAACTTTAAGTGAACGTTACGTTAAGTTGATCGTGATTCCGGCATGACCCCTGAACTGCAACGTAAGCGCATGGATACCAACAACATGGCGTGGTTCCAACAAGAAATAAAAACGGCCAACACAGCCAGAACATCAATAAAGGTGTCTCGCAAATTTTCCTGGGCACTTAGTTTCAAGATTTGAGAACATCGTCTGGTCATCACGTTCACCAGATTTAACAGCCTCAGACTTTTTTAGTCTTGTGAGGCAATTTTAAAGAGTCATGTTTAAGCGACTCGCCAAAGAACAATTAAAGAACTTAAAGAACGAATTGCGGTGGAAGTCGAAACAATTCAACAAGAGACATAGAGCAAAGTCAAGTCAAGTTAAGAAAAGCGCATGCAACAATGTTTTGCATAATATTATGGCCTTCTTGAGAGATTTTTAAAAAATGAATGATTCAAGGGTATGTAGAAAATCGTCAATATTTTGTTGTTATTTTAAACCCCTTGGCCCTGTCGAGTGCAAGTCTAAAACCTATTTTATGGGATGATGGGTGGGAGGGTGAAAGGCGTGGCATGCTTCACAACCGACCAAAGTATCCTTCCGCGTCAACAAGAACAGATGGATCACGGAAACCGTAGATGGCGCTAGCTACCGGACAGGTCTTGCGGGAAAATCATACGTTTCAAAATATCAGTTTCCTCGAGAACGAGTGAAATTTTTATGTTAATATTTTCAACCCCCTTCTAAGATAATGTATCGATGTTTATTAATTGTTACATTTTCTTATTTTTTGTTGTGAAGCCGGCAGTTTTTATTGAAAAATGTCAATTTTATCGGGTACTTGATCACTGTTAAAATAATAGAGGAGGTGTGTATATAAAAAGTATAACTTAATCAACATGCTTCTATTCTTGAACAAAACTTTTCCAAAAAGAAAATTGCAAAACAATAAAAATTCTTCAAGATAACTGTTTGTTCCCATGGCTCTGCATTTCCACGCCAAATGAAAAGGGACAATCGCCTTAAGTTTAATTTGAGGCATTTATTATTTAAAATAATAAAGATAAAATGTTATTAGCCGTTTCAACACTTTCTGTTCCATCCTGTACAAACGATGACGCAACATATATCGGCCCCCAGGTACTGCACAACTTGTCTTATTCCTCCCTCCCCCTCACCCTAACCACCCACCCCTTCTCCATATTTACTCCTAGAGTGTATTTTAAACCCTACAATTTATTTTCTTAAAAGAGTACTGGAAATGTAACGACGTTTCATCGGAGGTGTGAAGGTTAGAAAGATCTCGTCACTGGAGATTGTTACTTCACAGTGTACAGCCATCAAAAAAATATATATCTTATCTCACAAATATTGTATTGTATACAACCAAGTTATGCCAGGGTAGGCGCCTTCTTGATGGACAGCTTCTGTTACCACTCATGGATACCCTTCCCTCTTTTCGCCGTGGTTATACAGGAAAAAAAGAGAGAGGAGAGTTAAATATAGCGTCTTGCACGAAATAAACCATCAAATGAATGACCCCGTGAGAGAAGGAGCTACGAACAGCGGAAACATAATATCACATCATCATCATCATGTTTTCAGCCTGTGGCCGGGTCAGTTTAGTAAAAACAAAAATAATGCCTCCTCTTCCTATATCCTTCGACAATTCTTCCTCCTTTAATTTCTTTCATTCTTCTCCTCTCACTTATACATTTTCTACTGATCATCCCATATCTTTCTTGGCCTTCCTTGTAGTCTTTTTCCTACATACTTCATTTCCATAATTTTCTTTGGTATCTTCTCTTTTTACATCTTCATTACATGACCATACCATCTCAATCTTGCTTCCTCTACTATTTCATGTACTCCAACATCCTCATTACATGACCATACCATCTCAGTCTTGCTTCCTCTACTATCTCATGTACTCCAACATCCTCATTACATGCCCATACCATCTCAGTCTTGCTTCCTCTACTATCTCATGTACTCCAACATCCTCATACATGTCCAATACCATCTCAGTCTTGCTTCCTCTACTATCTCATGTACTCCAACATCCTCATTACATGTCCATACCATCTCAGTCTTACTTCCTCTACTATCTCATGTACTCCAACATCCTCATTACATGTCCATACCATCTCAGTCTTGCTTCCTCTACTATCTCATGTACTCCAACATCCTCATTACATGTCCATAACCATCTCATCTTGCTTCCTCTACTATCTCATGTACTCAAACATCCTCATTACATGCCCAAATCATCTCAGTCTTGCTTCCTCTACTATCTCATGTACTCCAACATCCTCATTACATGTCCATACCATCTCAGTCTTGCTTCCTCTACTATCTCATGTACTCCAACATCCTCATTACATGCCCATACCATCTCAGTCTTGCTTCCTCTACTATCTCATGTACTCCAACATCCTCATTACATGCCCATACCATCTCAGTCTTGCTTCCTCTACTATCTCATGTACTCCAACATCCTCATTACATGCCCATACCATCTCAGTCTTACTTCCTCTACTATCTCATGTACTCCCTGTACTCCTATTCTTTTCCGGATAACTTCATTCCTAATCTTGTTCCTCCTCGTGACAGCTAACATAATAACAACAAGGTCCTATTGTTAAATTTTTATCACCGAGTCTTACTACCTGTTCAGGTTATACACATATGTACTAATTACACTAATAAGTTTGGTATAAGGAAGGTTCAAATTTAGAGTAAGTGCATTAGTGTGGATGAAGAGTGGAAATAAAAAATAAAAAAAACCTCAGTACACCCCAACAGGGATTCAAACCCCGATCTCCCTGTCATTGGCAATCTAGTCTAACTCGAGAATGACGGCTTAGAGTTTGACCATGTAGAACATCTTGTCACCGAAGCAGGTTGGTTTAATGATGAGAGGGGGCCTGCTACAGGTTTAGGGAACCTTGAGTTAATGCTAAACGTTTAGTTTACAAGCAGGGCCAAGATTTTGACTGACCTAAAATTTATTTTAAAAAATTGACCTTTAAAATGACCTAAGGTTTTTAGAAAAAAACACCTCAAACTTAAAAAAAAAATTACTTCAAATTAAAAAAAAACTACTCAAAAATATGAACCAAAACTCGTAATAAAATGCACACGAGTAAATCAAACACTCACTTTACAAATATAAAATGCAATGAAAAGCCTTTAACAGCTTAACTTTTACATTATGTTAAATATAATATTGATTTACAAATATCTACTTCAGCTAATAAGCTACCCCCTTCCAACGCAACCCTCTCCAACCTAGTTACAGTCTCACCAGGAATGTGTATTTTACAACCAAACAAGCAAAGAGGATACAAAGTTCATTTACTACATTACCTTCTGATTCAAACAATTGTGAGACAAAGTTCATGGCCTACATTATCTTCCCATTCAGGCAACTGTGTGTTGAAAAAATGTGTACATTAATAAAATATCGATAGTATTAAAAATATACTCATTCAACATGAATGCCTTCAACTGACTCAAAATACCAAAATAGATTCTAAAATACCTCAAAATGACTAAAATTTACCTAAAAATGACGCAATATAAGAAAATATTAGGTTACCTTACATTCCAAAACAAATAAAAAAGGCAAAAAAGTTACCGATAAAAATGCATTCCTACAACAAAGGGATTGTGAACAAAGTTTATATACTTATGAGCATTATATTATGTGACGAACCAAAAAAAAGTGATATGTCATAAAAGTTTGGACCCTTGACTAAGCATCTTTACTAATTACACAAATCTGTTATGGGTGAGGAGGGTTGAATTTATAGGAAGTGTATCCACAAGTACGTAAAGAAATAATAGAAAAACCACTAAGAAACACCCAACCTTAGCACATCCGGCCTTTATTTTAACTCCTATCGACCCGTTATTGGTAGTCCAGTGAACAATCCACCTTAGGAGGGGGAAATAATGGTGCAAGGTCGCAGTGGACAATCCACCTTGGGGGAAGTGGGGGGTGGAATAATGGTGCAAGGTAGCAGTGAACAATTCACCTTAGGAGGGAAATAATGGTGCAAGGTAGCAGTGGACAATCCACCTTAGAAGGGAAATAATGGTGCAAGGTAGCAGTGGACAATCCACCTTAGAAGGGTGAAATAATGGTGCAAGGTAGCAGTGAACAATCCACCTTAGGAGGGAAATAATGGTGCAAGGTAGCAGTGGACAATCCACCTTAGGAGGGAAATAATGGTGCAAGGTAGCAGTGGACAATCCACCTTAGAAGGGTGAAATAATGGTGCAAGGTAGCAGTGAACAATCCACCTTAGGAGGGAAATAATGGTGCAAGGTAGCAGTGAACAATCCACCTTAGGAGGGAAATAATGGTGCAAGGTAGCAGTGGACAATCCACCTTAGGAGGGAAATAATGGTGCAAGGTAGCAGTGAACAATCCACCTTAGGAGGGAAATAATGGTGCAAGGTAGCAGTGGACAATCCACCTTAGAAGGGTGAAATAATGGTGCAAGGTAGCAGTGGACAATCCACCTTAGGAGGGAAATAATGGTGCAAGGTAGCAGTGAACAATCCACCTTAGGAGGGAAATAATGGTGCAAGGTAGCAGTGAACAATCCACCTTAGGAGGGAAATAATGGTGCAAGGTCGCAGTGGACAATCCACCCTGGGGAGAAATAATGGTGCAAGGTAGCAGTGAACAATCCACCTTAGGAGGGAAATAATGGTGCAAGGTCGCAGTGGACAATCCACCTTAGGAGGGAAATAATGGTGCAAGGTCGCAGTGGACAATCCACCCTGGGGAGAAATAATGGTGCAAGGTAGCAGTGAACAATCCACCTTAGGAGGGAAATAATGGTGCAAGGTCGCAGTGGACAATCCACCCTGGGGAGAAATAATGGTGCAAGGTAGCAGTGGACAATCCACCTTAGGAGGGAAATAATGGTGCAAGGTAGCAGTGAACAATCCACCTTAGGAGGGAAATAATGGTGCAAGGTAGCAGTGGACAATCCACCTTAGGAGGGAAATAATGGTGCAAGGTAGCAGTGAACAATCCACCTTAGGAGGGAAATAATGGTGCAAGGTAGCAGTGGACAATCCACCTTAGAAGGGTGAAATAATGGTGCAAGGTAGCAGTGGACAATCCACCTTAGGAGGGAAATAATGGTGCAAGGTAGCAGTGTACAATCCACCCTGGGGGGAAATAATGGTGCAAGGTTTCAGTGGACAGTCCACCCTGGGGGGAAATAATGGTACAAGGTAGCAGTGGACAATCCACCTTGGAAAGAAGAAGGGGGGAGTGTTTGTGGTATCCTGGGGTCAGAAGCAGTGCCCAGTCCACTTACCCCCAAGGTCATACCATCACTACTAAGTAACACAGTGAAATGCTATCAATTTTGACGGCCATGAAAAGTTTGTATTCCCTAAAGATTTCCTCTTACTAGAAGCTTCCTAATATTCCCTTTGGGTCGAACTCTTGAGATGTCGATGGAGACTGTATTTATGTTCCATGGTTTCTGTATGCACGCATCTTTCAACAAACCTCACATGCCTCACATGAAACTTTTTGGATCTAGGGCAGGAAGGTGACGTGACAACAGAGAGGGGAGTGTTTGTTTTAGAGTGCGTTAAAATAAAACCCATACGTTTATTACTTTTCAATGGTACAATAGAGATGCGCTTTAAAGCCAGGATAATATTACATTTTACTTTTAGCTGTTGACCCTGACGGTCTTGGGGTAAAGTGCTTGCCTTACGATCAGGTGTTCGTGGGTTCAAACCCAACTGAGGTTGACGGATTTGTCTTGAGCGATAAAAATCTGTAGCACAACTTCCTTCGGAGGGGAAGTAAAGCCGTCGGTCCCATGTCGATTGTGGCATGTAAAAGAACCCTGGAAGGTATGCGAAAATACCTTTCCTCGTAAAATCTTTAGGCACTTTCGCTCTCGATCCTAGAAATTCTCGGGTGTTTATATAATCAGTCGGTTCTGAAAGTGCACGTTAAATACCGCAAATAAATAAAAAATAAAAACTTTTAGTTTTTATTGGCTAAGAAAAACACTGTTGATTTTTTATAACCCGTGTTTAATACCCGTCCTTCTTCGTTAGATTATTAGAGAGGTCTAGCACAAGTATATCATACCTTGGTTCAATTCCAGGTAGTGCTGAGAATATATTTATATAAAAGTTGGTCTGGTTAACTAATTAATTATTATCTTAACGCTATAACTGTGTGAATAAATAATATTAGAAAAACAATCATAACAGAAATTAGTGATTAGAATGTACACGTTAATATACCAAATAGCAATTAAATATTTAACCTCTTCTGCTTGTTTGTATGCTATTCCAGGCCTTGGTCCTCTATAGGTCGCCGGTTTAACTAAACCTCTGTAACTCGTGTCTTTGGCTGGGTTATATCGAGTTTCTGGAGAGACCAGGTTTGAATGTCAGCCGAGAACTATAATGACAAATTTATCTGGATATGATACGAGTAATTTGAAGGGATATATTACGGATTCTAATTGCCCAGATTTATAAATATAATATAAAGTCGAAAACTTATTTTATGAATCCCAATCTTCAATTTAACCACGAATTCCTAATACCGAGTTTAAATTTGACTCTTGGAAAAATTGAGGAACATAAAGAGGAATAAGGATTTAAAAAAAATTATAGCTAACTTAAACGTTAACTTTTTTTACGATGGTTTTTGTGTCTGGTTGTTAAATTTGTTCTTTAAATTAATTATGTTGTGGATGAACCTTCAATAAAGAGAATTAGAGCTCAAAACAAATATAGAGTATAGGGGAAAAATCTGTGCCGGGACCGAGGATTGAACCCCGGACCCCCAGCACAGAAGTTTGACACCTTACCCCCCCTAGACCGACCAGGTCACCCAAATTTAACTTGGCTTCCACCTGTTAGTCCACAAGTAAACCTTTTTAATGAACTTTAGATTATGGTTAAAAGAGACTCTAATATTTAAATTAGTTAAAAAAAACGTATTTTATGGGATTCTTATGGTGTTTGAGATTTAAAAGTGGTCCTGGAATATGTGTGTCTATGTGACTTTCCCCAATTTTAATTCTATTCCCTCCAAATTAATTTTTTTTAATCTCAAATTTGATAAATGTCTATAGTAAAAAAAAGTTATTTTACTATTTTTTGTAATTTTTTTTTATGTTTCTTAGTCTTTATAATGATTATTAATTTTCAATATTTTGATATTAGTGAGAACATATTTAAAATAGATTTAATTAACTGTAGGTTTTATCTAATAACTTACACCTGTAGTCCTGATTCTATTCCTTAATATTTATAGCTTTGACAAATCTAGCAATTGGATGTAAAAACTTGGCTTGAATACAAATTTTAATTTTCTTTGATGTCTATTAGAGGCATGCGAAACTTCAAAAAGGTTGAAATTTTAAATCAAAGGTAAATTCTCCTTATAACGTAAGCATAGGTAAATTTGGATATTTAGTTATAAAATAATATTGTGTGATTTATTTTCTCTTAACCTCTCCGATTACCGGAAAAAACTTAATGCACAATTTAGAAACTAAAGAGTAGTGTTATTTGACAACAAATATATTATTTTCGACTTTGCTTCGCATCTTTCAAGCTTCACTTCTACTTCGCTTCGCATTAAGTAATCTTCACACACATGCTAACATTTTATATTACACTTTCTTTTCTTGAGAGTTCTTTTTCACGATAGTACATCAGTTAACTTTATATAGCTATTGTATTGTGACATACTTGATTCAATATAAACTAAAACTTGTTAATTCGAATTATTGGGACCGAAGCTGGTTCGAATTAGCGAAAATTCGAATTAACCGGAGAATGCGGGGATACAGTATTTTCACGAATTTTAAATTACAGTTTAATCAAATTTATTTACCTGATTATAACACGTGATATGTACTGTAATTATTCTTAATTACAGGTAAACAATTGTGCTGACTAATATGTAAAATATTAAACATTTATTACAGATATAACCTGTTTCTTTAAATTCTCTTTTAACTTTGAGATTGTTAACCAATAAAATAGGCTATATTTAATTGACTTAATTTTTTTCCACGTTTTCTAAAAAATTGTGTTCGAATGATCCAGACTTTTTGGACTACAGGGGTTCGCGAATGACCAGACTTTGGTTACAGGGTTCGATCTAAAATTACAAACTAACACATTTCACGGACCGGTATAAAATCTCGTTCAGTTCAGGAATTGTGTAACGATTGGAGCTGCCCTGTTTATGAAATGGTCAGCACAAGCGTTACACACAGTGTTGCCAAGTCTATTGTCTCTAGCAATAGTAAATGGACCTGAAATGGATTGTATTTTGACCAGTAGGATACTACTTTCTGACCTTATATTGATAAGCCCTGGATTTCGTTAAAAAAAAAATTAATTGTAAAATATGTTAATAGATAGCGGGACACAGGATATTACTCTTAGAAAATATCCTAAAATTGGATTGTACAGGTGGTGAAATTATATCAAAAGTAATATCCAGATCGTACAGTTGGCAACACTTGGCTACACAATTCATGAAATGAACTAGGTTTTGTCCATTTTGTGAAATGTTCGGGGATACAGCACGAATGACAATATTGCCCGATAATTATGGTAATTCACAAATAGTTGTGATATAATATATTATATATATATATTGTGTGATATATATATAGTGTATTATATTAATAGGTTGTGATATAATTATAAGTTGTGATATATAATAGTTTGATTTATAGGTTGGTAAATTTATACTATATATTGGTATATATATTATAGGTTGGATATATTAAGTTTTTATGTTTGATATATATATTGGATATATATATATATAGGTTGTGATAATTATTATATATATATATAGGTTGTGATATATTATAGTTGTGATATATATAGGTTGTGATATATATAGGTTTAATATATATATAGGTTATATTATATACACACATATAGAATCAAGTATTCCCAATAACAATATTTTTTGATGGAAGTACTAGCGATAAGTTCGCCACATTACAATGATCAACGTTTCGTGACAAGAACTCTGGAGCGATGCTGGAGAGGATGACACTCCAGTCAACCAATAAGGACGAGGTGTGGGCCGGACCTGTACGTGACGGAGGTCCGTGATTGGCTGACCCCCGTGGGCTATGTACTCAATGGTCAGCTTCTCCCCCCTCTCCGCCCCGACCCCCACCTAAACTTCCATCCATGGTCTCACAAAAGTTACGTGGAAAGGTTTTTATTTTTCAAAGAACCTCAAGGTCTTCCACAACTAGTTGCTCTTCCATTACCCCTCCTCTATTCCTCCTCCTCCTCCTCCTCTTCGCTTCTTTACTAACAATGTGCACCTAATTATTGTCGAAGAGACGATCTTTAAGGCCTTGTCTTATCGTGTCTGTAACTTCCAACTCGACCCCAAGCCAAACAATCTCTTCTTCTGTCTGTTATATTAGTTGACGACAATCCACCTAGGTTTTATTACATCACTTATATGGCCGACGTCATCATACACACAGTACAGTGAAAAAAAAAACGGGTAAAGAGCACATAGCCCCACTTTTGAAATAAAGAGTCTACCATATCGATTAAAATGTTTTTTCAAACAGTATTTTTTTAAAAATTATTATTCACTATTAAAACATAATGGTACTTGAATTTGCCAATATTACGATTATTGGTTTGTTGGGATACACAATATTTAACTAACGAGTTGAATAAACTCCCTCGCATTTCGCCATGTTGGTTAACACCTTCATCCTAACATTTTACATCCGTAACAAAGTAACAGAGAAACCACTAAAACGTTAAATAAATTTAGATTACACATCCCAATTTTTTAAAAAAAAACCTTAATTGGTTTGCGAAATGAAGGTTAGAATTGTTAGTTGGTGCTATTTTGTAGTTTTATAAACTATAAAAATAATTATAGCTATAAAATATATGTTTTAGTGTATTATAGGTTTTTAAGTGGCCCCTCATGTAAGTGTAAGCTTTAATTTTATTGTGTTGTGTTTAAAATTATTTCTGTCTGATACAATGAACTAATAAGCGTAATTATTCGTGCAAAATGTTTTAGTGGTTTTTTTTTATGAAAAATTAATGTTTTGAGATAATGTATTTTATTGGGATGAATTTTTTTAAATATAAAAGTGTGGAGGAAAGCGTTCGTTCTAAGCCCACAACCGTTGAGCTGTGGTATTTTTTTTATTTATTTTTTAGCACAACGTCTTACTAACCGTTTGGGTTATACGCTTGTGTACTAATTACGAAAATGGTTTTAAGGGATTAGGAAGTACTATATATATAGGCCTATATATATATATTATAGAAAGTGTACTCGAATTTGCGTGGAGGGAAAGTGAAAAATCATTTTGAAATAACTATCTTCAGTACACCCAACCGAGATTCGAAACTCGATCTCCCCGTCATCGGCATTCTAGCTACTGCGAGAGTAGCACCTTAGACCATGCGGCCATCGAGGCGTGTTGTGTGCTGGAAAAAATATGATACATGAGGTTGACCTTATTTGTGGATAAGTTTTGGTTTTGTTTTAAAAATGATTCTAGCCATTTTACTTTGTCAGTTTTCTGGCCAGTCCATCAAACAAGATGGGAGTGTTCAAACAAACATTATCTAAACTAAGCCTAGTTCACGTTACAATTTCAATGTAGATGTCAAAAATAACTTTAAATTATAGTCCTAAAGGAAGTAATATAGGTATATTAAGCTGTTTTATTGTATTTAAAATAAATTGTTATTTTAAATTGACAAAGAAAAATTAACTACTCAGAAGTGTTCGTAACTTTAGGTAACTGTGAGCAAAATGCTACTATATATAAAAAAAGTCGCACGTTTTAAAATCTTCTTTTACATTTAAGAGCGTGCCAATCAACTCTGTGATACAGTCGGCTAGAATTCGTAAATTTACACCAACACTATTGCACGTGGATCATTTCTGATTAAACATTAATGGAGATAAAGAGTTAATAGAAGTTTCTAATACTGAACACTGTTGATTATTAAATGTATTTGGATAAAAACTGCATTGAAAATGCAGTTTTGACCATTTTAGAACGTCTTCACAGATAAGCATTGTGCACAAATCTTCATTCTGTCATAAAAGGACATTCTTTAGTTATTAACAAGAAACTTGAAACAATGGGGACAAAGTTTCTTGTTAATAACCACAGCATGTCCCTACTAAGACATAATGAAGATTTGTGCACAGTGCTTATCTGTGAAGACGTTCTAAAATGGTCAAAAACGATCTTTTCACTGCAGTTTTTATCCAATATTTAACATTTCAACAATGTTTCAGTATTAGGAACTTCTATTAACACTTTATCTCCATTAATGTTTAATCAAAAATGATCCACGTGCAATAGTTTTGGTGTAAATTTACGAATTCTAGCCGACTGTATCGCAGAGTTGATTGGCATGTGATGCACGTTCTAACAGTGTGCGTTGTTTTGAATGTTCAATGACGTAACCTAATTTCTCTATTCTCACAAGGCGTGACAAGTTTCACTTCACATCCACCACACCTGGGGTTTGCCTACCTCCATCTATGTCATCAGTCTTGCAATAGATGAGACGGCTGATGACGGGGAGGATGGTAGTTCGAATCTCTCTGTCAGTTGTAATGAGGGTCGATCCCACGACTTACATACGATTTTAAGATAAATTGTTTATTATTGGCTCGTGTTCGGTCTCTATATAGAGCCTAAGGTTAAATAATTCACAACGTTTGATTCTTAGATTTAATCTCGAAACAAATTCCATCGAATCCGAATCTTGGGGGGTCTATTTATATTTTAAATTTAGAATCCATTTCGAATCTCTCAGATTTTCAGATTCGGAACTTCGAATCGAAAGAGGACCAGTGTTTTTTTGTTTGTTTTTTTTTTTTGCAATTTTCTTAGTAAAACTTTTTTGTTGTTTCAAAATAAATAAAATATTGATCCAGTAGAAACATCTGGTTTAATTTTCTTCACATGTTGATATCAACAGTTGTTGAATATCTGTCAAATGTTGTCCTGTAATTTAATGACAACCTTTTCTTTTCATTTAAAAAGTCTATCATCTAATGCCGCTATGATCATTGACAGATATTCAACAACTGTTGATATCAACATGTGAAGAAAATTAAACTATATGTTTCTACTGGAGCAATATTCGATCTATTTTGGACAAAAAAAAAGCTATAAAAGATGCAAAAACACTGGCTTTTTTTTCCACGTACCCTTCCATCTCATCTTAAGGCCTCAGTCAACGAGAACGTATCAATCACTGTCGGTCCACACGGCTTAAAATACAACGGTCTGTGTAATTTTTTTGAAAGTATTTTCCTATTCTATCTACCTTTATACTCCCTTTCGCCCTTCACCAACAAATCAGCCTTTAACATGTCAATAAGGAAGAGGGTTAAAGAAAACAATGAAATTTCTTATTTCAAGGTGAAGAGGAAAAGGGTGATTGTGAAATGAAATGGAGGACCTGCAGTTTAACGTGAGATCCGAACCACGGTGGAGGCCTGGCATTCCACACATTCACAAGTTGTGATTAATACACGTCTTGTCAGAGATGAAGGAAGGGTTTGGCAATCAGATAAATCTGTGCCGGGACCGAGGATTGAAACCCGGACCTCCAGCACATAAATCTGACACCTTACCCCTAGACCACCAGGTCATCTTTTTATTTTTAATAAAACTGTAGTGTTGTTAAGGAAAAAACTAAATTTAAAATGACGCACTTTAGAATTTTTTTTTAGCACCATGTCTTACTACCCGTTTGGGTTACGCTAATGAATTAGGGATAAGGAAGGTTGAATTTAGTATAAGTGTACCTGCGTTTGCGTGGAGGGAACTTGGAAAACCATTTTGTGAAAACCACTCGCAGTACACCCGACCGGGATTTGAACCCCGATATCCCTGTTATAGGCAGTCTAGTTAAACACGAAAGAGACGCCTTAGACAATGTGACCACGAAAGCACGTGTTAGGCGTTATTCGATTGTGTTTAAATGATTGAAATCTTTGATACGGATATGTTTATTTGTGCACCCTACAAGAACGTCTTACACTGCAGCACTTTACTCAAAATGACTATTCGAATAAGATTATATATATATATATATATATATATATATATATATATAATTGAACAAATTTAACAAAAGATTTTTCTGACATTCTAAAATAATTTAAATCTTTGATAGATTTTTGCCTAAGGTCTTTCATACAATGTCGAAAGCACGATAAGTTCGCTATTAATTATGCGTTATGCACGAGTATAAGCCCAACTTTCAGGGGAAAAGGGGAAAAAAAAAATATTCTCGAGTCATTCTTGCAAAGGACACGTCCAACGCGGAGAAGAAGTTGAAGGTATTAGCGAGCGAGGCAGCGGTGGTGAATATAAACAGCAATATTACTCCCATAATCTTCTAGTGATATTCAACGCGTGTGTGGTCTTGACTGACCCTCAGGTGTTATGGAAACATAAAGCAAAAGAGAGAGACCCGGTTTTTTTTTGTTTTTTGAGGTTCCACAACCTCACTTCTTTGAGGTCGTTGAGGTTCGTTCCACGGCAGACACAATGCTCCGTCCAAACGACCGACACTTCTTTTAAATAAAGTTAAAAAAAAAAGAGAGAAGAAATTACTAATAATAAAACTGGTCACACATGCTTTTTTTTTAAAGAGAATAATAATAATATTAATAATAATAAAAAGTTGTGAAGAATATTATATTTATGCTACTAGTTTAAATTATTAACGGGTGATATTTATTGTTGTTAAAATGGTCAACTTAAATGCTTGAGTTTAACCTTGAGATGCAAAAAAAGGTTAAAATGAATAAGACCTAAAAATAAAAGATCTTGTCTTGTCTACACAAATAATATATGTTTAGCAAGTGCTAAGTAGTCTATAATTTTAAGTGGTTGCGCATCAGTTTCACAACAACAATCATCTAAATAGGATACATACAATAAGCAATCACGTCATTACTTTTTTTTTTTTTTCTATTTGAAGTATTTAACGTACACTTTCTTGAACCGACTGATTGTATCAACACTCAAGAATTTCTATTAGCGAGAGCGAGAGAGCCATAAAAATTTGCTGTGAAATGTATTTCCACATAAAGTAGCCCCATGGCTTCTTTGGTGCTGACTGACAGTTCACAGCTGACTATCAGAAGTGACAGCTGCTAAACACATGTTTTTTGCAGATCATATGGTTCGGCGTAGGGATACATAATTTGGTCTGGTAACTTTTCAGAGCTGTCAGTCAGCACCAAAGAAGCCATGGGGATACTGTACCTTTCACGCCACAATAGACATGGGCTTTATTTTATTTCACCTCCGAAGGAAGTTGTGCTACGGATTTTTTTGTCGCTCAGTAAAAAATCTTTGGCTGGGTTTGAACCCACGAACATCGGGTCCTAAGGCGAGCACTTTACCCCAAGACCCCCCCGAGGTCAACTACGTCATTATTATTTTATAATTTTTAGATACATGAATTACGCATGAATGTGATTACAGTTCGAAAAGTTTATTTTATATAAAATTCGCCACCATTACTGGATACTAATATAAAGGTACCGGATTCGATTCCCGGTGGGACCATAGGTATTTTTTCCCCAAGGGGAATCATTCCTTTGATTGTCATGGTTTGGTTAGATGGGCTCAAGTTAGGTTTAAAACGTATACTGGCACCACATAATCATCATCATCATCATATCATCCCATCAAGGTGAAGTAACCGCACCTACATCGTCTATCTATTTTCTGGATAATTAACTCAACTCCTTTATCCGTTTGATGGGTAACTATGCCACCCGCATCGGTGGTTACGTGGTCTAACGCGTCACACTCTCATGTTGGCTTGGGTGTCCGATGATCGGGTATACTGAGGGTATTATTCCTAAATGGTTTCTCACTCTCCCTCCATGCAAATATGGGTTCATTTGGTATAAAATTCTACATTCCTCATTCTACATACCAAGAGCGTAATTATCGTAAGATACATACAAATCTTTTTTAAATTACCGCGTCTTACTACCTGTTCGGTTTATACGCTTATGTACTAATTACACTAATGGTTTTTAGGGATTAGGAAAGTGATAACTAGAGGAAGTATACAAGCATTTGCGTGGAGGCTGAGTGGAAAACCATTTTGTAAAAAAAACTCTCAGTACGCCCGACCAAGAATCTAACCTCAATCTCCCCGTCATCGGAAGTCTAGTCTACTGTGAAGAGTAGCGCCTGAGACAATGCGGCCACCGAAAGCTGATTTGTATACAGCTTGCACGAGTAACTATGACGCGATGAAAAAAAACCATGTTAATTTAGTTAATTACAAATTATGTATTCTCCAAACATTTCCTGTTGCTTTGGAGTAAGTGAGGCCAACCGTTGGTCTAAAAGTTTTCACTTAGATACAGCTCTTTGTGGTGTAGTAATATTAAAAATAAAAATATTTTATGGAGGTCTTTGAAAATGGAATTAGCTATGCTCTTTGATTGAGACAGATGGTACTCATTTCTCAAGGTTTCTGCAACAGTGTATACTATGGAAGAGAAAAAAAGTATGTGTGGTATACCATACCATTAATTTTAAAATAAATTAATCACCTTGAATACAAGTTCAACCCAATTTTTAGGGGAAAGTTGCCTATATTGTACCACTTTTCAAATTTAAATTTTTATTTGCCATAAATACTAACCTATGATATTAAGTGTATTTTTACACAAACCTGTACTTATTTGCTGATATATTTGTACTGTTTCAAGCTCAAAAGGATGTAATTGGAAATAAATACAGCGATTTTTCTAACTGGCTGCAATCGGTACGATATAGGAAACAGGTTTCCTAAATTGTACCACCCATGTCCTAAATCGTACCACTACAGTATTTATTAGGAAGAAGCTACTAATAAAAATATAATATTATACTACATTGTAGTGTGATTCTTCGGACGAAAACTAATTGGATCGGACACATTCTTAGGAGGCACTATCTTCTGCATGACATAATTGAAGGCAAGGTTGAGGGAAATAGAAGCTTAGGAAGAAGAAGGTTTCAAATATTGGATGAATTTAGGGAAGGAAGAAAATGCTGGGAGCTAAAGGAAGAGGTGGAGGACAGGACGCATTGGCAGTCTAAGTCCACTGACAAAATAATTAATCTGTCGTGTGACAGAACACCTATTAATAATCACAGTACAGAGGTATGTTTTAGTATTTAAATGTTTATCAAAACTTTTTCTATTTGCAGTCCATACAAATAAACTGTTTTAATCCTGACTTGACCCCTGCACATCTTTCATGCACCCAGGACCAGCATACCAAACACTGCACCATGTCCTCAACAGAATGATCTTCACATACGGAACAAAACCATTCTTCTTGCTGGATTTGAATACTAACATCAGTTTGTGTTGAAGTAGATGGTAGGCTTTCTCCGTTGGTTTGCAGATCTGCTTTTTCTAAATTTCTCCACATAGATGAAACCTTTTTCTTAGCATTGGCTACTTCTTTTTTTATCTTGGGCTTTGTCAGTCTCAATTCATTTGCTTTGGCCTTCTCTATTTTCATTTTCAACTGTTTTACTTTGTCCTCTGCCATTTCTTTTGCTGTTTGCAAATCTTTCTTGTATGGACTGCTTGTTAGCACAATAGGCCTTTGTTTGTCAACCCACCTCATTTTGACACTTTTTTTTTGGTGGGTTTGGGAATTGGTGAGATATCTTCAATTGACACATTAAGTTGAGAGGTGTTGGCTGGTCCAGCCTTTGGCTTTACTGCAACATCCGGTCGGTCATTGGTTTCATCTGCAGTAGGTGCAGTGGGTGGTCCATTGGTGACATCTTTAGTAAGTGGTGCATCTACATTGGTATCTTCTGAAGGCTCAAGATATTCAGCTGGTAAAAAGTCAGAGTCTTTAAACACATTACGGTCAACTGGCCAGACTCCACATCCACGGAATCCATTAATGGAATTCTCAACTGTTGCTGCCCTTGCATAGGCTTCTGCCACAAGTTGAGTCACCTGGTATTGTGTAACACACAGTCCTGGATTGGTACGAAGCCATTTTTCAACCACTTGTGTGTAGAACCCTTTCAGTGGTTTAAAAAACGACTTGTCTAATGGCTGAACCCGATGCGTTGTGTGGCCAGGCAACTGCAACATAATTACTCCGGCTTCTATTGCTATATCCAAAGCTTCTAAGTTATTTGAATGTGTTGTGTGGCCGTCTAGAACTAAGAGAATTTTATTATCGTTGTTTGGTTTGACGGCAGCAATAAAATGTTTTAGCCACTGGATGAAGAGGTCACTGTTTATGTAGCCTGTTTCAGAAACCTCAGGTGGAGCCCCAACTTTTAATTCATTAGCCATTCTCATGCGCTTAAAAATTAATATGGGAGGGACATAGTCTAAGTAGCGCTTGAGAGTTGGCTTTGAAATACCGTATTGGCGACAGCATTCATTAAAACCCATGTCCCCATTTCTATAAGCTGCGAGGACTCGTTCCATATCCGATTCACTCCAACCTCCATATTTTCGCTTCGTCATTCTGTAACACACACGGACACGCGTGTTATTTATGTTTATCGTGGTGTTTAATAAAAGTTTGGTAAAAAATAGCAAATATGGAACAAGGAAGATTTAGGCCCCCAATTCGTACCGGTACGAATTAGGAACCCACTTGTGGTACGATTTAGGCAACATCCTGGAGCTTTAAACATAACCTTATTTATAACCTCAAACTATCACTACGATAAGAATAAACCAAAGGTTGCTTTTAGAATTAGTTATATTACAATAATAGATGCATGAAAACAAGTAAAACTTACCTTCGGATTCAGTATTTCCTTAGATACCAAGTCCAAAAATTACATCCAGATCCACTGAAACTAAATAACATTAATAAAAGCGTTCAACGTGGTCATACCAGTGTAATATTTTCGCGGGCTACTTAAAACAATGGGAGGTTAAAAACATAACCCCTAGAGCACTCTACCATAATCATTTCCCAGAAAATCAATGGTGGTACGATTTAGGTGGTGGTACAATATAGGCAACTTTCCCCTATATATTAATCGTTACAAAAAAAGGAAAATTTATGGAGTATTGGAGTGATGTCTCAGAAAAGTATTTTTTATAATCTCTTTTTTATAATCTATTAAATCTTATAACAAATATGTTTATATTGAAACTTCTTATAAGAGCTCCTTGACTTTATATATTGGAGGTCAAGGGTAAAATAAATTATTTCTTTCTCCACATGGATGAATAATGAACAACCATGACAAAAATGTTGTGTTTACTGTATATTATAATGGATGATCTTGTATTTGTTTAAGATTTTCAAGTGTCTTTGGATTGGATGTTGTGCCTGTCCTAGTCTTACATCAGATCATAAAGCACGAAGCTACGACAGGCCTAGCAGGCCATTAGTGGGAAATAAATGGCTTGAATAAAAAAAAAAATTGACCCAGACCACAGGTTGAAAACAGTAATGGATGTAAATAAATTCTAGAATACTAAATTTTAGTGAATTTCGAATTAATGTTGGTGGTCGAAAGTGGATGTTAAAAGGTTTTGTCAATATTTAACCTAAGCCCAATATCTAATTGGCAATATCTCATCTACCTAGGGATCCCCCTTAGCAATCTCATCCACATCGTGAGGCCAAGTGGAAGGAGGGGGGGAGAAGAGGGGTAAAATGGAAGAGAGAGGGATTCTATCGTACAAGGCAGTCCAATCCAGTCATAATTATCTGCTTAAACCTCCACGGGAAGAATAAAAAATCTGTCCAGTCTAGGATCAAAATTAGAAGAGCTCAAACAGTTGTTGGATGGAATCTGTTAGGGGACGCAAGAAAAGGCTAGTTTTTTGGTTTTTTTTAGTTTTTATGGCAAAACAGTTTGGTCAAAATAAATCAAATATTGCTCCAGTACAAACATAGTTTAATTTTCTTCACAAGATGATATTAACAGTTGTTGAATATCTGTCATGAACATAACAGCATTAGATGAGAAACTTTTTAAATTATGATAAAAAGTTGTCATTAAATTTCAGGACACCCTTGACAGATATTCAACAGCTGTTGAGGTCACTACGTGAAGAAAATTGAACTCAATGTTTACACCGGATAAATATTTTATTTCTTTTGACAAAAAAAAAAATCCCTACGAGATCCATGCACCACCTTAGAGCCTCGATGCTCTCGGCCACAAGTAAGACCCATCAACAATATAATTATATACAAACAATACTTATTTCCACATTTAAAAAAAATATTTTTAATAGTTTCTTCTAAAAAAAACCCATAAAAACTAGCAAACAAATGAAAAGCTCTTGTCGACTGATGAACGATTTCTTTGTTTTACCATTTGACTTGCATGAATGAAAACCCGAGATAAGTGGTTGACTTTGAGCAATCATCATCGATGCAAGACCTTCACACACACACACACACACACACACACACACACACACACACACACACACACACACACACACACACACACACACACACACACACACACACACATACACACACACACACACTACACACACACACAAACACACACAAATTGGCTTTCAAACCGAAAACAAACCTCAATAAAGATATTGTGCTAATCATCTTCTAAACATTGGATCCTGTTGTTTCAAGTATTTCGTGATAGGGGAAAAAGATGAGATTTTAGGAAGGGGGGGGAAGGGGGTCACACTGGCGAGGGAGGAAGGGAGGGAGAGGGGGGGGGGCCAAGCTGTGAAGTGGCACTTGAGTCAATGCCCGGTGTTGTTCTTCGTCTAAGTGACGTGATAATTTGGTGGTTAACACTTGACCACTTTGGGCCGAATGCAGTATTACCACGAGAGGTCTCCTATATCACTGGACTCGGAGGAACAACCGTATAGACACCATCACAGTCGATTCATTTAATCGGTCGTCAGGTTTGTCTAATGATATCGTTTCGTTTAAAAATAAGACATAAAATGGGTTTATTTGCTTGGTTTGATAAAAAAAAAAGTCTATGCATTCATTACAACCATAGTTTTACTTAAACTATTTAAGGTGATTGGTCCTTTTTATTTGACGTGTAAATGCAGAGCGATGGGAACAAACGTTTATCTTGAAGAATTTTTATTGTTTTGCAATTTTCTTTTCGGAAACGGTTTGTTCAAGAATAGAAGCGTGTTTATTAAGTTATAATTTTTTAATAACACACCTCCTCTGTAATTTTAACAGTGATCAAATATCGAATAAAATTGACATTTTTCAATAGAAAACTGCCTGCTTCATAGCAAAAAATAAGAAAAAGTAACAATTAATAAACATTGATACATTATCTTAAAAGAGTGTTGAAAATATTACTATAAAAATTTCACTATTCTCGAGAAAACTGATATTTCCAAACGTATGCTTTTTTCCGCAAAACCTGTCCAGTAGCAAGCGCCATCTACGGTTTCCGTGATCCATCTGTTCTTGTTGGCGCGGAAGGATACTTTGGTCTGTTGTTAAGCCACGCCACGCCTTTCACCCTCCTGCCACCATCCCACAAAATAGGTTTTAGACTTGCACTCGACTAGGGCCAAGGGCCTTAAGAAAATGGTTTACTTTGAATGTTGTTTATTAATAATAATAATAATAATAATATTTATATGCACCGCGTCTTACTACCCGTTCGGGTTATACGCTTAAGTACTAATTACTCTAATGGATTAGGAATTGGGAGGGTTGAATTTAGAGGAAGTGAACCCGCATTTGCGTGGAGGGAGAGTGGAAAACCATTTAGGAAAAACCACCCCCAGTTCACCCAACCGAGATTCGAACCTCGATCTCCCCGTCCTCGGTGGTCGAGCTTAACACGACTAGCGCGTTAGCCAACTACGCCACTGAGGCGGGTATGTTGTTTATTACATTAGGATTGAAAGATTAGTATGAATTAAGTTAATCATTGTACATTTTATGACATTATATCAGATTGACAAACATTTATAATTTTTTAAGTGTCATTCTAAATTTAGTGGTTTAAAAAAGAAAATTATAGGCATATTCCGATGAAGCAAGGCTTACCCATCGTAGTGTTCGAGAAGTCTAAGACGTTGGCCTCTCATTTCACTTTATTACTGTCGATGACAAAATCTAGTCCAAAATGCCAACCAACACGTTCTGTTTAAGTTGGTAATTTTATGTGTAATTTATCGCTTGTTTTCTCATCATGATAATTCAGATTTATTTATTCTATCTTACCCTTCCTCCATCTTCTATTCTATCCAGTAATTTATAATGCTTGTGGTAAACGGGCAGCAAAAAATATGTATATAAAGGTAAAATTGGAGAAAATGTGTTAACGTTAAAAAAAATTAGAGTTTTCATTGCAAAAAAAATGTCCAAAATAAAGGAAATATTGCTCCAAGGGATACATTTTGTTTCTATCTCCTACACATATCAATCCCAACAGGTTCTTAAATTATAAGTCAGGGGTATCAATTAATTTGAGCATAAAATTTTAATATAAATTGAAAAATTCTTGTTCAAATTCCACTATAGGCCTACCCATAGCAAAAATATAAACAAAAGTTGAGATTTGTTGTAGCAAGGGTCGATCCAGGCCCTGTTGTCGAGGGAGGGGGGCGGTTGGTGGTTTTCATAAGGGTCCTTCAAGTATAAGGTATAAATTTAAGATTTTAACTATAATAATTTTAATAATAATAAAATTGCTGGTTTATAAAAATAATTTTAATTAATAACTATGAATGGTGTTAAAAAGAGGACTCGTAAGGAAAAACAGCCATTTTAATTTACATATTTGTGATTTTACCACACACAAAAAAAACTTAAAACGAAAAGTCACTTCATAATAAAAGTAATACATATTTAAATGTGTCTAAAATATTTTAGTATTAATAAAAAGTATTCATATAAATAATTGGTTATCATACTAAACTTATTAAGCCAATTACTGGACAGTTTTAGTTTTAAGCTATTTTTTTATCATGTTTCATGGGGTAGAGAGGACGTCACCCCCAAGCTCCCTTTTGGATTCACCACTGTTTTGTAGAAAGTTCAAATAAATGTTTTTACCAAAGTAATATTCTATTCATTTTGGCCAGAGAGTTCCCTTTGTTATAAAAACAGAAATATTTATGTCAGTTTAGTTTGTTTATTTCCATCACACCTTAACGTTTTAAGGTGGTAGTGGGCCCTACAGGTTTGAAAAGTGTTATTTGATTCCTTGACAGGTGGTTTGGATAGTAAGCATACATATAAATACCAAATTTGAATTTATATTTGATACCTATCACTTAGCTTATCTGTCTATTTTACAGTGATGTTTCAGGCAAGTCATAGCCTATAGGTTAAAAGGCATTTTAATCAAGCTACGAGCTAAAAGTGAAAGATATAAATTAGTTTGAATTCAAATAAAACCATCATTTGCGTGGAAGGAGAATGGAAAACCATTTTGAAAAAACCACCCTCAGTTCACCCAACCAGGAATCGATCTCATACCGCCATGTTATCGGCAGTCTAGTCTAATGCAAGCCTGACGCCTTAGACCATGTGGACTCTAAAGCAGGTCCATAATGTGAACGACGAACAGAGCCAGAATCGGTGGCTGCGTGGTCTAGAGCGTCACGCTCACACAAGACTACATTTCCGGTTATAGTGAGATCGGGGTAAGAATTACCCTCGAGTGTTCTGAGAGTGGTCTATTTTAATGGTTTCCTACTCTCACCCCAGGAAAATGTGGGTATGTTTCCTCTAAGTTCTACCTTCTCCACCCCCTTTATTGATAGTGTAAATATGAGACAGCCCAGATAGAAAGTAAGTTTAGGATAGCCTGACGGGATAGTAAATCTAGGATAGTAGGTCTACGATAACCCAGACTGATAGTAAATCTAGGATAGCCTGAACGGATACTAAGTTTGGGATAGCCCGGACAGAATAGTAAGTCTAGGATAGCCCAGACGGGATAGTAAGTCTAGGATATCCTGGACGAATAGTAAGTCTAGGATTCCCGGATGGATATTAAGTCTAGGATAGCCCAGACCTATAGAAAGTCTAGGATATCCCGGGGCGGGTAGTAAGATACGGTGCAAACATACATCGACGAACATAGTCGGTTCTACCATTGACCCCCCTTTTTATGAATATAACTAAAAACGTTTTGTTAAGATCAAAGCCCCGGTTTATGTGTTATTTTTCTGCGTGCCTGGTTATTATTGACTTGTAATGCGTTGAACGGTGGTCAATATTTGAACAAACGTCCCACTTCCACACCAAACTATGACACGGCTGTTAACGATAGGTCTTACTGTGCGTGCGTGTGTGTGCGTGTGTTTGCTTGGTATGAGGATCACGAACAGTAGATCTGATGGAAGGCACACTTTATTTTTAGAACTGGGATAGAAAACTACTCAAAACTTGAACATACTCGAATGTCTTATTACTTTCTCTTGGCACCTCGGCAAGAGAAGTATTGTGATTGTGAAAAAAAAAAATCGAACTTAAAAATTTTGATAAATGTCGGATGTTTCATGACTTCCATGAAACCGAAAAAAAGTGGTTCTCGCAATGCCGTCTGTCTGTCTGTCTATCTGTACGTTGGGCTAGAATCGAAACACTTTTATAGATTAGGATAAAACTTAGTATCTGGGATTTCATAAGTCCTCAACCCCTTCAAACCCCCCACACCCCCGCCCATTCTTGGAATAAATATCTAGCCCTAAATTTAAAGGTAGTTTACTAAAGGGCAAAAAGAGAAAAAAAGAGATTTTCTCGAGATTCTTTTTTATAGATTTTGATTAAACTTTATTTCTAGACACTGTTTATCACTATAAATATGATGGCAATTCTCATTTTCTCATAAAAATGACTTTGAGGGTACTTTACATAGGGAAATTTCCAAATTTTGACAATTTCTCCTCAACTATTTAAGATACGAAATAACTTATTGTTGAAAGTTGTAGTACTATTAAAGATACAGATCTTTCATCTGAAATATAGTTTTATAAAACCAATAGTTTCTGAGCTATAAGCATTTATAAATATATACTTTTTAATTCATGTCTTTGAAAATAATTTGATTCTTATTCTCTTTGGTGGACAAAGATGTTTCTCTTTTCTCAATTTTTCTGTAACAGTGTTTCTGGTTCCTAATGCCATGGAGTAAGAAGCAGTGTATCTTAATTATTTCATTCGTGATCTTTGGTGTAATGTTTCTATAACAACGATATACCTATTATTTCGTTTCACAAATCTGACAAGTTTTTAGTAAGATAAAAACGAGAGAAAATGTGTGGGTGCACCATACCATTATTATTTTTCAACGACATCCTCAAATGAACTCGGCATTTAGTCATAATAATTAAGATATTTTTAATTGTAATAGTTATCATACGCTTTTTAAACATACAAATTATTTTATGGACACTAGTCATACACCTTAGCTCAGTCGGTAGCGTGTCTGTCTACTAAGCGAAGGGCCCCGGTTCGATTCTTATCATTCACAAAAAATATATAAATTGGTGAAATTGTGTTTTTTCCTCTTTCACAGAGATGAATTAACGGCCGTGGGCTGGATTTTGTGTCTGGTCTAGATTTAAGTAAGTTCATAAGACATGTGCTGATATAATCAGTTGGTTCAGAAACTGCACTTTAAATATAAAATAAAGGAAAATTAAAAAATATATACAAACACTACTTACACACTAGCTTAGCTATTTTTTTTTCCTCCACCCGTCTACTAAGTATTTAGTATATAATGATAATGACTCTAATAGGGTATGGATGAGGAAGGAAGCATTTTAGAGGTAATAAACCTGCATTTGCGTGGAAAGAGAGTGGGAAACCATTTAGAGAAAATCATTCTCATTAGACCCGACCAAGATTCGAACTCCGATCTCCCCGTCATCGGCAGACCAGTCTAACATTAGAGTGACGCCTTAGACCGATCAGCCACTGAAACGGGTTACTTAATATTATGAGTTTTATCTTTTATTGCCACTTATCGATTCATTAATTGAGCAGGACGCCCCATTTTCTAGTTGAGAATAGGTTTTAATTCATTAATTTAGGTCTCCACTAATTTTGTATTATTATGATTAATAAAAAATTGCTTGGACATTATTTGATGTTTAAGTTAGCTAAGATTTTTTTTTAACACCCCGTCTTACTACCCATTCGGGTTACGCGCTTATGTACTGATTACGCTAGTGGCTTTAGGAATCAGGAACGTTTATATTATAGTAATTATACCGAATTTTCGTGAAGGACGAGTGGAATACAATTTTGGAAAAATACCCTCAGTAAACCCGACCGAGATTCGAACCTCTATCCCCCCGTCCGTCATCGGCAGTCTGGTCTACTACGAGAGTAGCGCGTTAGACCATGTGGTCACCGAAGCTGGTAATATACTATTATTTATGTTTAAAAAAAATACTAACTACCTAAACAAAAGAGAGTAGATGATCTAAACTGTTTCCCATTACCCCTCCACACAAATACTGGTACATTTCCTCTAAGCTATCCCTTTCTCATCCAAACACCATTAGTGTAACTAAAATGTGTATAGCCCAAATGGGGTAGTAAGACATGGTGGTGGATTAAACTAAACATAAGTTATTATGACGGGGGACTGGTCTCGAATGGGGGATCACCTTGGTCCGTAGCCAGCCCCTTCCCCCCGGATAACGTCCCCCCAAAGATACTCAAAACAGAATAATTTCCCTTGTGTGCTTTCTACCCCGGAAGAAAAAGTGTTTGTCAAACGCCGGACTGTTTTGTGTGGTGTGACGACGGCGAATGAGCAAACAGTACCTTTTTAACCGGCCATTGCTTACTTTAGTGGCAGCGCTAATATTGTCAAGCCACTCATCCGCCATTGTTTAAACATTTGGAGCGGCTGGAAAAGTCTCTATTATTTTAATAAATAATAATAATAATAATAGTGCACGGGAGACGCCAAGGTGCATAGTTTGTGGATAAGATTCCCACCACATGTTTTCCGAGAACAAGCAGAGAGTTGAAGTAGAGAAACTAACTGAGAAAAGGGGAAGAGGGGTGGTGAGGGGGGGAGGGGGGGATCTGGCACGTCGAACAAGACCTAAGGACAAACGACAAACGTTAACATCTAGTTAAGTTAACAAGTGGTCACGAAAGAGCTATCAATGGGTAAATATTTCCATCGGTTCAATACAAGGAATGGAATTTTTCTTCACTGCTTTTTTATTATTTTTTTACTTTTTTTATTTTTAAGTATTTAACGTGCACTTTCTTAACTGACTGATTATATCAGCACATGAGAATTTTCTATGAGCTATAGTGAAAGGTCCTACCAATTTTGCAGGGAAAGGTATTTTGAGATATTTTCCAGGGTTCCTTTTTACTTTCTCTCTATCTTACAGGTAGAGAAAGTATTGTGATCGTCAAAAAAATCGAACTCGAGATTTTGATGAATTTTGACGTTTCATGACTTCCTGAATCCGAAAAAGTGGTTTTTGAATTTCCGTCTGTCTGTCTGTCTGTCTGTCTGTCTGTCTGTCTGTCTGTACCTCCAACTAGAGCCTAAACTATTTTACCGATTGAGCTGAAACTTGATATCTAGGGTTTTCATAGGGTTGCCCCGAGGGGTTTTTGGAATTGGATATCTACCCCTAAAATTAAGGGTAGTTTACTGAAGGGCAAAAAGAGAAAAAGTCGATTTTCTCAAAATCGGCTCTAACGATTTTGATTAAATTTCATTTATGAACATAAATAAATATTCCAAACAAAATGGCTACTCTTAATATTTTGGCAAAATCGTTTTAAGGGCTCCGGTCTGATACGTAAATTAACATTTTTTATAATAGCTCCGAAACTATTTGAGATATGAAATTACTTAGCATTACAAATATGTATATATATTTATAATACAAATATTTTATTCGAAACATATTTTTATAAAATCAATAACTTTCAATATATACGCAATTATATATATATATTTTTAACTTTTTGGGCATTAAAGCTTAAGTATTGCGACCGTAAGAAAAACTAACCTGAAATGTTGATGGATGTCGACGTCTCATGACCCCCCGAACCCTTAAAAATAGTCTTTGCAATGCCGTCTGTCTGTGTGTCTATTAAAACTTAAAATTAAGGGTAGTTTACTGAATGGCAAAAAGAGAAAAAGTCGATTTTCTCAAAATCGGCTCTAACGATTTTGATTAAATTTCATTTATGAACATAAATAAATATTCCAAACAAAATGGATACTCTCAATATTTCGGCAAAATCGTTTTAAGGGCTCCGGTCTGAAGCGTAAATTAACATTTTTTATAATAGCTCCGAAACTATTTGAGATATGAAATTACTTAGCATTACAAATATGTATATATATTTATAATACAAATATTTTATTCGAAACATATTTTTATAAAATCAATAACTTTCAATATATACGCAATTATATATATATATTTTTAACTTTTTGGGCATTAAAGCTTAAGTATTGCGACCGTAAGAAAAACTAACCTGAAATGTTGATGGATGTCGACGTCTCATGACCCCCCGAACCCTTAAAAATAGTCTTTGCAATGCCGTCTGTCTGTGTGTCTATTAAAACTTAAAATTAAGGGTAGTTTACTGAGTGGCAAAAAGAGAAAAAGTCGATTTTCTCAAAATCGGCTCCAACGATTTTGATTAAATTTCATTTATAAACATTAATAAATATTCCAAACAAAATGGCTACCCTCAATACTTCGGCAAAATGGCTTTAAGGGCTCCGGTCTGATGCGTCAATTAACATTTTTTTAAATAGCTCCGAAACTATTTGAGATATGAAATTACTTAGCATTACAAATATGTATATATATTTATAATACAAATATTTTATTCGAAACATATTTTTATAAAATCAATAACTTTCAATATATACGCAATTATATATATATTTTTAACTTTTTGGGCATTAAAGCTTAAGTATTGCGACCGTAAGAAAAACTAACCTGAAATGTTGATGGATGTCGACGTCTCATGACCCCCCGAACCCTTAAAAATAGTCTTTGCAATGCCGTCTGTCTGTGTGTCTATTAAAACTTAAAATTAAGGGTAGTTTACTGAGTGGCAAAAAGAGAAAAAGTCGATTTTCTCAAAATCGGCTCCAACGATTTTGATTAAATTTCATTTATAAACATTAATAAATATTCCAAACAAAATGGCTACCCTCAATATTTCGGCAAAATGGCTTTAAGGGCTCCGGTCTGATGCGTCAATTAACATTTTTTTAAATAGCTCCGAAACTATTTGAGATATGAAATTACTTAGCATTACAAATATGTATATATATTTATAATACAGATATTTTATCCGAAACATATTTTTATAAAATCAATAACTTTCAATATATACGCAATTATATGAATTTTTTTAACTTTTTGGACATTAAAGTTTAAGTATTGCGACCGTAAAAAAAAAAACTAACCTGAAATGTTGATGGATGTCGACGTCTCATGACCCCCCGAACCCTAAAAAATAGTCTTTACAATGCCGTCTGTCTGTGTGTCTATAAAAACTTAAAAATAAGGGTAGTTTACTGAAGGACGAAAAGAGAAAAATTTGGTTTTCTCAAAATCTGCTCAAACGATTTTGATTAAAATTCGTATCTAGGCGTTGATTAAGATTATAAATAAACTGGCTATTTTCATTTTCCTATGAAAATGATTTTTAGGGTACATTACAGAAGCGTTAATTTCCGTATCTCCACAACTATTGGAGAAACTAAACAACTTATCATTGCAAAATTGTAGGACTATTAGAAATAAAAAACTTTTATTTGACATATATTTTTATAAAAACAGCAGTTTCTGAGATATTTGCAAATATATTAATACAATTTTGTGAGCTTTAGTTGTAAACATATACTACTTAAGTCTTAACGCAATAATACTCCAATGCCATAGAGTAATTAAATATAAGTAAGTATCTAAAAAAAGTATGTTATTTTTCCTTAAATCTCTTAGGAGAAATGTTTGCATAGCAATGATCTATCTCCATTTTAGACTCAATAGTCAATATTTACATTTTTTATTGGTCAAAATGTATAAATGAATAATTAAATATCAATGCGATGACTTGAAGATCTGCAACACCTTTTAAAATGTTAAAATTTTAACCAGAAATCGAAATTTTAATACGAATTGTTGACCCTTGTGGAAGACATTAAACTGTTTGAAATTTTCTTAGGTGGACAAAGATGCGCCTCTTTTCTCATTGATTCTATATCATTGTATATTATTTTATGCGTGTTCTTATGTGGAGTGGTGATGATACAATGTACATTATTCCGTTCAGAAATCTTACGAGTTTATAGAAAGAGAGAGAAAGTCTGTGCGGTGTGCCGTACCATTTATTTTTAAAATGCCACAATCGACATGAGACCAACGGCTTTACTTCCCCTCCGAAAGAAGTTGTGCTACAGACTTTTTTTAGTTTCCGAAAACTGGTCCCATGGTGAATAGGTCAGTGTACTTGGCTACGAGACTAAGGGTCCCTAGTTCGATTCCTGGCTTACACCTTGGATATTTTCCCCAAAAGGGGAATTACCCCTACGGTCACCAGGGTTTGGTTAGTTAGGCTTAAGTTAGGTTTAATTGTTTCCACTGGTCCCACACCCTCATACTCACTATCACCATCACCTCATCTCAACGGGACATGGAAAGAGCCTCCACGAAAAGGATGTACTATTAGTAAATATTTGGGTTTTTTATTATAAAGGGAAAAAAAATGAAATCCAACATCATCAATCATAGTTGGGACAAATTTCAGATGACATTCAAGATGAGGGTTACAAACCAAAGTATTTGTTGTTGTTGTCATTATTTCTCTGACCAACAATTTGTTTTTCGTCCGTAATAGTGTTGACGAATATTAGCCTCAGGTAGAGAGATGAAAACGCATCCATTTCAAAGTCGACGTGCAGTGTAAAAAAAAAAAACCTCGTCAACCGAATAATTCAAGTTTGTTTGCATTTCAAAGAATGAGAAAAAGGGGGGGGGGGGGAGGGTACGGTTTGTAACCATCCGTCCAAGAGAAAGAGTGTATGACGTATCATCAGCCAATTGAAATGACTGTCAAGATGTCATAATGCGTTGACAGATGGATGAGAAATGACACGTCAAAATACTTACAAAACTTGTCTCTCATGGAAAGTGCTGGCCAATTTTTATATTTCATTTTTACCTCGTCTTAATACTCGTTTTGGATATAGGCAAGGCGAAGGTAGAATTTCAGAGGAAATGAACCAAAATTTGCGTGGCAAACAATATAGAGGAAAAAAATATCACGCTCAGTACACCTGACCGAGATTCGAACCCCGATCCCTCATGTCAACAGCAGTTCAGTCCAACATGAGTGTGACGCGTTATATCACAGCCGGTAGCGTGTCTATCTACTGAGTTAAGGGCTCCGAGCTCGATTCCCGGCTTGGGCAAAAATTTATCACTGATGAAAATATAGGTTTACCCTTTCGCATTGATAAATTGATGGCCGGGGACTGGATGTTGTGCCTGTCTTAGTCTTAAAATATATTATAAGGCATATGAAGCTACGACAGGCCTAGCAAGCCGGTAGTGGAAAAATATATGGCTTGAATAAAAAACTTGCCCAGGGCACAGTAATGGATATATATATAAGTAATCTTTTTAATAGCATAAAGGTGACCTGGTGGTCTAGGGGTAAGGTGTCAGACTTCTGTGCTGAAGGTCCGGGGTTCAATCCTCGGTCCCGACACAGATTTATCTGATTGCCCAAACCCTTCCTTCACCTCTGATAAGACGTGTATTAATCACAACTTGTGAATGTGAGGAATGCCAGGCCTCCACCGTGGTTCGGATTCCACGTTAAACTGTAGGTCCT
This sequence comes from Timema podura, assembly GCA_033556935.1. NCBI lineage: Eukaryota > Metazoa > Arthropoda > Insecta > Phasmatodea > Timematidae > Timema > Timema podura. The sequence continues at coordinate 10,024,585 of JAVRXN010000005.1, forward strand.
CCATTTCATCTCACAATCACCCTACCATTGCACATTAGCGTAAGTGCGTATAACCCGAACGGGTAGTAAGACGTGGTGCTAATAATAATAATAGCATATTCTTGAGAGCGCCATCCTCGCTGGAGGTTTCTGAAACAAATTCGACAAATAAATCCTTTAAGTCCTTCGATATGAGCCTGAATGACCCTTTGGTGTTATCAAATCCTGTAACACCACTTTTGAAAGGCGAAAGGCTCTACCAATTTTATCAGGAAAGGTATTTTCACATACCTTCCAGTTTTCTTTAAAATGCCACAATCGAAATAGGACTGACGGCTTTACTTTCCCTTCGAAGGAAGCTGTATTATGGATTTTTTTTAATCACTAAAGCCGTCGACCCCCGGCTAGGTTTGAACCCACGAACATCGGGTCCTGAGGCGAGCACTTTACCCCCAAGACCAATCGAGGTTGACCATGTCTTATTGGAGTCTGGTAAAAATTCCTAACGGCTTTAAGTCCTTACCCGGTTAAAAGCGTCACGCTCGTATTTAATTGGATTACCTGGGACGGGAATATGTGTGTTACGAGTCCCAACCCGGTGTTCAGAGGCTGTTTCTTCCTAATCTGCTTTCCCAAACAAATCCGGGAACATTTCGTCTATATTTTACTTTACTCGCCCCTATCGAGTTAAGGGTTAAAATGCGAATATACCGAACGGGTAGTAAGAGGTGGTACACATAAGAAATGTTTTAAGGGGATCTCAATTTAATTGGGGACTTCCCCACAAGCCACCACCGGCAGAACCAATTCACCCCCTCCTAACCAAAATAGGTTTTTTAAATACGGATGGCCCTGTTTTATCCTCAATTACATAGTTTCCCCCACTATTTAGGCAAGAAATATCTAATTTATTTCGATTTTACCAATTCCACCGTGCTTCCTTAAATAACACTGTTTAAAATAAAAATAAAACCCAATTAGTAATCCATCTCATTCATTCATAAGAACCAAGAGTATGTGTTTAATTAATTTGATCAGAATTACTATTCTTATTTGAATGGTAGCTTTCAGTTTTATTTTATTTTCTCAGATTCACTTTAAACGAATTAATTTTTAAAATAAAGCTCGCCTTTACTATCACACTTGTAAATATTAAATAATGACGCCCTAAGCTTTTAGGAAACCTTTCCTCTACGCTTATAAATTAAAGTTTTAAAAGACTCTATCCCGTTTATTAAAAACGCTACCAAGCTGACATATATGATTGAGGTGTGGTGTGAAGGGAACGCGAATTAGGTTCAGTATTTTTAAAGCTTTTAGAGCAAAAAAGCTCTTTTAGCCAAAATAAATAAAATATTTCTTAAGTTGATACGTTTAGTCCAACAGCCAACAGCTCTCGAATATATGTAATGAGCTTGATGAATATTTTTTTGTAATTAAGGAGATACAAGTTGCATATATTGGTAGAAAATATCAGACTTTTTGAAGGAGATACAAGTTGCATATATTGGTAGACAAGATCAGACTTTATGAAGGAGATACAAGGTGCAGATATTGGTAGACAAGATCAGACTTTTTGAAGGAGATACAAGGTGCAGATATTGGTAGACAAGATCAGACTTTATGAAGGAGATACAAGGTGCAGATATTGGTAGACAAGATCAGACTTTTTGAAGGAGATACAAGGTGCAGATATTGGTAGACAAGATCAGACTTTATGAAGGAGATACAAGGTGCAGATATTGGTAGACAAGATCAGACTTTATGAAGGAGATACAAGGTGCAGATATTGGTAGACAAGATCAGACTTTATGAAGGAGATACAAGGTGCAGATATTGGTAGACAAGATCAGACTTTTTGAAGGAGATACAAGGTGCAGATATTGGTAGACAAGATCAGACTTTATGAAGGAGATACAAGGTGCAGATATTGGTAGACAAGATCAGACTTTTTGAAGGAGATACAAGGTGCAGATATTGGTAGACAAGATCAGACTTTATGAAGGAGATACAAGGTGCAGATATTGGTAGACAAGATCAGACTTTTTGAAGGAGATACAAGGTGCAGATATTGGTAGACAAGATCAGACTTTTTGAAGTAGAGACAAGGTGCATATATTGGTGGACAAGGGCTGAAAGGGGAAATCTCCTCTCCCTAAATTGTCAGGTGATGGATCAAAAAAAATTGTTGATCTAGCCGAATAAACACATCCAAGCGGATCAACGGGAAAACTGGCATAAAAAAGAGATGGGTGAGTGGACAATAATTTATAATATAGTAGGAAAATTCAGATTGAGGTATTGCAAAGATTGTTAAGGGTAACTAGCAGGGTCATTGTTGGTTCCAATCAAGAACTATGGCAGACATCAGATGTTAGCTTGGCTCTTCTGCATGTACACAATGATTTCATTCTAGACCAACAACCAATAATTGAGCAGTTTGCCAAAACTGGCAAACATAGAATGATCATTTGACTTACAACTTGCAGCCTACATTCAAGAAATATTATAACAATGTACCATTTATTTTTATCTTATTTTCAGAGATCCAGGGTGTTCTTGGGTGATATTTTGAGGGTTATGTTTGAAAAAAAAAAATCTGGGGTATGATTCCTAGGCCCACCCTAATTTGGGGAGTATTTTATATCCCCCTCCCATACCCATCAGTAAGAGTTCCTCCATGAAAAATAATTGCTCCCTGGATGCACACCTGTTTCAGAAAGTGCATGCTAAATTGAAAAAAATAAATAAATCAAGAATCTCTTTGTTCGATCAGCTGAAAACGGTTACTATGGAAGAATACTAGGCTGAGAGAAAAAAAAAAAAGCTTTCATACAGGTACACTTGTCCATGTCTACATATTAAAGAGAAAGAAGTCCAAGCTAAAAAAAAAAAAGAACAAGAGGAATACTCCCGTATTCGTTGTTTTCCTGTTACTTGAGCCAAGGCCCAAAGTTATGTCGGGTGTTAATGGACTTAAGTTAACACCTTTATATGGGTAGAAGACCTGATGTATTCATTCCCTTTCTCAAACAACGGACTAACTTTGTGAACAAAGTCTTTGTCAAAAATCAAGAATAAATGCAGGGGTGAAAAAAAAATAAAAATGACGAAGATATTTCCTAATATTACACTTGCAAGTAAATAATACACTGTACAAATTTAAAGATATGTTACATATTAATATGTTCTACAGTTTTATATTTCATAAGAGAGTTAATCGAACATTCTTTCTCCTTGGACTGAGTGTTTTTATGTTCCTCCTTTAACGTTTGAAACAACGAACTATTTTCAAGGTAGGAAGGATGTTTTAGTAAATATAAAGAGGCTTTTTTTTTGTCAACATAGATGCGATTTCATTAATGATTATTTATATATTAGCATAAGTACCCGGTTTTGAACGTGGTAGCCACGCAATATATTGCTTGAAAAGTAACTTATATAGAAGCATAAAATGAATCCTTGTGAATCGAATTATTTAATTTTAAAACAGGGCTCAAAACACGTATAGAAATTTGAATTTTCCTCTTCCCCTATTTGTTCTCCTAAATCTGGACAGTGCCAAGGTCAGTGCAAAACATATTTTAGGCCAAAATAAATCAAATATTTCTCCTGTACAAAACATAAAGAGTTTTAATTTTCTTCACCTGGTGATATCAACAGTTGTTGAATATTTGTCATGAGCATGGCGTCATTAGATGAGAAACTTTTTTTTAAAATTAAGATAAAAAGAGATGTTATTAAATTCCAGGACATTCTTGACAGATATTCAAGAACTTATTGATATCACAATACGAAGAAAATTAAACTCTTAAGTTTTTATTGGCGCAATATTTTATTTATTTTAGTAAAAAAAAAAAAGTTTCGCCAACTGCAAAAAAAAAACCACTTCCCTTTTCTTGCCTTATTCACGTCAGAAGCACCTCAGTTTTAATTTTCTCTTCTAGACGAAGACGTTTCACTTTTAATATTATTATTATCATCATCATCATCATCATCATCATCACTAAACCAAGCAGGTAACACTGAGCATGGTCGTACTTTCCTCACCCCCCACCCCCACCCCCGTTCCCCTCACGGTGTTGCCAGAGTTAATCAAAGTACATATTGACCCAAGCGTCTACTGCACTTACATATTTATGGCGACCCCCATGTGTGTGCTCAGATATTTTTCTCTCTCTTGAGTAATGAGTCTGTCTGTCTGTCTACCTGCCAGTGGTGTATATTATCTCGCCAGCTACTGTCTCAAGGAGGAAAAAATACACACTCAAACCTGGGCGATACACAGCTTCCATGTTAGGTTTTATGGTCTTGGGTTCATGACCCGCCATAATTAAACGTGATGCCATATTTTTTTCAAAACGGGTGAAGGCTTCTTCTCCCTGATATCAGAGATAAGGTCCATTAGCCTGAAACTGAGAGAGTGAACTTTTTTCCACATTCGTTTGCTATAGTCGGAGTGTCATAGGAGTAACCTCATTTTATATAGTCGGAGTGTCATAGGAGTAACCTTTCTTTTTTTTATCGGGGAGTACGCGGAATATATTTTGGAATCACAGAGTTAAGGGGACTCTTAAAGCTGTGAGAAACCAAGGGATTTTAAGATTAAGTGCTAAATTTTTCATACCTTTGAAATAAACTGTTTTATTTCTTGCGGCTTAGTGAAGTAATAACAAGTAAAGAGGTAGAAAGAGACTGGAGGAGTATATGAATCAGATAGCGAGATATGTCGGCAGAGGAAGGTATGCAAATAGCCAATCAGAATATTGATGATCAAATGAATGAATTTACATATTATATTTGGTAAAAACAGTATTTTGGTTTAAAAAAACCTTTCAGAACAGACTCCCTACCAAAATAAGTGTATAGCTACATTTAATATTTTTGTTACATACGTATATCAAAGATACATATATATACATACATACATACATACATACATACATACATACATACATACATACATACATACATACATACATACATACATACATACATACATACATATATACATAACATACATATATACATAACATACATATATACATACATACACATACATACACATACACACATACACACATACACACATACACATACATACATATATACATAACATACATATATATACATACACACATACACACATACATACATACATACATATATATACATACATACACACACATACACACATACATACATACATGTATACATAACATACATATATATGTACATACATACATACATGTATACATATATACATAACATACATATATATGTACATACATACATACATACATACATACATACATACATACATACATACATACATACATACATACATACATACATACATACATACATACATACATACATACATACATACATACATACATACATACATACATACATACATACATACATACATACATACATACATACATACATACATACATACATACATACATACATACATACATACATACATACATACATACATACATACATACATACATACATACATACATACACACATACCCACACACACTCATAAAACAACTCCGTACTTAATCCATCCTCACTAACTTTCTCCACACTTCCCTATCCTTACATACTTCCTTCAACAACATCCATACACCGAGTCATACATGCTCTTTTATTATTAAAACTATTAAATGTTTCTCTATTTCATACACATTCTTCTACAACATTTAGCCACGTCTTACACGGCTTATCCCTTCCTTTTGATACACACACTCTACCTTCATATATTTGCTTCATCACTCGATCTACACTCATCCTCTCAACACGCCCAAACGAACGTAAGATAAGACGATTCTTTCATAATGACCTGTTGGAATTCCCTTCCAAAGATAATTCTTAATATTAATTATTATTTGTTCCTTGAGTTGTTTTGCTTTTAATGATCTATAATATTAGATATTTTATACTGAAGTATTAGTTTAAAGTGATTAGCAACCAACATCCTAAATTTATTTATAGCCGATGATAAAATTTAAAAAATTAAATTAAATATTTATTTATGTGTCTGTAAGAACAGAGTTTATATCGACATTAAAAATTTTTTTCTTGAAAATGACGATGAAACCAAAGTTGTTACTTTTTACTTAATATAACTCAGTGTTACCTTTAATTAGCAATGAAAGTGAAGATTTAATAAATAGTTTTGTGTTACAACTAATTATTTTCTCTCTCCCTCTATTATTAATTTTTACCTCCATCAACTCTTTTTCGTCTTTATTTTTGGTAATATATATAAATGTCATGTTTATTTTAATTCAGTCATGTTTTTTCATGAATAAAAAAAAATTCACCATCAATATAAAAACATTATACAAGCTAATATGACAGGGTGGGGAGGGTGAATAAAAAGGAACCGCACTTTTTTTTTCTTACGCTGATACGAGTTTACGCCGTCGTGACCAAAAACCCCCTAGACTAAGTACAAATCAGGAGTGCTAACTGGTTGTCTAATTATTCCACTACCAGCACAGGAGGTCGAGATATTTATGACGTCAATCTTGTAATGAACTTGATTGCAGGTGATAGTGAGGTCAAGGGTTAAAATATCTGCCAGATGCAGAAAAGAGTGGTTTTCAACATGGGATTATTTCACTGTAGTTTTTCCTCCTTTAGTGAGTTTATTTTCCCCTAAATTCAGGCGTTTCCAAAATTTTTGAGACCACGCCACCCTTCACATGCCAGATTTTCCATGCGATGCTCCTGTACCCAATAAAAAAAAAGGCCCAGACTCAATTTGGTGGCAATTTTTTCCAAATAAAATGGTAATTTACATTACAACCTTGCATTTTTTAAAAATGTAAAAATACATAATTAGAACAAAATTACAGAGCTGAATAAGAAGGAATCATTATAGTAGACATATTTTTGTTGTACATGATCTCATGTGTACAGTTTGTTCATAATGGCGAAACATGAGTCTTCTTGTATGATTTATTCCATTCTTTAAAATATGTACGAGTACACTTGTTGAAAATTTGCATGTTGCATTTCAAAATACAATATAAGTTCTAGTTTTTACTCATAGCCGCGACGCCCCGGACCAAGACAATCGACGCCCCAGCGCGTCGCGACGCACAGTTTGAGAACCCCTACCCTAACCTATAGTCCTTATTACTACCCTTCATAGTGAGTCGTTGATATTTTTTTCATTGCATATTACTAACCATTTGGGTTATACTAATATTTATAAATGTGTATATTAAATATATATAGTATATATTATTTACTCATAATATATTAGCGTATAGCCCGAATGGGTAGTAAGATGTGGTGCTAAGTATTACAAAATATATCACACTATCACTATATAACAAATATACCTATAAAATACATATATATTCACTCTCTCTCTCTCTCTCTATATATATATATATATATATATATATTAGCTACGCCCATATAGTAGGGATAAAGTAATACTTTTGAGGAAATGTGGCAGCGTTTACGTGGAGGGAGATTAGGAAAACCATTTAGTAAAAACCATAATCATTACAACTGGCCGGGATTCGAGCCCCGTCCTCACCGGTGAACAAGATTAGACGAGTATGAAATTTAGATCTTAATCCTACCCGCGTGCGTGCGTCGTTAATAGTCAGGGTGTTAAACGTACTGAAAAAAAATCAACTTTGGCGTAATAGATTTTAGTGTTTGACCAATAATGGATAAATTAGATGATTCTACTATATATACATATATGTATACACTTTACAATGCAGATTCTATTTAAGTGCAACTATCAGATATAATCATGGAAGTAGTATTTATTATTTAATGAGTTTTTACAAAACAATGCTTTTGGCAAGTAACATTAGTAAAAGTATTAATAACTCATGATAACATCTAAACAGTTTCAGCTAACACCCAGAAGTATAAATGTGCTAATGTCGGCATCTTTATTCCTTTCAATAATACATGTAAGCTTTCTTTTATCGCTAAGTAATAATTACAGTTACTCCTTTTTTTATTTATTTTTTAACTGTCCACCTTTCTGTGTTAAATTGTCAAACATATATGTCTACCTCAATTAAAAAAGTGCCATAAAGTTAATGTTATCGTTAAAAAGCAAGGAAAAAATGTATATTATTGCGGTGGACTCAAAAAGAATTAATCTACAATAATTGCACAACCCATTTTCGAGAACAATCAAACCAATATACATGTGAGTCTCAAATTATTTATGAGCTATAAATCCAACTTCAATAAAATGTGCATTTAATTATTTGGATTATTTTTTTTAAAGCTTAATTCAGATTCACTAAATAATAAACATAGGGCTAATGAGTCAACAGTTCCTTTTTGTATTGTAATTTGGACAGATGTGATAGATTTTTGAATAAGCGACGTAGGAATTCATTAAATATGTATCCAATTTTTTTCTGCATTATTACAAGAAAATACATATAATAATAGCCTATAAACAGAATTAGTTTAATTTAACGGAATATTACTGCGTCAACATTTTAAATACTTCAGTGACATCGTTTATCATTTATAATAATTAATAATAATAATATAATTATAATAATAATAATAATAATAATAATAATAAATAATATAATAAATAATAATAGTAGTAGTAATAATAATAATAATAATAATAATAATAATAATAATAATAATAATAATAATAAAAATAGTAGTAGTAATATTGCTCGTCTGGGCTACATCATTCGTAGCCCAGTTGTTGAAATATTATCCAGTACTAATGTACCGTTGTCCAGGGGACGTCCGAATGTACTAATAGTACATCCTTTCCATGGAGGCTCTTTCCATGTCCCGATGAGATGAGGTGATGGTGATATAAAGTATGAGGGTGTGGGACCAGTGGAAACACTTAAACCTAACTAAAGCCTTTTCAACCAAACCCTGGTGACCGTTGGGGGTAAACCTCCTTTCGAGAAAAATACCCAAGGTACCAGCCGGGAATCTAACCCGGGACATCCTATGCTCGTAGCTAAGTGCACCAACCACTACACAGTGGGGCCAGTTATTTATAATAAATAAAGAATGATGACTAAGCTCAAGAGTCTGGAATACACAGTAAGTTGTTTAATCTTAGGAGCTAACAGAAAAAAAAAAAATACTGAGAATGTTATAACAAAGACTTGGATTAGGGGGTAATAGTGCGATTTTATTTGGGTACGAGGTGACCTGGCGGTCTAGGGGTAAGGTGTCAGACCTCTGGGTCTGGGATTCAATCCTCGGTCCCGGCACAGATTTATCTGATTGCCAAACTCCTTCCTTCACCTCTGACAAGAAGTGTATTAATCACCAACTTGTGAATGTGAGGAATGCCAGGCCTCCACCGTGGTTCGGATCCCCACGTTAAACTGTAGGTCCTCCATTTCATCTCACAATCACCCTACCATTACACATTAGCGTAAGTGTTTATAACCGAACGGGTAGTAAGACACGGTGATGATAATAATTCTTAGGGTACGCGAGCACCTCTAAAGGGAAAAATTGGCAAAATGACAAGATAACATAACGTGGCTGGGAATTTTCAAAGTGACTCAGGAGAATTTTCTCCTTTTGATTACTAGACATTTGATTTGTCATTTGGGTAAATTTTATAGTGGGGGAGTATATTAGACCTTTAGTCATGACCAAAAGGTACAATCTAATATAATATGTGTGTGTGTGTGTGTTTTGATGAGCACTGTTTTAGAAGAGATATACTTGAATCTGCATGGAAGGAAAGTGTAAAACCATTTAGAGAAAAGTGACTTCAGTATACTCAGCCAAGATTAAAGATTCACCTGCGAATCAGCTTAAAATTTAGACCGCGGGGCGATGGTTTCTTTAAATGTCACTTTAAAATTAGTGTATTTTCTCTAACCCGCCTCGGTGACCGCGTGCTCTAACGCTCTACTTTCGCAGTAGATTAGACTGCCGATGACGGAAGGATCCAGGTTCAAATCTCAGTCGGGTCTACTGAGGGTGGTTATTCCAAAATATTTTTCCACTCTCTTTCTTCATGAAAATGCGGGTACACTTCATTTAAATACAACCTTCCTGAACCCTAAAGCCATTAGCGTAATTATGTGCATCTGCGTCTAACCCGAATGGGTAGTAAGACGTGGTGATAAAAAAAGAATAAAAAATCATTTTAATATTAGAGTAGCCGATAGACTGAGAAGCCATTTATTAATATTACCCGCATCGGTGGAGGCTCGTGACTAAAAGATCAAACTCGTCTGGTTTGGCTATCTAGGGACGGTTAGAATCCAGGATGGTCGTTCTGAGGTTCTCCCACCCCCCTCCCCCCCAATGGTGGTCAGTTTTCCCTTCAAGAAAATTTGGTTAAATTCCCTCTAAATTTTACTTTTAAATAATATAAATATGTGGTTATCCTGGTCGGGTAGTAAGTAGTAAGAATTACGTAATAAGTAAACAGTAAGTTGTAAGAAGCAGAACATAAACGGAGAATTAATGGTGTTAAAAAATCCTGCTTACTTTCTTTTGTAGTTTTATAATTTTGAGGCAAAATTTTTAAGATTAAACTACCCTAAATTATTTTTTATTTAATTTTTAGAAAAAGCTAAAGCGCATATTTATTTATTAGGTCAAACACTTTAAACATTTTAAAAAGAAAAGCAATATAATCTTTTTTTAAATGGCAAATTTTCAAAAAATCTGTTGTTGGAAAACTAAGATTAATTTTAAGGATAAAATCAAAATATACCTTAGGTATGATATTATTGCATTTGAAATTAAGTTTGAACAAAATATATCAAATAATTTAGGCCCAGGGACATATTTTTGGGTTCAGGGTTACATAAAACGTCAAGATTAATCAAGGACAGACATTTTAATCATTAAATACTTTCCCTAAATGTACAATATCATCTTTTTTATACATACCTATGATCCGTTTCAATTTGCAATCAATTTTAAATTTGAAAATATATCTCAGGCAATGATGCGCACCATAAATTTATTTGCGATGTTTATAAAAAAATAAAAAATAAAATAAAAGCTCAAAACAATTTAAAGAGTTCAACCCACACAAACTTACTTCAATCTCACCTTAAAAGTAGTCTATGCACTCTCCAAACTAATTTTTTTGTTGTTGTTTTAAAACATGACATAGACTGAGTCGAAAAGAAAGTCTAGTGCTATATACCTAAAAACAACACTTAGTAACATGGGTGCTTATGTTTGTTTAGTTAAGTGAAATACGACTCTTAAAAACAAAGTATTCCTTCACTTTCGTATGATAAGAACTCACAGGTGTGCGGAAGAAGATAATGAACCAGAGTTAATTACTCTTTAGATGAAGAAGGAAAGAGGAAAAAAAAAAAAAATTAGAAACTAGTTACCAAGTGCATCGTAACTTAACAACAACAACAAAAGTTATGATAGAATTAAATGTTGTGAACTAAAGAAAGAACAAGTTTTTATACTCATAAAAACCAGATTTGAAAAATATAGAAAAATCAAAGTGGGGGGAGGAATTCTTAATGGATGGTGGTAAATTATAAATAATCGTATTTTAAATACTTTCTATTTTTTTTAAAAATAATTCAAGGCGATTTTATAGTTAACATTGGCTATTTTTTTACCGCGCCTTACCTTCTCATTCTAGTAATAGGTTAAACAGGAGGAGGTTAGAATTTAGAAGAAAAGTACCAGTGGAGCATCGTTTTGTCACTGGACGGCTTCAAATGCTTTCCGACAAAAGTGGACCAAACTTATGTTTATTTGGTGTCCAGATGTCGACCTCGGTGGTCTTGGGGTGGATAAAATTCTCGCCTTAGGACCCGATGTTCGTGGGTTCAAACCCAACCGGGGTCAAAGGATTTTTATTGAGCGATACAAAATCCATATCACAATTTCCTTCAAGAGGGGAAGTAAAGCCGTTGGTCCCATGTCAGTTGTGGTATATAAAATAACCCTGTAAGGTATGAGGAAATACCTATTCAGGCAAAATTGGTAGACTCTTTCGTTCTTGTTCAGAGAAAATCTTATATGTTGATACAATCAGTCGGTTCAGAAAGTACAAAATACCTCAAACAAATAAAATAAAAGGTATTAAGATCTTTCACAATAACTCTTGAGTGTTGAAAAGTTACTAGCACCGCTTTGGATTTAGCCACCTCATCGATATGTTCTGTATCTTTGGGATGAAATGTGAACCGACTTTAACTGCCCAATTTTTTTAATAACATAATTTTGAAATACACTTATATTGTACAGAACAATTTTTTGAGAAGCATTTTAAGTTGTAGGAAAAGTTGAAAGTTAAAAGTGAACTTTAATGATGTAAAAATGGTATAGCTGGTTTCATGAAAAACATTTTCTGACATGATAATCAAATGTGCATAGAATATTTACCGAATTCTTTATAGTAATTTTCAAACTGAGAGTAAAATAGCAAAACTGGTGTGAACAGGATGTATAGTCCAATTTTAATAAGAAGCGCCTTATTTGACAACAAAAAAGTTATTAGATCGATTGTCATGTAATCATACGTCAAGTGATTAATTGCAGCGGTCTCTTTTGATAGATATTATCAATCCAGTAAGTCTTCGACTTACACGGATTCGTTGATACTCAGTTGTGATACTTATACTTACGACTAGTAACGTCATTTTACATCAAGCACCCTTTTAAACATATTATATCTCGTTCCAAGTAAACTCACGCACATCACAATTATGTTCGTTTCTAAAGTTATAAAGTTTCATTTTATCAAAGCTTTATTTTATGATCAGAACATGACTAGCTTTAAATAACCTTAGAAATTAATGTGCATGTTAAAAAATAAATCGTACTCAAGCACTATTCAACATACGCGGTTCATCAACTTACACGGAAACCTCAAAAAAACAAACAAAAAAAACAGAGAAAGTTGAGGACTTTCTGTGCTTATAAAATAATAATAATAATAATAATAATAGTATAACAAAATTATATCTATTTTAACTATAAATCGAAGCATTAATACCCGCTTCAGTGGCCGCATGGTCTAAGGTGATACTCTCGCAGTAGACTAGACTGCCGATGACAAGGAGATCGTAGTTCGATCCTAGTCAGGTGTGAACAGTGGGTGGTTTTCCCTAAATGGTTTTCCAGTTTCTTTCGACATGCAAATTCAGGTACACTTTCTCTAAATTCAATCTTCCTTATCCCTAACTCATTAATGTAATTAGTACATAAGCGTATAATCCAAGTGGGTGGTATGAAGCGATGCTAAAAAAAAGTTTTAGTCTTCTAAAAAAACCCTTCGTTTGAAGAGTGGCTCGTATAAGAATGTGGATGTTGTGTCCAAACGTTACATAGGAATCTACCTCTTTGTAAAAAATAAACCTCAAACAACTAACTGATCATGGTGCTTAAAATCTTTTATGGTGAGCTCTAAAAAAACAGAAAAGGTTGATTTCACAAATGAGATACTTAGAGGAGCTATAATATTCTTGAAAATTAAGACAGTGCAATTTCTGAACCCATCCACGTGCTTAAAGCTTAAACAGCTATTTTTTAAAACTATATTTAAGAACTAGACAAAAAAAAGTAAAATAAGCTAGACACACTTTAAACGACTACTTTATGAACAAATTTGAAATGTAAAAAGAAAAAAAAAAAGCTGGATATTTTAATTATTGCTTAGGAATTTAAGGTGGGGATGCAGGGAGTGTAAGAGGAGGTCAGTACTTTAGCATTTTTTATATCAAAACTTTTTTTTTGACCGAAATAAATCAAATATTTATTCCATGCAAACAAAAAGTTTCATTTTCTTCCCATGGTTGATTTCAACAATTCTTTAATATCTGTCATGAACACATTAGCATTTGGTGACATACTTTTTAAATTAAGAGATAAAGTTTTAATGAAATTTCAATACACCTTTGACAAGATATTCAACAGCTGTTGAGGTCACCATGTGAAGAAAATTAAACTCTATGTTCGTACAGAAGAATTTTGTTAGAAATTTTAGTCAAAATTTCTTTTTCTTTAAAAAGTGCAAAAACACTCACCTTAACTGGCGTTCCTTACACTTCCACCTTAAGGTGGGGAGCTAGTGAGCGCGAGTTTAGGGCAGTATGTTTGAAGTTTTTATAGCATAAACATTTTTTGGCCAAAATAAATAAATAAATTATTCCATAGAAACATAAAGTTTAATTTTCTGTACATTCTAATCTCAACAGTTCTTAAATATCTGTCAAAGGTGTTCTGGAATTTAATGACGACTTTTTCGCTTTGTTTAAAAAGTGTGTCACCAAATTCTAATGTGCTCATGACAGATATTTAAAAACTGTTGAGATTAGAATGTGCAGAAAACTAAACTCTATGTTTCTATGGAAGAAATATTTTATTTATTTTGGCCCAAAAAAGTTTATACTATAAAAACTGCATAATTAATGCACTAAACTCGCATTCAATAGCTCCCCACCCCATTTCTATTTTACTTTTCAGTGTGGTTTTCACATTTTGGTTTGAAGTAATTAGAGAGGAAAACTAAAAATCCGTAGCACAACTTGCTTCGGAAGGGATGTTAAGCCGTCGCGTCGCGGTCGGTCCCATGTCGATTATGGCGTGGGAAAGGTTCCTGGAAGGCACGTGAAAGTACCTTTCCGAAAAAAATTGGTAGCTTCTTTCTCGTTAGCTCGTAGAAATCCATGGGGTGGTTGGGCTGATAACCCGCTCCACCTTAGATTAATATATCACAGAAACTGCGACAAGAAATATCCGTAGTTGCGAAGCTTTGCTGCGATCACATCGCCAATTGAAAGGAAGTAATAATAAATAGATAGACCTAACCATTTTCATAAAATAAATACCATTCTCTTTGACTACGTCTGTAAGAGTACTGTCTAAATGAAATATTTGATTGTAAATGCGTCAATAAAAATAAAATTAACCTCTTTTTAAGCTATCAATATTGAACGGCTAAGTTGGATATCATAAAAGTTTCGTGGCGTTTAACACTGACAATAAAAAATTCACTTCTCGCTTATACCTTATCAGTTGTTTAAATACTAATACAAATAACGTTGCTTTGATTGAAGAAAATGACATTACCGCGGTTCTTTTGACATTATTAATTTTATTAGCAAAAATAGGTTGGTGAGCGGTTTTAGGCTTTGAAATAGATACGGTGAGGTAAAAAAAAAAGGTGATATTTCATTGAACTTTTAATGTCAGAACTTTATTAAACTTTGATTACATTGTTAAGTTCACACCTTCAACACAAAGGGAATATATTATTAATAGCTTTATATCTGTAGTTTCAAATTAATTAATGCAACCAAAGTTATTAAGATTTGTTTCCTTTTTTTTTCTTTTTTTTAGCATCGCGTCTTATAACCGTTTTATTTTCAAGTTAAGAATGCAAAAATCTGCACCACAATATGATTTACTCAGGGCTATATAGTAAGGGCTGTCTCACTACGGCTCTGGAGGTGGTCCTCTCTCATTCAAGACGTGACGTCACCGGCCTGATGGAGTTCGAATGACACACAAAGAACGCTCGAAAGTTCCAAAACATAACTCACATTTTCTCGTAAGCTACTCGAACAAGCACAGTAATTTTTTCAGAATTTGTTATAAAAACCTTTTAAGACATGAGGAAAATATTAAAATTCCCATATTCCAATTGGTTTGCTTTTAAAAAATTGTTTTCTAATGAAAGAACTATAATGAAGTTTTGTAGCAGACACATTTTCACTCTGTTGAAAAGTTTTTTCCTAATTGAAATAGATGGGTAGTATAAGCGTACAAAATGATGAACATGAACTGAATTTTATTTAGATATAACACTCATCTCTGTAGCTTAATTACTTTGCTCAGTTTGACGTGTTTAGTTACGAGCTATTTTAGCGCGCCTGGTTTTAGATAGACTGAATGAGGCTTGTCAGAAAGACTGGTCCGTCAATAATATTTAAACTAGTGATATTAATCACTATACAAAGTAGTGAATAGAATTGATTCAAGCCAAACCTTCTTGAAATTTACAAGAACCTCTAATAATATTGTTCATAATATAATAATAATAATAATAATATAACTTGCGTACTCTCTAGCATAAAGGACTCAATTTACATGTATTTGTTATTTCTTGGATTGTATCCATTTCTTAGCTTTCTTAGTTTTGCTTCGCTTACATTGCTTATTTCTATTTACATGTTTAGTTCTAATGAGCGTTCTAACTCTTGCATAAACATGAATAGCTTGTGCACACACTTGAGGAAATTTATTTGAAATTTATTATAGTCTTTTTTTTTAAGTTCTTTCATGATACCTCTCTGTCTGCTGTATGAATTTTCCTCGCCATGAAGTGATTTGAAAATTGTCTTAAACTAAACATCACGCATTGGAATACTATTGTATTAACACGTGGTGATTTGGCAGGTGCCGCGCTGTGTCTGGCCGGTGACGTCACGCCAGTACTCCCCCCTCCAACTATCGGAACCAAGGCGGCAGCGTTAGCATCAAAGAACTGGGACAGCCCTTACTATATAGCCCTGTGATTTACTATACCAAGGTAATAGTGTAATTAGTGTAATTAAGAGCATGTATCATATGCCAATCAACTCTTTGATATATTCGGCTAAAAATCGTAAATTTACACAAAGAATTTTGTACGTGGATAATTTCTTATTAAACATTAATGGAGATAAAGGATTAAAAGAAGTTCTTAATACAGAAAATTGTTGAAATATTAAATGATATTTGGATTAAAAAAACTGCATTTAAAAGGCTGGTTTTTGACAATTGTAGAATGGCTTCACAGATAAGCACTGTGCACAAATATTCATTCTGTTATAATAGGGACATAGTGTAGTTATTAACAAGAAACTTTGTATATCATATTCTGAAAATTGAAAAATGACACCTGTACACGGGAATCGAACCCGTGTCCAAGTGACATTTTTCAATTTTCACAATATGATATCTAACTGAAGTAATTACCATTAACATATAGCTTTGGCTATTTACTCTTAAGAAACTTTGTCGCTTTGTCCCCCATCGTCACCGCGGAAAATTTCGAGTAATCATTCAAATACGAATGCACTGCACACATTTCTGTTATATCATAGGTATTTTCTTTCCCCTTTTACTCCCATAATACATCGCGCGAGCCGGGAGTCGAGTTGGACCTGGCTATGAAGAACGCTCCGGAATATCGGCTGAGAGATGGCTTCCTAAAACCAGGCAAAGATAACTTGTTAAAACGATACAGTGTAGTGCGGCCGTCAGTCGATTCTTTCCTTGTCACCATAAAACATATATGTATCATATCGCGACAGTGAATCGATACATAAGCATCAATTTTTCAAAGCATTCGTAGCTACGCTAATAAGTCTTGGTCACGCAAGTTAGGAAACCATAATTTATTTATGTAGTTCAGGGGACGAACAAAAATACAAAACTACTTTCTTGAGCAATTCTAAATGGCTGCACCCTACTTTGGAAAGGTCAACGCAAACTTTCTCATTCAATTGACCAAACTTTAAACACTTGAGTTTTATCTTTTTTTAGGACCCGGTCTAATGGCATAGCGGTAAAACTCCTGGATACTGCTATAGAGATCGCGGGTTCGATTTCCAGCTGGTACTAGGATTTTATTAAGTAGACTTATGTTAGGTTAAGATTTTTACGGATTTCATTACGTCATATTCACCATCGTCATCCCATCATATCATCGAGACACGGAAATTACCTTCACGGAAAGGATGTACGATTAGTACATTCAGGCATCCTCTGGGCAACAGGTACATTAGTACATTCAGGAGTCCCCTGGGTAAAGGTACATTAGTATTATCTAATCTTTACACAAACTGAGCTATAGATTGATGTAGCCCAGTCATGCCATTATTATTATTATTATTATTATTATTATTATTATTATTATTATTATTATTATTATTATTATTATTATTATTATTATTATTATTATTATTATTATTACTATCTTTCTTAGTCTTTAATAAGATGATATTTTATATTTTTCCTAACATTTAATAACAAATAAACTTCAGACATGGGCAGGAATGTTAAAGCAATCAAGCATTGTATATTTACCTCTTGGAGACTATGGGCGGTTTACAAGAACGAGCTTTTGTGTTATTTGAGCGATAGGAAAGTGTTACTTTTTTTTTAACAAACAAGACAGTTGCAGAACATCAGTTATAATATTTATATCCGCTTCGGTGTCCGCGTGGTCTAACGCGTTAACCTCGTGTTGGACTAAACTGCCAAGGACGGGGTGATCGGGTTCGATCCAGGTCAGGTACGTTGAGGTTTTAAAAATTGTTTTTCACTCTCTCTCCAACCAAATGCGGGTGTACTTCTTCTAAATTAATCCTTCTTAATCCCTAACCTATTAGTGTACATAGGTGTATAGCATGAAAAGGTAGTCAGATGCGGTGCTAAAAAAAGTTATGATCTATACATTTTCTGGAAGTAGCTTTAATAATTTTTTTAAACGGTCAGACAACTTACTACAGGCCTCCCCCCCGTTAGGGGCGGCCAGACTGAGCGAGCGCGCGAGCGACTAAAATATAAAATAGAACACATTGGTTGTAATGAGAGGTGGCCAGACTGGAGCGCGCGACTAAAATATAAAATAGAACACATTGGTTGTAATGAGAGGTGGCCAGACTGGAGCGCGCGACTAAAATATAAAATAGAACACATTGGTTGTAATGAGAGGTGGCCAGACTGGAGCGAGCGACTAAAATATAAAATAGAACACATTGGTTTTAATGAGAGGTGGCCAGACTGGAGCGAGCGACTAAAATATAAAATAGAGCACATTGGTTGTAATGAGAGGTGGCCAGACTGGAGCGAGCGAATAAATATAAAATAGAACACATTGGTTGTAATGAGAGGTGGCCAGACTGGAGCGCGCACGCTTGAAAGATAGAACTGGTTCTATTTTTCAAGCGCGCGCGCTCGACCCGGTACAGTCTAGTTTACAGGCGCTAGGCAATATTATTGTATGTTGGTTCATTGAGTGCTAGGAAAACTTCTCATTTTGACATTTTTATTAATATCGATAGGTTTAGCACACTTGCTACTAACGGCCTAATTTAATTGGTAAGATCATAAACCATACTTATATGTATATATTTATACATATATATATATATAAAATTGATATGTTAAAATACTTCAATATTATCAAAGTAGGCCTTTACAAATAAGAATCACAATTAGCGTGGAGAGAGGAGGAAAAAACCACAACAATAAATCACTTGTTAAAAAAAACCTCAGTTCACTAAGCCAAGATTCGTAGCCTCCTCGTCAACAACTATAGAGAGCTATCTGCTAATTACGCGCTCGCTCGCTCGCCAGTTTGGCCACCCAGTCGCTTGCGCGCTCGCTCAATCGCGCGCTTGCTCGCACGCTTGTCAGTCTGGCCGAACCCTTATACGCGTTTGTATTTTATTTGTGAGGATAATTGCGCAAGGTAGTCAATCACGTGTCACACTTATCGATTGTTAAATGACATAACTTGGTAATCCCCTCGAATGTTCAAGGAGGAAGACCAATGGCTACATATTTCGTTAGACTCATCAGACATTGAGTATCAGGATGCTTGTTATGATAATATAGGCACATATATATATATAATATATATATATATATATATATTTCATCTGATTGAGATATTCAACGTGCATTTTCTGAACCGACTGATGATATCAGAACAGGACATATAAAATAATTTAAATATAGAACATACACAACATCCAGTCCCCGGCCGTTAATTCATCACTGTGAAAGGGTAAACCCACATTTCCTCAATGATAAATTTTTCGGCCATGCCAGGAATATAACCCGGGACTCTTAGCTCAGTAGACAAACACGTTGCCCACTGAGCTAAGGTCTCGGGCTATAGATAGTAAAAATATTACAATTCATCGTTTCATAAAATTTATTTTTGTAGTTTCTGTTCTTTTTTTATTCAACATAATTTTTAGATTTACTACTGAACAAACAAAGAAAAAATTAATATTAACTGCAACTTGGGCCTGCTAAATAACTTATTTTTTTCTGCTAAAATTGATATATTTTATTATTGTTACTTCTTAAGGACATACTGACTATCCATCAAAAGTAAGAGTAGCGGAACACATTGTCTGAAGAATTAGTACTTCAGAGTGGATCTAGCAACGTTTATAACTGTCAGATAAGGATCTTGACAATGAACGTTGAACTATAGCAACAATCACAGCTAGGTACAATCTATTGTGCTCGAGTTTGAACATTGATCCCGAGCCAAATTACTTAGAGCTTTTTTTTATATATTCATTTAAATATACAGTAAAACCCCCGTTAGACCAAATCCCAGTAGTCCGAAATTCCGTATATTCCAAACACATTTTCCGGAAAACCGGGGGGAAATCAAGTCAAATAAAACATATTTTATTTGTTAACAAGTTCAAAGTTAAAAGATAATTGTAAGAAACAATTATATCTGATAATAAATGTTTAACATTTACATGTTGTAATCAACACGTTATGTTTTACTGTAACTAAAAATAATTACAGTAAGCTTACATATCACGTGTTATACAATCAGTTAAATAAATGAACATTTGACTAAACTCATTCAACTGTAATTTAAAATTCGTAAAAATACTGTATCCCTATATTCTCACACTTGATCCGAATTTTCGCTCATCCGAACAAATTTCGGTTCTAATTAGTTCGTATTAACAAGGTTCTAGTGTATGTTGACAAATGACAGTAATACATTGGAAATGAACCTGGATGTTTTTGACTTAGCGGTTCAGATTACCTTGTCAAGGTGCCATTTTTAAACATATATTTGTGAACGACAATCATCTCAAGCTGATGTTAATTTAAATATATTTATCGTCAATAATTATCATCAGTTTATCCTCTCTTAGTCAAATCCAGATGCATTTCCTTGGTAGGCCTCGTTTCTCACCCAGAAAACTTTTAAAAAATGTTACCAAAATTAGGTAAAAAGGCATTTAAACGCGCTTATAGTAAAAACCAGTGCTCCCTAGTGGTCACATGGTCTAAGGCACGGGTCTTCAACCTGTGGCCTGTGATAACATTTTCTGTAACCTGCTGGCTCAAAAAAAAATTTTTTTTAATAGGGCAAATAGATATATAGATATAAGTTATACTAGTAAAATAAATACGTATTTTATTTACGTAGGCCTATTTAACGTTATTTATAAATTATTATTGCTTTTTACTTGAAGAAAATTATTACTTTTTATACAAAAATGTACTTTTAACCATCAAAACGAACCATGCTATGAAAAAAAAGGGGGAAAAAAAAAGCATGAGAACCTACTTGACGAGAAATCCTAATCCCTTGTGTGAGTATAAGTGTATTAGAACGGGCTGATCCGAATATTTTAATAGTCATTCAATCCTAATACTATCGGTACAATATTGCGGCCCACGAGCCAACAAGAGACAGAAACTTTGGTCCTTGGACATAAAAAAAGTTTGAACACCCCTGGTCCAAAACGCAAATCTCGCAATAGACTTAATTGCCGGTGACGGGAAGGTCGGAGTTGAAATCCCAACAGGATGTTTTGAGACTGATTTTTCCTAAATGGTTTAAATTCACTCTTCAAACAAATTCAGTAAAGTTTCTACCAATTATTTTTAACATAGAATCTTACTATCCGTTTGGGTTATACGCCTATGTACTAGTTATACTAATGTGATAAGAATTAGGAAAGCTGAATTTATAGAAAGTGTACCCGCATTTGCGTCGAGGGAGAATGAAAAAAACACTCTTAGTACAACCTACAGGACTCAAACCCAGATATCCCCCATCTTTGGCGGTCTAGTCTATTGTGAGAGTAGTGCCTTAGACCATGCGGCCACCGAAGTGGACCTTTCCTCTAATGACTACCTCTTTAATTTATACCCCCATTTAGTGTAAATCCACGGATGGCCAGGGCGGGTAGTAAGACACCATATGTCATTGTCCAATTTTATTAAGAATGGCATTTACTAGCAACTAGAAAAGTTGCTATTGATTTAATTTCACGTAAAGGTGACCTGGTGGTCTAGGGGTAGGGTGTCTGACTTCTGTGTTGGAGGTCCAGGGTTCAATCCTCGGTGCCGGCACAGATTTATCTGATTGCCAAACCCTTCCTTCACCTCTGACAAGACGTGTATTAATCACAACTTGTGAATGTGAGGAATGCCAGGCCTCCACCGTGGTTCGGATCCCACGTTAAACTCTAGGTCTTTCATTTCATCTCACAATCACCCTACCATTACACATTAGCGTAAGTGCGTATAACCCGAACGGGTAGTAAGACGTGGTGCTAATAATAATAATAATAATAATAATAATAATATAATAATAATAATAATAATAAATAATAATAATTTCACTTATTCGAACGTCGTGATCTGCCAGCTGTCACTCTTGAAAGGCCTTATACGATTAATAACTATAAAATAACTTTAATAATATATTAAAATGTTATTATTAATTATTCACACAAAAAATACAGTTGTATTTGGCTAGTTAGACCTTGGTTAATTCGAAAAATTGGATAATTCAAACCCATCAAGATTCCCCATGACATTTCGATTTAAATCAATGGTAAAAAAAATACTAATTTTGGAAGGAAATGTTCGGGTACTCGAAACCTATCCATTGTTAATTTTTTTCGAGTCTGTACAAATAAAGTTGGAGTTAACCTACTGACACATTGTAAATTAGAAAGTGGGGAATTACGCGGGTTGCCTAATATAGGGGATGTATTGGCTCGGCTTTCATCAATTTCTGATAAAAGTCTGCAATTTTCGTATGATAATTTTTCAAGTTTCTATATTTTAGGTTTGAATTTTTTTTATTTTTTCATGTACGTATTTATTGTGTATGTGTGTTTTATACACCATATATATAAAATGTCTGTAATTACTTGTGTAGCATATTTTGAGATTATTGATTTATTGTGTACCAGCTACCTACTTATAAAAAAAATGGTTAACTCGATTTTTGGATGTTATAAATTATTTTAGGTATTTTTTAGACTTAAGAGTTTAAAAGGTTCTACTCTATGTTTATATTTTTATATGAGGCCCTTCCTATGAAAATTGGACTGTTAGTTTGCAGTTGACGGCTGACGAGAAGTCAACTCTTCTCACCACTAGGTTCCCCCCATGAACGAGACAGACGGTGTGTCTGTTGTAGCACCGAAGGAAAGGAGGGGTATTGGAGGTAGAGGGGGGGGGGCAAGGTGGTATTTGGACGTGGGTGAGACTTCATGTCCATGGCTCTATGCCAGGTTCCTCCGAAGATGGCTTATCGCACGCCAGTTTAAACCCGGCTCGCAAGTAAAGAGATAGGTATTTTACATATTTCAATGGTCTTTCCCATCTTTCTCTCTCTCTCTCTCTCACACGCTCACAGCAAAATGGTATAGCGTCATGGCACGAATATGTCACCAATAAAATCCAGCACACTCATCATTTATACAAAATCACAACAGGATTTCTAAGTAGGACGCCGATAATTCGGACTAATTGGGGATCAGTCCAGTCCGGATTATGAATTCATCCGAATTTTTTAAAATACAGTACCTATAACAAAAATTTAAAAAAATGAACATGGACGGGATACTTATGGAAAACTCAGTGTTAAGGTAGAAACATTTTCACTTGATTTGAACAATGAACTCACACAGTTTTTTGTTTGTTTGTTTTAATATCACAAATTCTGAAGGAATATAATAAGGCAAAAATTTAACAACAACAAAATTCTTCAATTTTTTTATTTATTTTTTAACAATGGTTGAGGTGCGTTTTTTGGTGGTCATGTCTCTGATATTAATACCACTGTGGTTATTCTTTATAAATAGTTTTTTTATGACCCGTATTTTTTACGTCCGAAATATCGACGCTTTACTATAATTTTAAAAAATGTTGGTTGAAGAAGATGAAAAACCAAAATGCAAAGTTTTCATCCCTTACAAAAATGAAAAAAAATGATTAAAGGTTCAATATTACAGGTAGTATAATTTTTGTGACGTATAATAGTTATTGAGATAGTTTTAATAGTTTGTTTTATTATTTAAAAACAATTTTTTGGACAAAATAAATACAATATTGCTCTAATAGAAACATAAAGTTTAATTTTCTTTGCATGTTGATAACAAAAGTTGTTGAATATTTGTCAAGGACGTCCTGGAATTTAATAAAAACTTTTTCTCGTAATTTAAAAAGTTTCTCATCTAATACCGCTATGCTCATGACAGATATTCAACAAATGTTGATATCACCATGTAAAAAAAAAGTATTAATGTTTCTACTGGAGCAATATTTTATTTATTTTGGGCAAAAAAATGTGTTGCCATAAAAACTGAAAAAAAAAATTACCTTAACTTGAGTTGCCTATTATTGATATTCATTCCCACCCTGGCTCATAACAAAGTGTTATTTTTTAATAATGTAATTATTTATTCCTCCCCAATGCCTAGGCTAGTATCTCATAACACCTTCAGCCCTAAGTAAGTATTTTAAAAAACTTAATCGGGGATGGAAAGGAACAAAAATAACTGTGGTTTCACAAGTTTACCGAAATAAATAAAGCATAACTGAAATAGGATCACGTGACGAAATCTAAGCCAATTGTATTAAATCTGTGCGAATTGCGTCGGCACAAGTAGAAACAATCCCATATCTGTGCACCTTTATCCATACAATTCCGCTTTGGAGGACCAATAAAATGTTTAAATCAACCGTCTCATTAGGTTTGCATGCGATACAAGGCAAGATACAAACAGACAGCTGCGTTTACTGTTGTTGTGAAGAGATTCGAAATAAATATTTAAATATAAAGTATGTGCGTCCTTCATGCTCTGTTTTAATTTGATTCGCGACACAACAAGGAATTATAAAAAAATATTCATCGTTATGGTATAATCTTAAAGAGGAGTTAATAAACTTGGATTAAAAAAAATATTTGAGATATTAAACGTACACTTTCTGAACCGACTGATTATATCAGCACACAAGAATTTCAATGAGCGAGAGTGAAAGAGCTTATCAATTTTGCATGGAAAGGTGTTTTTCTATACCTTCCAGGGTTCTTTTATATATCACAATCGACATGAGACCGACGGATTTACTTACTCTCTGATGAATACAGATTTTTATTGCTCAAGAAAAATGTATTGATCCTGGCTGGGTTTGAACCCACGAACATAGGGTCCTGATGAGAGCACTTTACCCCACGACCACAGAAGTCAACTCACTATAAAATAAAATAATTAAATTGATTTGAACCTTTTTTTTTCTAGTTTGTGTTGCAAAGCATCAAAGTCAACGTAATGTACATTTTTATTGGCGTGTTTATTGATGCGCCACTCAAACATAGCTACTTAATGTCATTTTTTCCCGGACATGTCCTACATTTCAACCCGCTGTCCGGTGTCCGGGAGGATGTTTCCAAAACTCCTAAACGTTCTCCATTTTGGCTAAAATAAATACATTTGTAATACTTTTGATGTTGTTAATTGCTTTCAAAAGTGATCTCGCATTTAAGAATAATCCAGTAGAATGGCATTTCAGTTATCACTAGCAGTCTTGATATGTTTTCGTCAGCAAACTTGCTGCGTGGTGTTCATTATTGATAAAATGTGTGATTTCTATTGGCTACGTGAATGACGTCAGCAACCAATCACAGCGAGCGTGTTAATTCATAAGTTATTTAAAAAAAAATAAGCTTGAAAGTACAATATTATGCTTAGGAATAAAGACATGAAGTGTTTTTTTAAGCACCGCGTCTTACTACACGTTCGGACTTATGTACCAATTGCACTCATGTGTTAGGGATCAGGAAGGTTTAATTTAGAGGAAGTGCACCCGCATTTGCACGGAGGAAGAGTGGAAACCGTTTAGGAAAATCCCCTTTCGGTGCACCCGACTGGGATCAAGCCCCGATCTCCCCGTCTTCGGCAGTCTAGTCTATTGCGATAGTACTGCGTTAGACCATGTGGCCACCGAAGCGGCTAAGTTAGTTTGTACAAGTACATTTTTTCCTTTTATTTTGTAATGTCCTACCTCAGGAAGATGGAAAATAAATACTTGGATATTCTGAAGATTGAAAAATGACACCTGGACACGGGAATCGAACCCGGGACCTTCGGCCTAGTATGCTAACGCTCTGCCACTGACTGACCCTGGGCACTGGACGACTTCTGGATAGCTCAGTGGTAGAGCTTTGGCGTACTAAGCCGAAGGTCCCGGGTTCTATTCCCGTGTCCAGGTGTTATTTTTCAATTTTCAGAATATGATATCTAGATGGAGTATTCCTCTCAAAAAGCATAAATAATATCTTTGGCTATTTGATTTTTAAATACTTAGATAGCTTTGAAATGTGGTGCTGGAGAAGAGTGGGTGGGAAGACAACCATTTTTGTTGTGATTCCTCGGGGCAAAGAAAACTGGATCGGTAACAACATTATGAGGAACTGTCTTCTGCACGACGTCATAGAAGGAAAGATTGAGGGAAAGAGGAGATTAGGAAGGAGGAGGATTCAAATATTGGATGACTTGAAAGAAAGAAGAAAATTCTGGCAGCTGAAGGAGGAGGCAGAGGACAGGGCGCATTGGCGTTCTAAGTTCACTGACAAAAGGAATGGACCTGTCTTTAGACAGAGCACCTAATAATATAATAATAATAATAATAATAATAATAATAATAATAATAATAATAATAATAATAATAATAATAATAATAATGTCCTGCATTTTTCTTGAATGTCTTACATTTTGGCAATCCTTATTCTTCTTCGTGTCAAGGGCATTTGGTCACCTTGCATTCAAGTAAATTCTGCTCTCTATTTTCGGTGAGCATATAATCAAGCTTTTTGGCTAGTACTTTTTTGCTTTTCATGGCAAAAACACATGTTTTTGGCCAAGATAAATCAAACATAAGTTATGTTTAGTTTAATTTTAAGCACATGGTGATGTTAAATACTTTTGAATATCTATCACGGGTATTGAATTTTAAATAATACTTTGTCGCTTCATTAAAAAAAAAGGTTCTTGTCAAATGTTGCGAAGCTCATGACAAATATTCAAGAATTGTTGAGAGTAACATGTGTAGAAAATTAAACTAAAATAATCTACTGAAAAAATATGTTATTTTGGCCAAAAATGTTTTTTTGTCATAAATAACTGTACCAATAGCTTCCTTAATTTCCCTTCCCACCTTAAAATCTAGAGTTTCCTTCCTGTTTCTTGAGTTTACTGTAATGTATGCCTTTGCCAACCGTTACTCACACTAAAACTTAGTGATTAAAAAAACTTATTCAAACGTATCCAAGACAAAATGATGTAAAAGAACCTTCTCCGTTGGTAAAGACAATCTTGTGATTAAGATTTCCAAGACTTCAACCCAACGTCCTCTTTCATCAACTAGGTTAATAGGCTGTAAACTAATCAAAACCATTGCGCATGATTCTAGAGGCATTCTCTCAACAGTAATTATAGCCCAAGTTCAAGGCCAAACCAATGATCGTGTCCGACATGCGAACTTCTAAACTGAAATGTCAGCAAAGCAAGAGATTTGATTTTGATAAACTATACTGCGAGATAAGATTCTAATCCTTTGGAGAAAAGTTTCCCTCCGACTGTGATGATAAGAAGATCCACCCCAGATCAATGGGACTTGGTTTGATACCTGTAAATAATTTAGTGTTTGCTTACAGTTATTTTTCTTACTAGTCTGATAAGAAATTGATGTGCATTAAGTTTAGTTGTCTAGTGTAAGATGTGTTTTCGATCAGCAGCTTACAAAGTAATTCATTCCGAAAGTTACCACACAAGTTGAAAAATAATAATAATAAATATAATAATGTAATTAAAGTGGCGCTCAAAAGATGGCGTTGTTAACTTTAAGTAAAAGAAACAAAACCGCGTATCTTCGAATTCGAGTAACTCTAAATACGCGTAAGTCGAGCATCCATTATACCAAAGGTTTTTTTAGCATCTTATTACCCGTTTGGGTTATATGATTATGAACTAATTAAGTTAATGGTTTTAAAGATGGGGAAGGTTATATTTATAGAAAATATACCCACATTTGCGTGGAAGGAAAGTGGAAGTTCGCTTTGGAAAAACCACCCTCAGTACACCCGACCGAGATTCTAACCCCGATCACCCCGTCTTCGCCGGTCTAGTCTACTGCGAGAGTAGCGCGTTAGAGCACGCGGCCACCGAAGTGGGTTGTAGGGCCTACAAATGTTAATCTTATTCCCTGGAGCAAGAAAGTCTTACTTGCCGATATTATGGTTACAACTACGAGGAATTTTATAGTTTTAAATATATATATATATATATATATATATATATATATATATATATATATACCATCCCTTTAACTTGATAGAAGCCCGTCTTTGTGACCGCGTGGTCTAAGGCGCTACTCTCAGAGTAGACCAGACTGCCGCTGACGGGGAGATCAAGGTTCGAATCTCGGTCTGTTGTACTGAGGTTTATTTTCGTAAATGGTTTTTAAATCTCCCTCTACGCAAATGTGGGTGAACTTCCTTTAAATTAAAACTTCCTGTCTCCTAACACATTAGTATAACTAGTACATAGGCGTATAACCCGAACGGGTAGTAAGACGAGGTGTTAAAAAAAACCACCTCTGAAATTTCAGTACGAGCTAAGAGAGAGAGAGAGAGAGATCTATGAAAGGGGGCAAAGAGTAGGGTAATATGGACGACGCAAAACATCAGACGGAAGTTGAAAGGACACATAAGCTTCATGTCGCTTGCACTGAACTTCACGTCCCTTCCCCCTTACCCCTCGCGGTCTCTAGAAACCATCGCGACATCTTGTTTATGTTCTTATCCTTGCTCCAACATACACTTTTCTTTCCCAGGTTTACTTGGACACGGTTTCATTACTTAGCCAACACAAATTTTGAGTGGTGAGATATATTTTAAAAGGAGAGAAGGGGAGATAGAAAGAAAAAAATGCTTCAGGAACGAGGTTATAGCTACACTGTAAACTGACTAATTTGGTAGCACGTACAAGGCTCGATTCTAGACGTGTGGCCGAAAAACTTACCATTTCTAATAAATGGGGTGAACAGGCGGTCTAAGGGGGTAAGGTGTCAAGACTTCTGTGTTGAGGGTCCGGGGTTCAATCCTCGGTCACGGCACAGATTTATCTGATTGCCAAACCCTTCCTTCACCTCTGACAAGACGTGTATTAATCACAACTTGTGAATTTGTGGAATGCCGGGCATCTGTGGTTCGGATCCCACGTTAAACTGTAGGTCCTCCATTTCATCTTATAATCACCCTACCATTACACATTGGCGTAAGTGCGTACAACCTGAACGGGTAGTAGGTGGTGATAATAATAGTAATTTAAATTTTTTTATGAATAAATGGGAATCCACTTCAGTGGTCACATGGTCTAAGGCGCTACTCTCACAGTAGACTGGACTGCCGATGACCGGGAGATCGAGGTTCGACTCTCGGTCGGGTGTAATGAGGGTGGTTTTTCCAAAATGATGTTTCACTCGCCCTCTACGCAAATTTGGTTAAAGTCTGTTCACCGTAGGAATTGTTTTCTGAAAGGCCTTTTTCCCTACCATAAATCTATTATATAGTAGGATATTGGTAGGAAAAAAGACCTTTCAGAGAGTAATTCCTACCGTGAATGTAGTTTACACTTGCTATGAATATAAACCCCCTAATCCTTAAAATCATTAGCGTGCATTATATTATAAAAGGTTGAATTTTAGTAATGTTTATTTTATAGTTTATTTGTCGTACCTGACGTGCACTTTATGAAACAAATACCAACACATGAGTTACTACATTTTAGGACAGATACAACACCCTGTCCCCCGACCGTCAATTCATCACTTTGAAAGGAAAGCCCCAATTTCAACAATTACACCTCTTTCGACTATGCCGGTAATTGAAACCAGGACCCTTTGATAAAGACAGATGTAGGCCTACTATTTATTTTATTTTATTTATTTATTTAGCACCGCGTCTTACTACCCGTTCGGGTTGTACGCTTAAGTACTATTTACGTTAATGGGTTAGGAATGGGGAAGGTTGAATATAGAGGAAGTGAACCCGCATTTACGTGGAGGGAGAGTGGAAAACCATTTAGGAAAAATCTACCCTCAGTGTACCCAGCCGGGATTGAACCCCAATCTCCCAGTCCTCGGCAGTATATATTGATAGTTCATAAATATACTATAATATTAACCTTTATTAATTAAATAGTAGGTTTTTGCTTTAATAATGTGAGTAAATTTATATTTATAGACAGTAATAATAAATAGTTTTTGGGATTCCTAAGTACCATTAAATTAGCACGTGTTCTAATATTTAACTTATTAGCGAATTAATAATTGGGAACACGTCTAAGAAAATAAACACTAACGAATTAAAAATAGAAATATGCACTTATTTCATTCCATACTACTCACATCGGGGGCGGGGGGGTGAAGCAGGCCGTATAAACGTAAATCTCATCTAGTCTGGTCTGTTGTTTACAGGAATATCAAGGTTAGGATCCCATTACTGAGGGTAGATTTTTACTAAATGGCTTCCCAATCTTCCTCCACGAAGATTGGGGCACACTCCTTGTAAATTCTACCTTCTCCATCCCTAACTCAAAAGGATAGTTAAATATCGATATTACGAACAGGTAGTAAGTTGTTGTGTGGTGTAAAAAAACAAAACACATGTTGGACAGTTTCTCATGCGATATAACTTTGATATTTAATAAAACACGTAAGATTTGTATTTTTTTTCAAGTCCAATATTTTACATAAAAAATTAAAGAACAATAACTATAAAAAGAGATTAAAACAGATTGTTTCTCAGTAACTATCAAACGTAGGTATATGGTTATTTCAAAATATATTTTTTCAACCTTTTTATTTAAAAAAATATTTCACTCTAAATATAAATTTGTATATGTCAATTTGGGTAAGAGAATTGAGCCCAGGATATTTGGTTCTATATGTACTGCCAGCAATATATATATATACATATATATAATATAAAAACTCAGTAAAATACTGTACATTTATAATACTTTGAATTTATTTGTGTATTTATACAAACTTTTTTGAAATTAAGTTCCTAAACTATATAAAAATTATATTGCAGAGCACAAATTTTTTATGTGTATCAAAGCACTTAATTAGTTTTCGGGTGTGTGTGTAAAACCACATTTGAGTGTAATAAGAATGTGATATCAATAATAATTTAAAAACTTGTTTCCTTTTTTTTGGGCATTTAACCTTTTACATTCCTCGTAGTTAGTCCTTAATTTATAAGAGAGCAGAAAAATAAAACATTGGGAAAATATATAATAAAAATCCAGTAAAAATTAACGAACAAGAGGATATAACCATCGTAGATATTCTAAAACATCCAAAATTATCTACAACCTTTCCATGACACTGGCTAAATAATATTTATTTCAGACATAAAATAATAATAATAATAATAATAATAAAAAATTAGTATGACGTCAGTAACCACTTGGTGTAGATATCAAAATGTATGTAGTGTCCGAAGTTCAGCTTAGTCGTAAGATGTTGGTTAAAAAAAAAAATTAACGCCACGTCTAAGACTAAGGCATTTTTTTGTGGCCCAGCTCATGTCCTGTGATTACGACCTTAACGTACGGTCTTCCACGTTATCTAGACTGCACAAGTTCACCACCATCTTTGGTGTGGCATAACTTCCTTTGATCAATGTCGTGCATAATACACAAACACACACAAAAAAAGAGTATAAAAACATGTGTAAATTTCAAGATCTCTTTACTGATTACGCACATAGTTTTAGTCTTTTTTATTTTTACCCCTATTTAGCATTGAAATTCATAGCGTGGAGTTGGTTACATTCGCGGAGGAACATAAAAATTAGGCCAATACCAAGAGGGGATTTGGAGGTAGGGGTTTTAAAATTCCCTCCCCCTTTAGAAAGTATTATTAAAGCTATTTGTAGCTAGTAACATAAAGAAATCTTATTAAATTCCTAACACGTTCGAATTCAATATTTATGCTTTAAATTGATTTAGAGGAATTTAATGTTAGAATAATTCCTTGGCATATCCTATTGAGAAACATCACAAGCCATATTAGGCACACAAAAAATTCACATTACCCCCCCTCACCCCTCAAATCAATACAGACCTGTTAAAAATCACATTACTTACTTACTAGACAGAAAAGACAAAATATTAATATTAAAATATAATATAATGATACATATATATTATATTTAAGGTAAACTTGTATAAGAAAAGTTTCCATTTATTTGAAACGTGTTTTTAATTCGTTCTTCAACAGCAATTAAAACGAGACGATAAACTCAAAAGGACTCGTAGTAAGTTTTGCGGCAAACTAAATCTAATTTGAAAAGTGTAAGTTAGATGGTCATTTTATGGCCTAGTTTACCTGTAATTACAGGTAAGGGCCAGACACCGATTCACATAAAAATGTTGGTTAAGAACCTGTCGTGTTTTGAAAAAAAAAAAATATCTGAAAAAGATGTAAAAAAAAAAATAAGAGAGAAAGATATAATGGTGAAGACACCAACTTTCTTTTCTTTGGTTAGCGAATTCATTTAAGGTTTAAGTATTCGGCACGAATCGTCATAAGACACTTTGTCGTCAAAGAAAGAGCGAGAAAACAAAACAAAAAAAAAGAATAAAAAATATAAAAAGTATACATATTTTCTTACCTGGTTTACAAATGGACGAAATAATTTCTGTAATGATCAGAAAGAGCAAAAGAGAAGTCTAAATGGATGAAGCTATAATATGAAAAAGAGGGTCAGAGAGACAAAAAAAAAAAAAAAAGATTAAAAAGAAAGTGATGTTTAAAGAAAAGTGAAAAGAAGGTACGAGGATAAGACCCCGAGTCCGTATATAAATACAAGACGAACTCACCACCAATGTCCTGTGATAGGAGACACCAATAACAGACAAACAGCTACCAAGACGGTCCGCATGTCCATAGTCAAC
This sequence comes from Timema podura, assembly GCA_033556935.1. Classification (NCBI taxonomy): domain Eukaryota; kingdom Metazoa; phylum Arthropoda; class Insecta; order Phasmatodea; family Timematidae; genus Timema; species Timema podura. The sequence continues at coordinate 10,057,599 of JAVRXN010000005.1, forward strand.
TACACAAGTGCACGCGACCGGAGACGAACCCGGTGCTTTGTCCAAGTAGAGAGCCCCCCCCACCCCCACCCAACCCCTACCACCCCACAAACCCGCCCTCCTTCTGCAACCAACACTTGTTCCTTCTTCAACACACCATACGACCACTACGACACGATAAAAGTAACTTTAAAAAAAAAAATAGATACACACATAAAAAAATAGATAAAATATTGATAATAACCGCACAAAAATAACTATTTCTTGTCTATGAACTTTTCCTTTATCTTGTCCCGAACATGAACAAAAAAAAATAATTTTTTTTTTAAGTATTCTAATTCCTACCCCCACCCCATTCCCACGTCACTTTTCCTTTTTTTTTCCCTTCCCCTCTTCTTCAAACTTTTTTTTTGTTTGTTTGTATGTTTGTGGTTGTGGGTTACTTCTTCGGTAGAGATGTAAAAACTAATAAGAAAAAAAATAAATAAAAAGACAATGAAAACGTTATCCGTGTACGGGTATCGTAATAACGTGAAAAGAAGATGTTTCGGGTTGATGTTGGTTGATACGGCCTCCGTTGTGGTAGCGAGTATCGGGCCTGCACACACCTGAAGTCGCTCGGCGGGGCCCGCTTCTACACACTCTCCTCTAAAGCCGCGGTCTTCTTCTCTTTCTTCCCCTCGCCCCCCTCCACACCTCTTTACCCGCTTAGAGAGAGACTCTATGAACAGCTGACACTCAGGCATGCGCCTTACACCGGGCGGGACCACAAAAACAAAACACAACACACGTGGCGGTGTCGGAGACCGACCGGTAAAGAATAAAAGACGTTAATTCCAAAAACACAACCCTGACACCTTTCCCCGTTTTTTCCCCCCAATAACAAATTAGAAACTAAAAAAAAAAAAAGTGTCAAACCAAAATTATCTACAGTTATATCCCGTGGACAATTTCTGACACAATAATTCACAGTAAGATCTTATTAATTCATAGCAAGGATCTATTTTAATTGATGAATTTGTATCGAATCATTTCAGGAGTTAATGCGCTTTTTTTTTAGTTCCTTCCCCCTCCTCCCTCACGTGAAAGTGAGACAGCCTTGATTTTTTTTTTTAATATTCACTGCCTGCCGCTACGACAATCTTCGTGCCTATTCTGTGACCCTATGACCACTACAGACATCTGCTCTACTGACCTATGACCTCGAATGTGGTCAGTCAAGTCATTTTTACCGGTTGTCTCTGTTGCTGTATTATGCAGAGTCGGTTCGTATCTAAGACTACGTTCATAATATTTTAACTAACGCATAATATACGTGTACAGACTGGTAGAAGTTTAACCGAGCTTAAGGTGGGGTGCTAGTGAGCGTGAAGTTAGGGCAGTATTTTTTAAGTTTTTATAGCATAAACATTTATTTGGCCAAAATATATCAAATATTTCTTCTATAGAAACATAGAGTTTAGTTTTCTGCACATGATAATCTCAACAGTTCTTGAATATCTGCCAAGGGTGTCCTGGAATTTAGTGACAACTTTTTTTCTGCATTTAAAAGTTTGTCACCAAATGCCACTATGCTCATGACAGGTATTCAACAACGGTTGAGGTCAACATGTAAAGAAAATTAAAGTCTTATTTTGTACTGGAGCGATATTAGATTTATTTTGGCAAAAAGAAAAAGAAGTTTGGTTTTAAAAACAGCAAAAACACTGCCCCTTTATCTCGTCTCCTACACCCCCACCTTAATCCTAGGACGGACACGGTTAATATACACCAGAATCTAATTTACCAACTGGGAAAAGATGTATAACCTAATTTTAATATCATAATGTTCTGAATATACTCGGGAATCAAGGCTGAAAAAAATTAAAATGACACAAAACGTAAGCTATTTTATGTTTGGTTTGACGCAGTTATCCTTGCTACTGGATCAAATATAAGATTATAGTGTATGCAGCCTTATTGAAGAATAAACAGGGAGCCCTGTACAGTTCTGGTATTTTTTGTTCGTTTCCTGACGTAGCTTAGTCACTGTTGGTATGACACGTAAAGTCTCAGAACAAAGTAAGTGTTGGAATGACACGTGAAGTCTCAGAAGAAAGTAAGTGTTGGAATGACACGTGAAGTCTTAGAAGAAGTAACTGTTGGAATGACACGTGAAGTCTTAGAAGAAAGTAACTGTTGGAATGACACGTGAAGTCTTAGAAGAAAGTAACTGTTGGAATGACACGTGAAGTCTTAGAAGAAAGTAATGTTGGCATAACACGAGAAGTTTCAGAACTTAGTAAGTGTTGGAATGACACGTGAAGTCTTAGAAGAAAGTAACTGTTGGCATGACACGTGAAGTCTTAGAACAAAGTAAGTGTTGGCATAACACGAGAAGTTTCAGAACTTAGTAAGTGTTGGCATGAAACGTGGGCTCAAGAAAAAATGTACCCTAGTTGAAAGATGACCCATCAAAGATAATAGAACAAACTGATATCTATTTTAGGTTTTGGTATAGTGCCTAACAGTGACTTTAAATTCTTCGTCGATAGCCGACATTATAAAGGATTGTCTCAATTTTCATCAAAGAGATCAGGTATGGTTGCACTGAGGGTTGTTTTTCCAAAATGGTTGACCTCGGTGGTATTGGGGTAAAGTGCTCGCTTTCAGAACCCGATGTTCATGGGTTCAAACCCAGCCGGGGTCGACGGGTAATTCTTGAGCGATAAAAATCCGTAGCACAACTTCCTTCGTAGGGGAATTAAAACCGTCGGTTGCATGTCTATTGTGGCATGTAAGAGAACCGTGAAAGGTATGTGAAAATACCTTTCCAGGTAAAATTGGTAGGTCTTTTCGCTCTCACTCATAGAAATTCTCGTGTGATCATATAATTAGTCGGTTCACAAAGTGTACGTTTAATACCTTAAATAAATGAAAAATTGTCCTAAATGTTTTTTATCCACTCTACCTCCACGCAAATGTGGGTGCACTTCCTCTAAATCCAATCGTCCTTATCCCTAACACATTAGATTGTTTAGTATATAGGCGTATAACCCGAATGGGTAGTAAGACCGGGTGCTAAAAAAGAAAATCCTAAGACCGCAACCGATATGAATTGTAAAGTCTGTTCAGCGTAGGAATTGTTTTCTGAAAGGCCTTTTTCCCTACCAGAAAGCTATTACATAGTAGGATGTTGGTAGGAAAAAAGACCTTTCAGAGAGTAATTCCTACCGTGAATGGAGTATACCGATGTGTTTTCTGTTTTGTTTTGTGAAAGTGGCCTAAGACCCCCGCAGTCATTTGTCTCAAGTGCCCACTAGTGGAGGCGTGTGTGACCGTTCCTTCTATAATTCTTTCATCTTTTTTTTTTTCGTCCAGACTTTATGACGTCTTCATTCCGGGTTCATGTTCGTATTACATGAAGCTTTTATGCGGCCGCTTTGTGTGACGTTTTTACATCAATTGAGGGAAACACTCTTGTCGTAACCTATTTTTCTTGCTTGTCATCTCTTCTTTTGTTTTAAAAACTCAATCTCGGATCTGAGAACTGAAGGAATGTGATTATCAGTACAAAGAGGCGTAGAAGGGGCTGAAGGGGGATCCGTCTTGTTGGAGGTAAACATAATTTACCAAGTGCTTCCTTTCATGATGTTAGATGATAAGGCTTCGTGCTATAGTGACGACATGTTGGGACGTTTACTTCATGAAATATTATTATTACAATTATTAATTGTTATTTTACATTCATTTTTTTTCGTAAAGGGGTATTATTTGCGTCTAGGGATCCCCACATCGGTGAACACGTTTCAAGCTCAGGATTTAAGTTGTGTTCAATAATAGCCATCACTGCAACTAAATTTCAGTTCAACTATACCACCAAATGTTTTAGATAATTTATATTCCACTCTACTCAGCATTTAATGTAGTTAAAATCATATTTAGGAAATTACCACTTCTTTGTTTTAAAAAATATAAACATAAATAAATTCAGCTGTGACTTCAAAACAATAATTGTCTCTAATATGACTTGTCAATATCGACCTAGTCGAAAAGTAAATTGAACGTTTTTTTTTTTTTTCGTATCTTAAAAACAACAACGGGTAAACATTTATTTTTTAAGCGTGCTTTCAGTTTATGAGGAAGACGTAAAATGTTACATTTTACTACCTGTACACCTTTGGAACCCCTGGTTGTTGTAACTCTTTAAACAGACATAGGAGGAAACCATTAGAACTCATTAGTTGGTTTTAACTGCTATCCGTAATTGCTGTATCAACAAGACTTTTATGTGCTGACACAACCATCTTCTAAGACTACCACGTCTATATAATGTTTCTTCTGTTGGTGTGTGCATTTATTTACAAGGGAAACTTAAGTTAAGTACACTTAACTCTATAAAAAAAAAATATAACCGAAAGAATTTTCGTACGAATAGACAAAAGTTTCCTCTTGACTGTAGAGTAATTAAATCAGACAAACATTGGATCACATAATGTGTGAAAACGTTTTCAAATCCATCCGTCCAAGATGCCAACCCCGAACTACCGGTAAATATACTGGATAAATATAAATTAATGTGTTTAACACAACTCGGCCACCGTTGTGGGTGGCTCAAATTATATTAACTTTAATCTCTCCACCGGGTTTCAAACCAGGGTCTTCTTCAGATCTCTATTTGGTTGCAGAGCATTGAAACATATCAGTTTTGGGAAAACACTTTTGAATTTTGGTCAGAGCAGTTAAATGTAATATAATATAGTAAATTATACATTCATGCTTTATAATAATTATCATAGATTATTGTATTCCAATATGGTTTGAGCCGTATCGTGTGCAATTGATAATTGATTAGTATATTTTACGATAATAAGCTATATTCAATATTTCAAGTACAAAACATATGTAGTTATTTTTTCGGGTGAAGGGACCTACAATGAGGCAAATAAAATATTTGTACAAAATAAAACGAAAGAATTGAAACCGAATCATTAAAATACAATAACAAGATTATACTTTGAATAATTACATTCGTATCTAGGTTGTGTATATATTTGAACTAGGAAAAGTATTAGGTTTATTTTTTGTCATTTTCCAAATTGTAAATTTACAATACACTATTAAACTTTTAGATTAGACCTGTGTAGTAAATAATTACATTGTTAAATATTATTAAAATTAGCCTATAGCTTAAAAAATAAAATTATTAAGTGAATAAATTAAATAATCAACGCATTGGACACACAAGCACATACACATTATATATTTTTCAGCAACACGTCTTACTACCCGTTCGGGTTATACGCTTATGTACTAATTACATAGAAGGTTTTATGTACTAGGAAGGTTATATTTGTAGGAAATGGACCCGTATTTGCGTGGATAAAGATTGGAAAACCTTTTGGAAAAACTTAGTATACCGACCAAGATTCGAGCTCCGATCTTCCCGTCATCGGTAGTCTAGTATACTGCGAGGGTAGCGCGTTAGACCACAAGACCACCGAAGCGGGTCACATTAAATTATTGGGGCAAAACATAAGAAATTAGAAGAAACGTTTCACTTGACCCTCGGCTATTGTCCTTTCAAATTTTATAGCTATAGAATTAAGTTGTGAATAATATATAATATATATATATTATATATCCATAAGAGGGTGAGGGGAGGGGAGGGTGGCAGCGCCTCTTTACTCTCTACTTCTGGGCGGCCATGCAACCTTGAAGGTTGTAAAAAGAAAAAAAAATATTGGCATGAGCCTAAACTTCCGTTTGAAAATGTATTAGTTACTTTTCGTAAAAAAAATTTTTAAAAAAAAAATGAGTTGAACAGCACAATGTAATCACAAGAAAACCGTTGATTGAGTGAATTCCTTCCGGAATTAGCACAAGCATAATAAATATTCAACAATCACGTGTGCCTTCAAGCTTGGACGTAATTTATGGCTGCGTCTGAATGAAAACAAGGAGACTGTTTACATCCACGCAGTATGGGGCACGGCTCAAGGGGGAATTGGGGCGCAAGGTGATGAGTGTACGGGAGGGGGGAATACATGTTTCCGAAATTATCGATTAAATTGTCTTTCTTATGTATAGTAATAATAATAATGATATTGCGAGTCTGGTCTACATCACTCGTAACCCAGTAGTGGAAAAACTAACCAGTACTAATGTACCGCTGCCCAGAGGACGCCCGAATGTACTGATTCCTTTCCGTGGAGGCTCTTTCCATGTCCTGATGAGGTGATGGTGATAGTTGGTATGAGGGTGATAGTGAGTATGAGGGTGATAGTATGATGGTATGGAACCAGTGGAAACAATTAAACCTAACTTAAGCCTAACTAACCAAACCCTGGTGACTATTGGGGTGATTCCCCTTTCTGGGAAAATACCCACTGTACCAGCCGGGAATCGAACCCGGGACCCCTAGACTCGTAGCCAGTTGCACTGACCACGACACCACGGGGCCGATTATTTATTATGAATATAGTAGACGATGAAAAATAAAACATTCTTGTTAAGAAATTTCTGCTTTTTTTTTGTGGTTTTTTTTTACATGTAGGCTGTTATCTAGCTTAAGTATGCCAATATCTTGGTTGAGGTGGGTGAATTAAAAGAAATGCACCAACATTATCCTGGAAAAAGGTCTTTTTAAGAGCCTGGAAACGGGAATTGTAAATGGATAGCTCAGTGGTAGAACACAGGCTCTAGGCCAAATGTCCCTTTATAGCTTTCAACAATTTTTTTTTTGTTCCACCTCTGACTACCCGTTCGGGCTATACGCTTATGTACTAATTACGCTAGTGGGTTTAGTGAGCTATATTTTTATAGGAAGTGTACCCACATCTGAGTGGAGGAAGAGTGAAAAACCATTTTGGAAAAGAAATAAAACTACCCTCACTAATCCCGACCGAGATTCGAACCTAGATTTTTCCCATCATTGACAGTCTATCTAGTCTAATACGAGAGTGACGCGTTAGACTATGCGGCAACCGAAGCGGGTTACTTACTCTATAGTTTTTATAGATACTTTACAATCTGTGATATAAAGTTCTCAGGACAGACAAAACCATGAGCTGAAAGAGAGGGGAAGAATGACAATAACTCTAGGAGGGTAGGGGCGACGTTGTCGGAAGATCCTAATAGCTGAGAAATGAACGGCAATACGAGACTTTTACCTACTCTAGTACCTCTTCTTACCTGTCTATTGTTTGGCAAGAGAACCTGTCAACAATCTCAGCCTTGTTCGCAGGTATTTACAAACAAAAATATATACTTTACAGCGGAAGAGCGATATATCGATCTTAACAGACATAAAACACGGTGTTTTATACCATCAAACCATGAGACGAACGGTCAAATAATTACCAATTTTAATTAGGAGAGCCTTATCTGACTACTAGAAGAGCTACTTCAGCATATTTAATGTATTCATACGTCAAATCATGTGATTTGCACCTGCCACTTTTGATTTTAGCTAAACTAACAATAGGCTACATATAAAATAGAACTAATATTAAAGTTTATACCCACTTCCGTGGCCACATAATCTAAGGAGACACTTTCGCAGTAGATTAGACTGCCGATGACGGGGTTTGATCCCGGTTGGGTGTACTGAGGTTGGTTTCCCTTGAATTTTTCCTCTCTCTCTCTCTCTCCACGAAAATGTGAGTACACCTCCTTTAGATTCAAACTTCCTAGTTTCTAACACATTAGTACAATTAGTATATAGGCATATAACCTGAATAGGTAGAAATACGCGGGGGTTAAAAAAATAATGTATAGTAAAAAAGTAAAATGTAATCAATATTGACAGCATATTTTTTTCTTTCTAAAATCTTCTTTCTACCAAAATTCTACCTCAGATTAGATGTGATGAACTATTACTAAAATATGTGTTCCTCAAAATTGTATTTGGCAGATAGTATAAATCTGGACGTCTTTTAAATAAAGCTAATCTTTTGTCAATAACTACCTACTCCGCGTTTAGTTTGTACAAGCAGAAATATTCGGTACTGACCTGGGTAGCAACGCAAAGAATTGCGTGGCTGCCCTGGGCAACGCTTTTATTTTCTTCGAATAGACATAAAAATAAACTTCTCTATCTTTATTTTTCTGACCCAGTTTTTAATGAATTTTACAAAAAGCTAATACTATTTTTTTTTAAATTCCGGCTTCAAGGTGTACATGTTTGTTGGCTATAAATTTTAAAATTTCAGGCCTCTACTTGCAATTTTTATGAGAGACAGAACAAACAAAACCAACTAACTTACTCTTAATTTTATTAATAATATATATAGTTTATATTTTCCCGGGAGATCCCACAATATCTCGATATTAAAAGCGTTCATCATAGCAGGCCCAACTCAGCTCCCGGCTCACGCGAGGTATTATGGGAGTAAAGGGAAAAAAAAACCTACGATATGACATAAATGTGTGTAGTGCATTTGTATTTGAATGATTACTTGAAATTTCCGCGGTGACGATGGGGACAAAGCGACAAAGTTTCTTGTTAATAACTACAGTATGTCTCTATTATGACAGAATGAAGATTTGTGTACAGTGCTTATCTGTGAAGACATTTTAAAATGGTCAAAAATACGCCTTTTCACGCAGTTTTTATCCAAATATAATTTAATATCTCTCAATGCTCAGTATTAGGAACTTCTATTAACTCTTTATCTCCATTAATGTTTAATCAGAAACGATCCACGTGCAATAGTGTTGGTGTAAATTTACTATTTCTACCGACTGTATTACACAGTTGATTGCAAGTGATATAGTTTATTAAGACGAGCGGTATACAAAGGTACCTCATAAGACGTATTATAGCATTTGGTTTAATCAAATAATTCATCTGAAACATATTAAAAAATAAAATCACATATATATTATTATAATATAATACATTTACAATAGTATTACCATTATTCATGGTTGAAAATAAAAATACAACATAAATTCGTTTTTATCTTTAAACTTAACTAGGTTGTTGCTATTACAAAACTTTAAACATTTATTTCTTATCTAATAATGAATATTTAATTTCAAACAATAACGCCTCATAAGGAAATTTAAATATTGCATTGACAATTATTGTAAATAATGATATAAAGGAGAGTCGTAATATTCACAAAATCTTCTAAAAACTAAATTCATGCGTAAAATCACGAGATTGTTGCTGTTAATTTTGTTAATTAGCGTCTACTATATAGCTCCAGTTAAATTGGAACAACATTTACTCTAAGAAAAATATGTATATTTTCTGAATAATCCTTCGTATGGATTTCTTGTTTTAGTGGTTCTGATCAAGGGTCCCCATGTGGGTTTTCAAAATGAGGGGTGGATTGAAGTCCCAATCTTCTGGGGGTGTGGCAGACCCCCCGTTTCCCCCTTACTCAAGAGAAAATTTCAGGAATTTAACATTGTGGGAAGAAATGTCGGAGCATCTGAATATAACTTGAGCTAATGAGTTTAAAGAAACAATTTTCGCAAATAAAAAAAAGTCTGAAAAATTAACAAAATTAATATGTTGTAGCTAAACCCATTGAATAGAAACATAATATTTTTCACAAGTTTACTGAACAGAACAAAATTAAAAGAAAGCTGTTGAACAGGAAATGGGAGGAACTCAATATTTCATCTTTGTTATCTCGGATATTGATGATTCAAAGTTGTTAGTAGCAAATTGCAGCCAAATAACAAATACATAATTTTGATTTTTTCATAAAAAATTTAAAAAATGCAAATATTGCAGAGTGATAAGGGGAAGAAGCCCATTTATGGGGGACCATGGCTCTGATGCCTTACCTTTTTTTTCCCCTTAGCATAACTGCTGCTAAGTTTCGAAAGTGACTTGGTCTCCTCTTATCCCCAAGCATTACTAGCATCACTAAAGGAAGAAGATCTTCAAGTTAGGGCGCAGTATTACAGTTGATACAATGTTTTGACAGTTATACACTTGTAAAGTGTTTCCTTTTTACAACGAGGGCACTTTCCACCCCATCAACGTGAGAACTTCCCTTCATAGAAAAAAACAAAAATATCCCGGAGATAATGACGTAATGTTTGTAGGTCCACTCAAAGTACTTGATATTTGGCACGGAGAAAAAAAGTACCATAACACATTTTGTGTTTTTGTCTCTTAATTTGTAAATATCATAAAAGGAAAAGAGTTAAGAGTGAATTACGTAAGGCAGTGTTTAAGTTTATAGCATTTTTTGTTTATAAAGAATATTTCTTCAATACAAATAATAAGACTTTAATTTCGTGGTGATGTCAACAGTTATTGAATGTATCTGTCAAGGATGTCCTGGAATTTAATGACAACTTTTTTTCTCTTCGTTTAAAAAGTTTCCCATCTAATGCCGCTATGCTCATGACGGATATTCAAACAGATTGATAGAAATCACATAAAACCATTCTTTGGGTCGTTGACTTTATAATAAGAAGATTGACAACTTTAGCTCGATGTCAAAAACTTCATTTTAAAGAGTCTGTCACTGGAAAAAAGGATCCCGGGTGAGATTCCAAGAAGAATCATAATTATTATGAGATATATTAATTTCTCACTTTACTCTAAATGGAAATATTCTTGTTTGTCTTTGAATCAGTTATCAATTATTTTCATTTATGACTAAAGTTAGGAGGGTTGTCATTTTTTTTAAAATCAGACACCTTAATGTTGGAATTATGAACTGCAGAAACGAAAAATAAAAGTAAATTATAAAGGCAGCGTTTATAGAGTATAATATAAGGTGTATAATAAATTTAAGGGGTGCCCAATTTTTTTTAGGTATCTGAAAACTTTTAATTATACTTTACAATAGTTTACATTAATAATTATTTATTTTGTCTATAGAATGGTGCCCTTAGTGAAGGCACGCGTAGGTCAAGTGTGGGTCTATGTTTTATGCTACATTTTGGGCAATAAACGTCATATTATAAGATAGGCCTATACTTTTATTATGTATTATTATTGTTGAGCTATCCTGGGTTTATATTTACTAAAAGTAAAAAAAAAATCTGAATAAGTGCCTGGTTATGAAATAATTTTTTAATTTACCAATTTGGTAAAAATCGGTTCATTAGTTTAAAAGTTTAAACTGACAAAGCCAAACAAAACATCCGATTGTATTTGAATCTCTTATTCTTAATACCGGAAAAATACAAACAACATCAGAAAATTACTACCATTGTACGGATTATATCTTGAAATAAAAGTCCTACTTCTTCTGCGTCCCTTATAGGGAGGGGTGGTAAAATATGGGCGTGGGAAGGGGGATTATCATAAATATTGAAACTAATTACAAAAGTTCAACTGTTTCCACTTATTTAAATTTAGGTTTTGTTTATTCAAAAAATGACGTTGAAATGTGCCGTGAACAGACTTACATTTTGAGATTAATAAACTAAAAGTTAACTCATTAAATTAACTCATCTTCAAAGACGCTTTACGCAGGTTGCCGCAGCTATGTGTCATAGGTAAACGGTACAGGAAACAGGATATAGTCTTCCTTAAACAAATGAAAACGTTTGCTATTATGATCACAACAATCCATTCAAAAGTTATTTGAACATTCTTTTCGGTGTCTTTGAAGATTCCAAGCTGCATCCTCATAAGAAATATATCTCAAGATGCGAATTTCCCTTTCAGGAAGTTGTCACCCAGGTAATCACTTCACGTTCACAGATTTCTCCGTACGACTTTACTTTCTATTCACAAAATTACTTTACGACCTCGGTATGACCAATGAACAAAGGCAAAATAAATGTTCCTTGGACAATTTTTTAAAAAAAAACCTGTGGGATTTCACAACTTGCCAATTCATTTTGTGAGATTGATTCATGTTCACCGAAATTACTTTGTATTCAAACAGCAGGTCTTATTCCCACTGACTATCAAGTGAGCACACAGGAAATGATTCAGCGTCCAGTGAGTAATTTAGCGTTTGTTACTTGCTTGTTAGCGGTACAAATGGCGTTGATAAATGTCCACCCGTGTTGGAGACGGCGACAGGACGATGAAAGATGTTCTTGCAGGTGCTACCGCGTCGGGACGCCAAAGGAGGTGTTTGCCAACCTAAGACAGCTGTTAGTATTTCACCCTGACAAAAAGTAGTTTGGGAGGCCGATTACGTGTCTTGAAAAACCTAGGTTTCTCAAGGTGTGAATACAATAATTTAATATTAATTTTTTTCTCATAAGGCACTGAATTGAATAATTGATGTTTTCTCAACGGATGATTTTTAATTAAAACGTATAAAAAGGTGAGCCGCAGAGCCTGAAGACAAACTGTTTTAATGTGTTGAACGGGCGTTCGGTGGGTAGTAAGACGTGGTGCTAATAAACAAAAACTCTACTATAAAATTAAGAAACCACAGCGCCAAAAATTTGAAATTTTATAACCTCTTAGCAATACACAGATTTGGATGCAAATTTCTATGTTTAAATTTTAAATATCCGAAGAACCAAAATTAACAATACTATATTTTAAGCTCAAAGTGTCATTTTGCGTGTTAAATTATAATCTATTTGCAATGAACAATAGGTTGATCAATATATATATATATATTAAATAAAATATTTAAGGCATCCTTAAATACTATATATATATATATATTATTAAGGCATCCTTAAATACTATATATATATATATATGAGTAGAGTTTTTTTTCTCCACACCGCGTCTTTATACAACTCCAGCCTTTCCGCTTTATTGAGGCAAACATGAAGAAAGTAAAATTGATACGAAATGCACCCTCATTTGCGTGGAGGTAGATTGCGAGACAATTTAGGAACTAAAACAACAACAGTATACCCAGCCACCCCTTCATCTGCATATCAATATTTTTACTCCCCATACTCACCGATGACAACTTTTTCTCTTAATTTAAAAAGTTTCTCCTCTAATGCCGCTACACTAATGACAGATATTCAACAACTGTTGATATCACCTTGTGAAGAAAACTAGAACTCTTTATGTTTATAATGGAGCAATATTTGATTTATTTTGTCCAATAAAAGTTTTTCTATAAAAACTGCAAAAAACACTGGCCTTTTCTCGCGTCCCCTACACCCCTATCAAGCCTCACCAAAATGGAGGTCAATATTCACCAAGCCATGACAAACAGGACGATGTCTATGAAATGACGAGGTCGGTTTGTGCCAAATAAAAAAAAGTTATAGCTTTTTTTTTAAAAAAAAGCCTGTAATTCACGTCATCATAACGTCTCACATAATTAAGTATTCCCTGGTGGTTTGGCACGAAGATTCCACCGGCTGTACTCGGAAATTATATATGATGGATCTGTTGGGATTATTAATAAGTTCATTGAGATGGAGTCACCACAGGACTTAAGACTAAGCGTGAAGAGGACAAGCATGGTTTCAAGTGTGCTGACATATCCTTACAAACATTGAAAGATACGTTTGAAGAAGTGGTCCACATGGTTTAAAGTGAGCTGACATATCCTTACAGATATTGAAGATACTTTGAAGAAGTGGTCCATCATAGTTTAAAGTGAGCTGACATATCCTTACAGATATTGAAGATACTTTTAAGAAGAGGAAGAATTATTTTTTTTGGTACAAAGCACCTTAATTTCCGTTCGGATCATTCGATTAATTATTTACACTCTTGGGATAGGGATTATGAAGGCATAAAATAAAGAAAAAAATTATATCCCTCACTTGCGTGGAGGTAAATTGGGAAAGCATTTAGGAAAAATCCCTCACAGCGCACCCAGATGGGATTCAAGCTCTGACATTATTGTCAACAGTAAACTCGACTAGATGAGTTTGACATTTAGATTTCGTAATTCCCAGCCCAAATAAGTGATGTGAATACAATAACTCAGCAATACTTATTTAATTAACTTAAATAAGATAGAGACTTCTTTTAACCATTTAAAGTGTATTAGAAAGTTCATGATTATCTAACATGCAGCATAGATCAATTAATATGACATAGACTTCTTTTAACCATATTAAAGTGTATTAGAAATGTTTCATGATTATCTAACAGATGTCAGCAGTAGCTCAATTTAAATATGACATAGACTTTTCTAACCTAGTAAAGTGTTAGAATTTCATGATTATCTAACAGATGTCACAGTAGCTCAATTTAATATACATAGATTCTTCTAACATAGTATAAGTGTATTAGAAATGTTTCATGATTATCTAACAGATGTCAGCAGTTTACTCATATGTAAACGTTTCTTTAAAGATGCAGATGAGTAAGGGAAAATGTGAAAGAAAAGAACCATTTTTGGATCAGAAATAGGAGATTAAAATAAATTATTTGCATTCAATTATATTTTGAAAATGTTTTAGTTCTACTTTTGATGAAAACGTTTTAGTCCTACTTGTTCTAATTAATTTGATGAAAAGTGTTAGTCCTACATGTTCTGATTAATTTGACGAAAACGTTTTAATATTACTTGTTCTGATTAGTTTGATGAAAATGTTTTTATATTACTTGGTCTGATTAATTTGACAAAAAAGTTTTATTTCTACTTGTTCTAATAAATTTGATGAACATATTTTAGTCCTAATTGTTCTGATTAATTTGTCAAAAAAGTTTTAGTCTACTTGTTCTGATTAATTAGACGAAAACATTTTAGTTCTACTTATTCTGATTAATTTGATGAAAACGTTTTAATATTAATTGTTCTGATTAATTTGACTAAAACGTTTTAATATTAATTGTTTAATTAATTTGACGTAAAACGTTTTAATATTACTTGTTTTGATTAATTTGACGAAAACTTTTAGTATTACTTGTTCTAATTAATTTGACGAAAACGTTTTAGTCCTACTTGTTTAATTAATTTGATGAAAGCAATACATTGCAATTAATTTCAATTATTTATTTAGAAAGTAATCAAATTTTAAAATCAACTAATTTTACTAGACACCAACAAGTTAATTTTACTAGAAATAAATATTATTAAAACACTATTTTATATATTTTAAAATACTTTTATTTGCGAAAAAAATATTATTTTCAAGTGGTAAAATGTATATTTGAAGGTATATATGTAATCCACAATATCTCACTATATACTAATTAATATACATCGAATTAACGATCCAATCTCAGCTGCTCTCTTCACTTAGCCAAATATTTTAAACGAAACTCTGGACAGTGTAGCAAATGATTAATCACCCACATTAGGGAATTCTACATCACCCATAAATCGTGGGGATCCAGCAAATGTGTACTAAAAAATGTTTTACAAACCATCACAACATCCTAAAATTTAACGAATAAAAATAGATTAATCCTCTAGTGACTCAACATTTTAAATATTGCCACCGATTTGATATTATGTAACCTACCAGAATATGAGAATAAAAAACAAGTGGGTAAAAATGGGCCCAAATTCATTTTTTTAAATCACTATCTCTGTATTAATTAGGATAATCATTTAAGGGATTAGGAAGGTTGCGTTTCGAGGAAGAGTGGAAATACATTTTGGAAAAACCACCCTCGTTACACCAGACTAAGATTCGAACCTCGATCTCTTCGTCATCAGATTTCTAGTCTACTAAGAAAGTAGTGCCTTATACTATATAACCACCGAAGCGGGACCCTCATGTGGATAAGGTAGCTATGAAAAAAGTAGAATTTTGAAAATTTTATCCACCTGAGTGTGGAAGTAGTGTGGAAACAATTTAGAGGGAACCCACTTCGGTGGTTGAATGGTCTAAGGCATCATTATCACAGTAGACTAGACTGCCAATGATGGGAGATGAGGTTCGAATCTCGGCCGGGTCTACTGAGGGTGGTTTTTCCAAAATGTGTTTTTTTACTCTCTCTCTCCACGCAAATGCGTTACGATTCTTCTAAATATAACCTTCTTAGGCCTAATCTCTAAAACCATAGCTGGTTATAACATAGGCGTATAGCCCAAACGAGTAGTAATACGATGTTATAAAAACCAAATTTGGGAGGGGGGGAAAACACTCAGTAAACCCCTTGAATTTCAAATCTCCTGGACCAATACACGAGATGCTGCTAGATTATGTTGCAAAGGCGATGCTTGCCATCTCTAGACCTTAAACTCGTAATTAATTTTCATACAGTAAATTTAGTTGTCCTCAAGAAAAAAAACTCTCAATTTGTGTTTGAGTTTTCTACCCTTCGTGCCCCTTTTGGGGCGATGGCTAACCAACGTACACCTTTTATCTCTTCGTAATAAAAAAACAAAAATATATATTTTTTATTTTAAAGGGTATTATAAACGAACTTTTTCAAATTTTAATAAAAATTATGTTGTGGATAAATAAATAGTCGTTCCAAATTTTATAGTTTCATTTTTGTGATAAGTTAAACAAAGCACGACACAGGGAAAAAAGGCTTATAAAAATCCATAACATCTCGTCAAAATATGCGTTGAATTGTTTAGCAGACTCACTATTATTAAGAACTATTTAATTACTAAGAAAAACTCGATAATGTTTTGCGTACTCCCTGAAATCCTCCCGCACCCTAGGAGTAGTGATAGGAAACTATCGATAGTATCAATAATGGTACACTATCGGTAACTATCGATTGTTTGAAATCACTATCGATAATTTTGCATTGAGTCCTGTTTGACCTTGTGTGTTGGCTAGCCTTACAAAGTTTTGCCTGCAATGAATTATTTCTGAACGAATCTGTTGACTATGGACTAGAGTGGTTTTTTTTCTTGCCGTTATGTTGGCTATGACCGCGAGAAATCCCGTTTTTATTTTGTACAGAAGTTATTCTGGATACTAGAAACCTCAGTGACGTCTGAACGAATGCTTTCAGCGGCAGGGATTAACAAAAAAAAAAAAAAAAATCGACTAAAACCCAAAAATGTTGATATGTTGGTGTTCCAACATCAAAACAAATCGTTGTTTGATTGTTATTTTTCACTTAATTAAACGTTTATACTTAAGCTAAATTAATTTATTTTTGTTATACCTGTAATTTTTTTTTTCGATATTACTATCGATAGTTTCTGTAAAACTATCGATAGTATCCGACCACTACCTAAGAGAAACAGTGTTATAGCGCAAACTTACAAACTTCCAGTGTATAATATTGAGAGAGGTTTGTCCTTTACATTTATATTAACACAAATATCAGTCATTTGAAACAATAGAAGTACGAAATACTGTATTTTGTCTTATTTTTTATTACCTTCGCTTGGGTAAAAGGGTTTAGTGTGTGTTTAAAGTGGGATTATAGGGAACATAAGAAAAGGCAAGTTTTTTGAAGTTTTTATAGCATAACTTTTTTTTGGGTCAAAGTAAATGAAAATTGCTTTCATACAAACATAGAATTCAATTTTCTTCACATGGTGATATCAACAGTTGATGAATATATATATATATATATATAGCAGTTGATTTATATATATATATATAGCAGTTGATGAATATATATATATAGCAGTTGATGAATATATATATATATAGCAGTTGATGAATATATATATATATATATATATATATATATATATATAAATTGTCTCATCTAATGCCTCTATGCTTATGCTATATATATATATATATATATATATATATATATAAGTTGATGAATATATATATATAGCAGTTGATGATGTCAATCAACTCTGTGATACAGTCCGCTATAAATCGTAAATTTACACCAAAACTATTGCACGTGGATCATTTCTTATTAAACATTAATGGAGATAAAGAGTTAATAGACGTTCCTAATACTGAACATTGTTGAGATATTAAATGATATTTGGATAAAAACTGCATTGAAAAGTTCATCTTTGACCATTTTAGAATGTCTTCACAGATAAGTACTGTACACAAATCTTCATTCTGTCATAATAGGGACATATTGTAGTTATTAACAAGAAACTTTGTCGCTTTGTCCCCCATCGTCACCACGGAAAATTTTGAATAATCATTCAAATACGAATGCACTGCACACATTTCTGGCATATCGTAGGTATTTTCTTTTCCCTTTTACTCCCATAATACCTCGCGCGAGCCGGGAGCTAAGTTGTACCTGTTATGATGAACACTCATAAGAGAAAAGTTTTCATTAAATTTCAGGACACCCTTGACAGGTGTGTATAAAAATAAAATAACCAGAAGATGCACTATCAGGTTATCTAATTAATTATTATTATTATTTATTATTATTTAGCACCGCGTCTTACTACCCGTTCGGGTTATACGCTTAAGTACTAATTACGCTAATGGATTAGGAATTGGGAAGGTTGAATAGAGGAAGTGAACCCACATTTGCGTGGAGGGAGAGTGGAAAACCATTTAGGAAAAACCACCCCCAGTTCACCCGACCGAGATTCGAACCTCGATCTCCCCGTCCTCGGCAGTCGGGCTCAACACGACTAGCGCGTTAGCCAACTACGCCACAGAGGCGGGTATCTAATTAATTATTCAAGGTATTAAATTAGAATTAAAACACACTGTGTATCAAGCATGAAAATTTGATATTTTTTTTCCTCTTTTCTCGAAAGTTTATTCTCATTCACAAATTATTCTAAGCACTCTATTAAATTCTTTTTCCAATTCTACCATTTCTTTGACCACCAAATAATTAATCTAAGCTTCGCCTATTTTTATCTTTGGTCCAACAAATGATTTCGAGCTTTTTGTTTACGAGATTGAACTCCGAGAGGTCGAAATCCAGTGATATTTATTCCAAAGGAAAATAAAAAATAAAAATCTTATTCCGTAGAGAAATTTTGTCCACATATAGCTTTACGGAAAATGTTTTGAGATTTTGTCACGTGACCGCCCCATCTAGCAGAGGAATAACCTCACAATAACTCGAGAGACCCACTTCAGTGACCGCATGGTCTAAGGCGCTACTCTCGTAGTAGACTAGACTGCCAATAATGGGGGAGATTGAGGTTCAAATCTCGGTTAGGTCTAATGAGGGTGGTTTTTTCAAAATTGTTTTTACACACTCTCTCTCCATGCAAATGTAGGTACACTTCCTCTGAATATAAGCTTACTAATACCTAAAACCACTAGAGTAATTAGTACATAATCGTATAACCCGATCGGTTAGTAATACGTGGTGCTAAAAAAATAAATAAGTCAAAATTTGTGTCACATGATCCATTTTTGCTCGCTCTTCTTTTAAAGTATGGGAATACATGTCCAGCCCGAGGCCATTTGGCGGTATAAGGTAATAACGCTACAACACAAAAATGAGAGCTAATTTGGGGTCTGTTTTCACGGAGGTCCGAAGCCACCCCTTCCCCCTTACTATCCCCATCCACCCCCCCCTCTCCTTCCCAGCATTCCTCGTCTACCATCGCTAGCACCTGGGCCGAGAAGTGGAATGGGTTTGAGAAGGAAAGAAGTGGGAGGGAGGGGGTAGGCCTACACACCCCGAGGGGGTGCCTCAATGAAGTCATCATGACTGTGAGCCTGTGTCGGGTCGGGGCTGACTGGACCGAACCCTGTAATCACCTTGGGGCCCCGCCACTTTAAAAAAAAAGCCGGCTAGCGCCACGATGTGTGTCATTTCGAGCAAGCCGCCTCACACGTCTAGGCACTACTTGCCCACCTCTCTATAGCCTGCCGATAAAGAAGCCGCACCTCACCTTACCGGCACTTTAAAACGAATAATGTCCACCATTGATTTTATTTTATTTATTGTTCATATCGCTTTTTTTTAAATGTCTTATTGACTAGACTTATTTATAAAGCCATTCAACAAACATTTTTTACATCGTTTTATAATCTTGGATTCGAGAAATTAAAAATAGTTGACTTAATAAAATTGATGCAGTTATTGTAGATTTTTGGTATAAAGAAACTTTAAAAAAGGACAAAGATTATTTTTTCTGGTCAAATTGATATATTTTACCATATAATTATATGAAAAGTTACAAATGCTAGCCTATCACATAAACTGACGTATGAATACGTAAAAGTAGAACGAGTAACTTTCCTAGCTGTCCGAAAAGATTCTTCAAAAGAACGTTTGACTGTGTTCAAACACATGTTTCACTCTAACGAAATTTATCAAAATTCCATAGATGTGATATATCTTTTATCTGCTAATTGGGTGACCTGGTGGTCTAGGGGTAATATGTCAGACTTCTGTGCTGGGGGCCGGGGTTCAATCCTCGGTCCGGGCACAGATTTATCTGATTACCAAACCCTTCCTTCACCTCTGACAAGACGTGTATTAATCACAACTTGTGAATGTGTGGAATGCCATGCCTCCACCGTGGTTCGGATCCCACGTTAAACTGTAGGTCCTCCATTTCAACTCACAATCAGCCTACCATTGCACATTAGCGTAAGTGCGTATAAACCGAACGGGTAGTAAGACGCGGTGCTAATAATAATATCTGCTAATTGTATCCGGTACCATGATGTAGTGATAAGTGCACTTGATTACGGACTTAGAGGACCAGGGGTTCGATTCTCGGCTGGTACATTAGGTATTTTTTCGTAAAGTGGATTTATAAAATGGTTGCCAGGGGTTGGTAAGTTATGTTTAAGGCTCCCAATGGTCCAGACCTTCATATTCACTATCATCACATCATCTCATTACGGGTACAACGTGTATAAAACCTCCATAGGTGTACCTTATGTAACGCCCTATGCCACATATGGGTGACCGAACTGGATTTCATGTCCCTCCCACCAGTAATGCCCTACAATTTAAAAAAAAACTGCTACTAATCATAACAAGAATGTTCTGCGCTACTTTTTTTCAAATATTCGTCCTTTTTCAAAAATTTAATCATCAGCGAACTAACCTCAAATGAATAAAACTTTTTTTTAAGAAAAATGAACATAATATACTCTTGTTTAACATATAAAAACACTCCACGGATATTTATTTGAAACAGAACCGTAAAATTAGAATTCGAAAACTTTCCCGGATTTTCAAAAATCCTTCACTAGTAAACTATCCTTAATTAGTTATTTAAAACACAATTTAAAAAAACCTGAGGTACGATCATATAATATCTAACTCTATAAAATTTTAACAAAACCCATAATACTATTTCAGCTGTACTACCAGTGATAGAATAGTACGGAAACAGTCAGAAATGTACATACTTTTTGGGTTGGGGGGTTAGGGGCCACACAAACTGTAAAGATTCATCATAATATCTAGACTGAAACTTTACATGATTAAAATACCGTCTGTGTATGAGAAAGTTAAAATTGTGCCGAAATTGGTTTGATGAATAAAAAAATAATGTGAATAGTTTTGTTGTGTACTTAATATGATTCTTATTCTAATAGCAATATTCTTGATCATTTTTACTTTCTCTCGATACCTCGGTAAGAAATATTGTGATCGTCAAAAGATTCGAACTCGAGATTTTGATAAATATCGACGTTTCATGACATCCCAAAACTGAAAAAGTAGTTTTCGTGATGCCGTCTGTATCTCGGGATAGTGTCGAAACTATTTTACCGACTACCCCCTCGATGGCGTAGTAAGCTAACGCGCTGGTATCGTGTTGCTCTAGACTGCCGAGGACGGGTAGATCGAGGTTCGAATTTCGGTCGGGTAAACTGGTCGTGGTTTTTACTACATGGTTTTCTACTCACCCTCCACGCAAATGCGGAGGAACCACAAAACTTTCTAAACTCCCTTTGCACATGGGATTTCTACCAGATGGTGCGGGAAGCACTAACCAACCGAAAGGCTGAGTATATGCCCCGCTCTAAATAACATCAAATTAACCTTTAGGTTGCTGACATAAGAAGAATATAAATCGAAAGCTGTCGTCAATGATGGCTACTCTAGATTTAACTTTTACTTCATTTAAAAGGTTCTAAAGATGATCCTACTATATATATTGTTTTCTCTTGGCCGACAAGCAATTATTCCACCACTATTCCTTAGTAGACTGGAATTTACCGCCCAGTTTCTATTCCTTGGTTTTCCCCACAACAGTGTTGCCACAACTAATTACAGTAAACGAGAAAAAACCTACCTATCTTTATTGGTTATTAAATAGGCACCATTGTGGTTTTTTAAATCATGCATAATATGTTGGTGGTTCTAGGAAGGTCGTAATTCGCTTCCAAGCAGGGGTTTTCTTCTCCCTATCCTCTTTCCAGACGTTTGTTAATGTTATATACTGGCTTCAACAAAAGAAAAAATCTTCATTAATAACAAAAATATAAAGTCTAATTTACTCACTTACTAGGAGCTCGGAAATTCTTTGCCGCACTTACAAAAGTACGACGCCTATCCCTATCTTGAACTAGTTCTATCTAGTCAGTCTCACTACACCCTATCCCTATCTTGAGCTAGTTCTATCCAGTCCACCTCATTACACCCTATCCCTATCTTGAACTAGTTCTATCTAGTCCATCTCACTACACCCTATCCCTATCTTGAGCTAGTTCTATCCAGTCCACCTCATTACAACTTATCCCTATCTTTAGCTAGTTCTATCCAGTTCACCTCATTACAACTTATCCCTATCTTGAGCTAGTTCTATCTAGTCCATCTCACTACACCCTATCCCTATCTTGAGCTAGTTTTATCTAGTCTATCTCACTACACCCTATCCCTATCTTGAGCTAGTTCTATCCAGTCCACCTCATTACAACTTATCCCTATCTTGAGCTAGTTCTATCCAGTCCACCTCATTACACCCTATCCCTATCTTGAACTAGTTCTATCTAGTCCATCTCACTACACCCTATCCCTATCTTGACTAGTTCTATCCAGTCCACCTCATTACAACTTATCCCTATCTTTAGCTAGTTCTATCCAGTTCACCTCATTACACTTATCCCTATCTTGAGCTAGTTCTATCTAGTCCATCTCACTACACCCTATCCCTATCTTGAGCAAGTTCTATATAGTCCACCTCATTACAACTTATCCCTATCTTGAGATAGTTTCTATCTAGTCCATCTCACTACACATATCCCTATCTTGAGCTGTTCTATCCAGTCCACCTAATTACAACTTATCCCTATCTTGAGCTAATTCTATCTATTCCATCTCACTACACCCTATCCCTATCTTGAGCTAGTTCTATCCAGTTCACCTCATTACAACTTATCCTATCTTGAGCTAGTTCTATCTAGTCCATCTCACTACACCCTATCCCTATCTTGAGCTAGTTCTATCCAGTCCACCTAATTACGCCCTATCCCTATATTGAGCTAGTTCTATCCAGTCTACCTAATTACGCCCTATTCTTATCTTGAGCTAGTTCTATCCAGTCCACCTAATTACAACTTATCCCTATCTTGAGCTAGTTCTATCTAGTCCATCTCACTACACCCTATCCCTATCTTGAGCTAGTTCTATCCAGTCCACCTAATTACGCCCTATCTCTTTCAGATCCATTCAAATATTATCCAACCATCTGCGTCTAGGTCTTCCCAAAGGTCCCCATTGGGTTTGCCAGTCAAAACCCTGAACATGGTTCTAGATTCTCCCACTAGCGCTGCATGTCCTGCCAACCGTAATATACTAGGCTTTATTATCCTAACAATGTCTTGGGATGAGTACAAGGTATATAACTCATAGTTATGTATCTTCCTCCACTTCCCAGTATCGCATACCCGTTTGGAACAAATATCTAAGTATCTTGTTTTCGAACAATATTTCTTTTCATCATGTAAGTTAAGAGACCACTTTTTACACCAGAGAGAACCGGTAAAATTATTTGTTTGTATATTCTGAGTTTTACCTTCCTTGAAAGCAGGCGAGATGTTAATAATTTACTAACCGAATAATTGCTAGCCTTTCCCAAGTGTATTTTTGTACTAATTTATTATTTATATAAGGCATAAATAAACAATGACTATACACAAACATATTAAGGTGGGGTAGAAGGGGAAGCGAGATAAGGCCAGTGTTTTACAGTTTTTATGACAAAACTTTTTTTAGCCAAAATAAATCAAATATTCCTCCAGTAATATAATTAAATTTTCCTCCCATGTTGATCACACAATTTTTTGAATATCTGTAAGGATGTCCCGGAATTTAATGACAATTTTTTTCTATTCATTTAAAAAGTTTCTCATCTAATGCCGCAATACTCGTGATGGATATTCAGGAACTCTTGATATCAACACGTGGAGAAATTTAAACTCTTATGTTGGTAGTGATGCATAATTATTTTTGCCAAAAACAAAATGTTTTTTCCATAAAAACTGTAAAAAAAAATACTGGCCTTTTCTCGAGTCCCCTACACATCCCATCATTTAATTTTAAACAATGTAAGGGAAATGTTGACATCAAACAGTTCAATGCAGCTATTAAGATAAGGAGATGATTTAGCTTTAATGGACAATGATAAAAAAGGTGTTGCAAGGAATGCAGGCTTTTTATTCTGGCTAGTGAGAAAATAGGTTTATAAGGGAAAGTAAATAATAAATTAAGTCACTAAGTATGCTCTACACACAATATTAAAGTGCCCTTAACTTAATATGGGCCTACATATAAAATAACGAGTAGAATGTAATGCTATTAACACCTGGTATGGGTGACTGCTGTCCACACATGATAATTTATACTTATTTTAACAAATATTTGTGAACATTATTTCTATTCCTCTGACTAAATTCCATTTTTAACAATAATGATAACGTTTTATATTTTATCTAAAGGATTATCAACTCTATGTGAATTGGGGAATCATTTGCCTAAATTTTGTTACGGAACTTCGACTTGTAAGTAGAGTTATTCACGCAGGAATTCAAGTGTTTTTTTAAAAGTAAACTTAAGTTAGGATATATCAGGCATTTGTAGATTAGGCCTATACGTAATAGAAAAACAAAACTAAATATGTATTTTAATTTAAACGTTAAATACATGATGTTTCATGGTAAACAATCATTTGAAAAATATAAGCTTATTTAAATATTAATACGTATGTTGTGACGTATTTAATATTATTAAGTGTTTATTTTGAACTTTTTAGACACAACACAATATTCATGATCAAGGATTACCCTTCCATTATCTTTATAAATATTGTAGAACAGGTTAGTACAAAATAGTACACGGACAGATAAAACACCTCGATTCTGAAGCGCCTTTAATAGAGATGTCAGGCCACCTGCTCTACATTGAGGACAAGCGGGTCACATAGCATTGTAGGCAGTGTTATGCTATGTGTAAAAATACTAACGCGTTTGTTTCATTTATAAGCTTAGAACATGCGTTTTTTTTGTTATGTATTTCCCATTTTTGCGTTTTACTACTCGTTCGATGTGTACGTATATAATAATGTGTTAGAGGAAGTGTGAATTAAGATGAAGTGCACCCACATTGGCGGGAATAGGGTAGGGAGAGAGTAGAAAACAATTTAGGAAAAACTACCATTGGTACATCCAGCCGGGATTCTAACCCCAATCACCCCATCACCATTAGTCAAGTTTATTACGAGTGTAAGGCTTCAGACCATTTGATAATTGCAGTGGGACAATTTAATATACATTTTTATATAGCAAAGGGATTTTAAGTTACTTTTTGAAGGAAAGGTGTATATCAGCAAATTATTTAAATTTAAATTAATGAAACGTACAAATAAAATTTATTTTTACAAGGAATTAAACACATATAGCACTGGCACCATCATTTGTGTTATTGTATACAAATAAACACTACGTTATTATTGTATAGTCTTAATCTACTGGGATTCGAACCTAGTTTTTTCCTAAACTTGTAGTTGATATTTCTAATCAATTGGTCAACGGGACAGATAATGTTAATGCATTTATTTAATAGCTAAGCTAAAAATTAGATAACATTTTGAATTTAAAAATAAATTAATATGATTATATTTGCAGTAGAGCGTCGATAATTCGGATATCAAGAACCCGGATCACCAATAAAAATATTTTTATAAAAAATAACCACAGTGGTATCAATATCAGAGATATGGGTGACAAAAAAAACGCACCTCAATCCTTGTTTTAAAAAAATTGAGCCTTTTTTTTCGTTGTTAAATTTTTGCCTTATTATATTCCTTCAGAATTTGTGATATTTATCAACAACAAAATATATGTTTAAGTTCGTTATTTAAATAAAATGAAAATGTTACTACCGTAACGTTGAACTCTTATAAGTCTCACATCCATGCTTATTATTTATTTTTTTACAATAGGAACTGTATTTTTCAAAATCCAGTAAAATCGATAATCCGACCTAGATTCAAACCTCGATCTCCCCATCATCGACAATCTAGTCTACCGCGAGAGTAGCGCGCTAGGCCTTGCGAGTACTTCAACTTTTAACTATAAATATTTCTTATGTATGATATTTTAGATTAGGTACGTCTAGAACAACCAATAAAATAAAAACGAGAAGGTGAGTATTGTGGCTTTCACCCTTGATTCTTCTCGGAAGGCCTAGTCTCAATTCTGACCTTGTGCTTTGATGTTGTTTCCATGTATTAAGTTTACAACTTAATACAAATTGGACACCAACATATGAAACATTAATAGCATCAAAGAAATGATAATGTAGCGAGCGAGACCCTGCTCGGGCCAGCCCTGAGCAGTCACCAGGCTTGGGCCACCCCTATTAGTAAGGGGGTGGGGGACATTCCTACGGGCCGAGTGTAGGCAGGTGTGACAATAGACAGTCAAGCAACGGGACTGAGAGTGGCAGGACTAGAGAGCGTGTGTTGACGCTGTAATGGACTTGTGAGACCAAGTCAAGACATGTATATTAAATAAGCATATTAATAAGTACCAGTTCATTGTAATATTGTAGTTTAGAGTTAAGAATAGAAAGTAAGAACCGTAACAGTGGTGGCAGCGGTCGGACAGTACGTATTAAACTTATTTTGTTATATTAAACTACAATGGCTAGCGCTATATTATTGCCCCGAACATTTGACGGTCAAAGTGATGTGTCGGAGTGGATAGCACATTTTGAGTTAGTGGCTACAGTGAACAATTGGTCGGATGACGCAACGAAGTGCGCGTATCTCGCGGCAAGTTTGGCCGGTAAAGCGTTACAGTCGTATCTTGTTTTGGACCAAGAAGAACAAAAACAATATTCCAAAGTTAAAAATGGATTAAAACAAGCTCTAGCCCCGGGGCAAGGAGACGAACTTTTTAAAGCCATGTTTCGTAACCGACGTCATGCACCCGCAGAACCACTCCCGTCGCTTGGGCTGGATTTACGCCGACTTTCCGCTAAAGCTTTCCCAAATTTAGATGCGGCTGTGAGAGATGTTCTCGCCAAGGACCAATTTATAGAGGCGTTAAATGACCCGCAATTGCGTTTATTTGTGCGACAGTCTAGACCTAAAACGCTTGATGAAGCTATGACTGTTGCTGTAGAAACAGAATCTACCCTCAAAGTGGAACGTTCGAGGACGCTACCAACCCACACCAATGGTAATGAGACGCCCACCAACCATCCGGGCATGGTGGCGGGTCTTACACTTCAAGATATGGGCAAGCTGCTTCAGGAACAACAAAAGACGCTTCAGGCCATGACAACAGCGATGCAGCAATTATCAACAACACTTTCTGCATCACGGGAGCGGGGTGACCGACGCCCATTACAATCATCATCTGGTCGATCAATTAGATGTTGGGCGTGTGGTGAAAATGGACACCGACGGGCACAGTGCCCTCAGGGAAACGGCCAGCGGCCAGTGTGAACGAGTTCATGCTGGCCGGGACTTCATACGGGACCGCGAAACGCGCGACGGCCGAGGAGGCTTCACACGGAACCGCGAAACGCGCGACGGCCGAGGAGGCTTCACACGGAACCGCGAAACGCGTGCCGAACGGGGAGGCTTCACACGGAACCGCGAAACGCGCGACGGCCGAGGAGGCTTCACACGGAACCGCGAAACGCGTGCCGAATGGGGAGGCTTCACACGGAACCGCGAAACGCGCGCCGAATGGGGAGGCTTCACAAGAGACCGGTAAACGCATACCACCCGAGGAGGATATACCCAGGATCACGGAAAGCCGGCTGGATGAGAAGCATTCACATGGGGATGGTAGCTGTGAGGTAAGTTCACACGTACGTGAGGGGCGCGAGATTGGTTCTGCATCCCCACGTGTCAGCGCGGACCGCGAGGATATCGACAGGTACCCTGTCACATTTGGGGTATGGAGTGTAGAGTCAGACGGGGCAGTATACGTGAACGGACATGTAGAAGGTTGTGCTGTTCGTATTTTAATTGACACTGGTGCCACCGTGTCCTTAATACGCAGAGATGTGTGGGAAAGTGTTAAGGGACGGTCTAAAATGTCGGTAGCACCCACATTAGCCTGTATCGTGAACGCGAGTGGAGATCCAATAAATACTGAGGGAGAGGTTGAAATGACTGTGAAGATTGGTGGTACTCAAGTGCTACACAGATTTTTAGTCGTGTGTAATATTACCCAACAGTGCATTCTTGGAGTAGATTTTCTCATAAAAAATCAGGGGGATGTTTTACTCTCTAGCTCAAAGCTAAGGCTTGGTGATTCAGTGGTAGGGTTAACAACAGTTCCAAAAAAGAATAATGTGACTGGAACTAGCGTGTGGAACGTAGCTGTGGACAAAACAATGATAGTGCCATCATATAGTGAGGTGTTCACTCGTGGATCGGTTAATGCAGTTCATGATAATGTTACTGGATTGTTAGAGCCTTCGGACAACCTTAGGGAGATGCACGGAGTTATGGCTGCCCATGTATTGGCATGTATACAAAACAAAGAATTACCAATTAGACTTATTAACCCAGGTCCGTCGCCTATTACATTGCGGGCAGGCACGACAGTAGGCAAGTTCTTTGAAGTACCACAAGAGATGCAAGTTGCAACAATTGGAAAAAGAAACAAGAGTGACGGACGAGTAGAACATCTTTTTGACTTGACAAAATGCAAACTGGACCAGGAAGAACGCCAAAGACTTTGCAGCTTGCTAAACGAGTTTAGGGATATCTGCTCCAAGGGATCAAATGACCTGGGGAGAACTAATCGATATATCATCACATCGAAACAGGTAGTGCTATTCCTGTCAGGCAGCCACCAAGACGTCTCCCAATACACCGGCGGGGAGAAGCGAGCCGGGTAGTGGAGGACATGATCTCGGATGATATTATACAGCCATCGTCATCTCCATGGAGCTCTCCCATTGTTCTTGTGCAAAAAAAGGATGGAACAACAAGATTTTGCGTGGACTACAGGAAGCTAAACGCAGTAACACAAAAGGATGCTTACCCTCTTCCACGGATCGACGATCTCCTGGACTCACTAGGAGGTGCAACATCGTTCAGTACTCTAGATATGGCATCAGGGTACTGGCAATGTGAAGTGGCTCCTAAGGATCGCCCAAAGACCGCATTTTCAACAGGGGAAGGGGGGCTATATGAATTCAAAGTCCTACCCTACGGTGTGTGCAATGGACCAAGTACTTTCCAACGTCTAATGGACTTAATTTTAGCTGGGTTGCAGTGGAAGTCCACATTGGTTTACCTAGATGACGTAATAGTTTATGGGAAAACATTCGACGAACATTTACTTCGACATCAAGAAGTATTCTCGCGTTTGCGAGAAGCAGGGCTTAAACTAAAGCCTTCAAAGTGTCAGCTCATGCAGCCTCAAGTCAGTTTCTTGGGACACACCATCTCATCACGGGGAATTTCAACAGACCCACAGAAGGTGCGTGCTGTTGAGGAGTGGCCGGCACCAAAAGACATAGAGGAACTTCGGGCATTTCTAGGAACTGCTTCATATTACCGTAGGTTCATAAAAAGTTTTGCAACCGTGGCTGCTCCTCTTTACAAGCTTACACAAAAAGGTGAACGGTATACCTGGGATCAAACCTGTGAGACAGCTTTCAAAGACTTAAAGAAACGCCTTACTTCCAGTCCTGTTCTGGCATTTCCTTCACCCGAAGATAGCTTTATTCTAGATACAGATGCAAGCAATATAGGTATAGGTGCTGTATTGAGCATTAAATGCGATGGCGAAGAGAAGGTAGTAGCTTATATGAGTCGCACATTGACAAAGGCAGAGCGACATTATTGTGTGACAAGAAAGGAAATGTTGGCTTTAGTTGTTGCCACCAGACATTTTCGGCACTATCTATATGGCAAGCCATTTATTGTCAGAACAGACCATAGCTCCTTACGCTGGCTTCAATCTTTCAAAGAGCCAGAAGGGCAGGTTGCACGCTGGCTGGAACAACTTGCTGAGCTGGAGTTCACAGTGCAACACCGAAATGGCAAGTCTCATGGGAATGCTGATGGGCTATCTCGGCGGCCATGCCAACAATGTGGAAGAGACAGTGCGAAGGAAGATGCATTCGAAGCAATGAAAGGAAAGGAAACGCCGAATAATTTCAAGGGAGGCTTAAGTAAAGCAGTGGATGTGAGTTTTCTTGCGATCGACAGCTTCGGATGGTCTCTAGAAGAACTACAGAAGAAACAGGGAGAAGATCCTGTAGTTAAACATGCAGTGCAGTGGTGCAAAGCGGGAGAACAGCCACCCCGAGACACAATCGTGCAAGAAAGTCGTCAGGTGCTAAGACTATGGGAACAATGGGATAGTTTGACGCTAAGGAACGGCTTAGTGTATCGACAGGGGGAGGGAGATAGTAGTAACAAACGACTTCAGCTACTTCTACCACGAGACCTAAAAAATGAAGTCATGGAGGCACTCCATAGTTCACCAACAGGAGGTCATCTGGGATTTAAGAAAACGTTAGAGAAAGTTCGGGAGCGGTTCTATTGGCCTGGGCATCTGGAAGATGTGAAGGTGTGGTGCAGATCCTGCCATGATTGTGCACGTAGGAAATCCCCAAATATGGCTGCTAGAGCACCACTCATCAATCGTCGACCAGGATACCCATTACAACGGATCTCCGTAGACATCTTGGGCCCACTACCTGAAACCGACCAAAACAATAAGTACATCCTGGTGGTGGCGGATCATTTCACGAAGTGGACAGAAGCATATGCCATGCCTAACCAGGAAACTGTGACAGTGTCAAGGATAATAATTGAGGAATTCGTGTGTCGATTTGGAGCTCCTGATGAAATACACAGTGACCAAGGGCGTCAATTCGAAGCTAAGATATTTCAAGAAATGTGCTTGTTTCTGGGAATCAGGAAAACTAGGACTACACCATACCATCCCCAATCAGATGGATTAGTCGAAAGGTTTAACCGCACACTTCTAGCCATGTTGAGCCAGTGGGTTAATGAGCGACACAATGACTGGGACAACTTCCTCCCCCAAGTCATGTTAGCCTACAGGTCTAGTCAGCATGAATCAACAGGCTACACACCATTCTATCTCATGTTTGGGCGAGATGTACGACTACCAGTCGATGTGGCGTTCGGTCACCCGGAAAAAGTGTTTTTGAATGAAACCCTATTTGTGCAAGACATGCGAAGCCGTTTCGAGTTGGCGTATGAAAGAGTCCGAGAAAAACTGGGAAACTGCCAACACGTACAGAAGACTCTCTATGATCGACGATGTTCAGGTTCCCCTTATGAGGAAGGGCAGCGAGTGTGGCTACTTAGCAGTGCCGTTAAACGTGGATGCACACCGAAACTACACCGTCCATGGGAAGGGCCATACGTGATAATAAAACGAGTTTCCGATGTCACGTATCGTGTCAAGAAAGGCCAAAAGCGCTTAGTTGTCCATTTCAATAGGCTCAAATTGTATCAGGCTCTAGACACCGAAGGTGAGAACAAAGAAGCTCCTGAGGTTGTAAGAGAACCTGAAAAACGGGAGGAGGGAAAGACACCGGCAAACCAGCTGCCACGTGAGGGGCAAAACACCCACCCTCTCCAACAAGAGCACCTCCAGGTAAAACTGGTACCAGCAGGACTGAGGGAGCAGTTTCAACAAACACGAATGTGCGAGCAGGGGACGGAGTCCGAACGGCGCTACCCAAAACGAGACTCACGTGTACCAGAGCGGTATCAAGCCGGGTATAATTTTGTGGGCACTGGGTCGTGCCCAATTTATGAGGGGGATAGTGTAGCGAGCGAGACCCTGCTCGGGCCAGCCCTGAGCAGTCACCAGGCTTGGGCCACCCCTATTAGTAAGGGGGTGGGGGACATTCCTACGGGCCGAGTGTAGGCAGGTGTGACAATAGACAGTCAAGCAACGGGACTGAGAGTGGCAGGACTAGAGAGCGTGTGTTGACGCTGTAATGGACTTGTGAGACCAAGTCAAGACATGTATATTAAATAAGCATATTAATAAGTACCAGTTCATTGTAATATTGTAGTTTAGAGTTAAGAATAGAAAGTAAGAACCGTAACAATAATATGAACTCTACTTATTACCTCTAGACTATACATGCTTGACTGTTGCTTGGTGATCGTAACCAGCAATACATATTCTTGCTGGCTATAGATTTGATGCGTAGTCTAAGAGTATTAATTCTATAGAGAGTGCACACAACTTCAACATGGTGAGTGACTAATTGAAATCTATTGATTTAAAATATCTTATTGGTTTTAAGTAAGATAAAAAATAAATCAACTAACCAAAATAAATACCTATCACATAACAAATAAAAATATCATTTATAAAAATGTGCTGAATTACTCAATTTTTAAATGTTCAAGAATGAAATAACAATTCCAGAACTTTTCCCGACGCTTATGAAATTATAGCATATCTGTCCCGACAATAGGGTCTGCGAAGGGAAATATTTTTTTCTTACGTAAATCCCCACGAAATTTCCTAATCCCGCACACGCCTAATATTTAAATAAACATAGGCTCCAATGTTATACTTTCCTTTTGAATATCTGAGTTTGGGTAAATTGATCCACTGGGCTCGGTGCCACATTTTGTTCTTCACAACTAAGAAAAGGAGTTGTTTGTCTTTCATAATTCTCACAACATATCTCTACGACAAGATGGAGGCGACAGAATACCAACATTGACATATGGAAGTATACCGAGTTGAGTTTCATGATTCATGAACACATTTTTCAGTAACTATACAAGCGTCCTCAAACACTGTTGCCCTTAGATTAAAAATGGTATACGAAACATATTTAAGGTAAGGCTGTAGGGACGCGGCAAAAGAACAGTGTTTTTGTAGTTTTCATATCAAAACTTTTTTCTGCCAAAAGAAATCAAATATTGCTCCAATATAAACATAAAGTTTAATTTTCTTCGCACGGTGATATCAACAGTTCTTGAATATTTTTCACTGGTGTCCTTGAATTTATTGACAACTTTTTCTGTTCATTTAAAAAGTCTGTCGTCTAATGTCGCTATGCTTATGACAGATATTCATCAACTGTTGATATCACCATGAGAAGAATGGGTTTTACTAGCACCGTGTCTTACTACCCGTTCGGGTTATATGGTGAAAAAAAATTAAACTTTGTGTTTGTATTAAAGCAATATTTTATTATTTTTTGTTCAAAAATGTTCTTCTATAAAAACTGCAAAAACATTTACCTTTTCCCATTTCCACTACACCCCCTTCCCCCCCTTAAAGAGAATAACAATCTTACCCTATCGATGGGCACGCAGACTAGATGTTTTGTCTATTTTAGTTCACTGATGACGGGAAGGTTGGGGTTTGAATGTCGGCTAGGTGTACCGAGGGCATTTACCCCTTAAATAGTTTTATATTCTCTCTCCACGCGAATGCTAGTACATTTGTTTTGGATTAAACCTTATATAGTCGTTGTATCCCGCTAGTGTAGCTAAATTCAGATTGACCGTATGGTTAATAAAATGCCGTGTAAAACTATTATACTACTTCAAATTATTATTTTTATTATTATTTAGCACCGCGTCTTACTATCCGTTCAGGTTATACGCTTAAGTACTAATTACGCTAATGGATTAGGAATTGGGAAGGTTTAATAGAGGAAGTGAACCCGCATTTGCGTGGAGGGAGAGTGGAAAACCATTTAGGAAAAACCACCCCCAGTTCACCCGACCAAGATTCGAACCTCGATCTCCCCGTCCTCGGCAGTCGGGCTCAACATGACTAGCGTGTTAGCCAACTACGCCACCGAGGCGGGTTACTACTTCAAAGGTAGGTTTGTATTTTTTCTAGCAAACTAAATAAATGTACTTAAAATATTAACGTTTACATTGTCTTTAATTTTGTTTTTCAAGACTCTTATTTCAAGCTAACAGCATTAGCACTCAGGACTATCTTATAGTGAATTTAGAATAGCTCGTATAGGCCTATAGGCTGTTTCGCATTACGCGACGACTAAATTAATGTGATCTCTCCAGAATTCGAACAAGGACTTTTATAGGTATTTGCTATAAAACTTAAATTTTTAAGCAAATTTTATACCCTCTTTTTTACATATCAGGCCAAAAACTAATTATTTTTCAAATTTCTTTGTACCCTAAAGAATTTGTTTATACCACCAGCGAATTAAAAATTTTGTAAATAATATTTCTATTTAAATAGGATACAATTCTTGTAATGTTGTACTGATTTTACTTATGTCCACAGAAAATAAAACAATATTTAGAAAAAAATGCGTATTACTATTTAATTCACCGAAATACCCTAAAAGTATTTAAACATTATGATATATTTTAAAAATACACAATATTTGACAGTTGAATGAGCTCAGTCATCTATACAACATTTTTACATAAATTATGAGTGACCATATATTTTACTTCTCCTTAATTTATTCGCTTTCGTCCTGGGAAAATGTAAAATGCATTTTCCTGTAGTATCAATTAGCACTTCGCAGTCCCTCCTATGGAGTTAACTGCAGTGTTGAAGTTGTATATTCTCATGTAATGCTTACTGAAT
The DNA here is from genome assembly GCA_033556935.1 of Timema podura. Taxonomy (NCBI): domain Eukaryota; kingdom Metazoa; phylum Arthropoda; class Insecta; order Phasmatodea; family Timematidae; genus Timema; species Timema podura. The sequence goes on from JAVRXN010000005.1 coordinate 10,092,285, forward strand.
GGACCACCCAAAGGAGACTTAACCCTCAGCACTATTGTGTCCTAACTATAAAACTAAAAGCACTTGGAATACCAACTTGTTTAGATGTCCATTACCAAATTTTCCAGGTAGGTTGTGCTATTGTTAAGGGTAACTGGGAATGGCCATGTAATAAACCATTATAAACTTTTAGTAAGAACTTCCTGTAACTTTTTATGGTGTGGAATTTCACAAATTTATTGATCACTAAAAACCCTACTATAAACATCCATCTTTTCTTCAAAAGGTGAAAGTATTTCTGTCTTGATGTGTACCTGTGAGCAAAACGAAGGTGCGTGAAAATAGCTATTTTATTTAAAGACCTTCCCATAAACATAATAATAATAATAATAATAATAATAATAATAATAATAATAATAATAATAATAATAATATTGTATTTATTTATACTCTACACATTTTAGCTAATAAACTGTCTTACACTTTGAGAGTTAATTATGCTAATATTATTCCAGACATTATAAGAGGTTGAGTAGTATAAAGATTGAGACTTAATGTTAAAACTTTTTTCTAATAACCCACTATTTTTGTTACAGTTTTGTATAAACATTAAATGCTCCATTTTAAAAATGCCTGTTGCCCAGAAATGGATTCTTCCCAACTTTCTCTGACATTATTGACAGATTTTAAATCTTTAAATTCTTATCAATTAATTATAATTTTAAAGACCGACCGACCGGCTTCTTGGTATAGTTTTCAACGCCCTTGCTTTCCAAACTAGAGTTCCCGGGTTATTTTGCCGATGGTGCCATAGTTATATCTTCCGAAAAGTGAACTATTCCTATGGTCGACAGGGTCTAATTAATTAGGCCTATGATATGTCAGAAATGTGTGCAACGCATTGGTATTTGAATGATTACTTGAAATTTTCCGCGGTGACGATGGGGGATAAAGCGACAAGGTTTTTTGTTAATAACTACAGTATGCCCTTATTGTGACAGAACGAAGATTTGTGCACAGTGCTTATCTGTGAAGACGTTCTAAAATGGTCAAAAAACGACCTTTTCATTACAGTTTTTATCCAAATATCATTTAATATTTCAACAATGTTCAGTATTAGGAACTTCTATTAACTCTTTATCTCTATTCATGTTTAATCAGAAATGACCCACGTGCAATAATGTTGGTGTAAATTTACGATTTCTAGCCGACTGTATCACAGAGTTGATTGGCATAATGATGCATGTACGCTCTCAAAAAATCAAAAGAAATGTAAAATAAAAATAAAAATCATAATTTAACTGTAGAATACTATTCGAAACCAACCTCGCCTCGAGCAAAGTCTTGAAAAATTCGAAATTATAAAACGGTGTGAAAATAGCTGGGTGATGTTTACGATAAAAACAGACACACATACCTATCACCCTTATTGGTATTTGATATAGTGTTTTGTTTAATATGGGAGTACATAATTGCATCTCACTAATTATACAGGATCTGCCAATCAAGAATGCCTTTTATTATAAAGTATAAACAACTTGAGGCTGCTTATATCTTTTTAACGTTATGAAAACAACAACAACAAAAAATTAAGAAGGAATCGTCTAGGAACGATTTCTTTTATGGGAAACGAAGCAGTAAATTTATGTACACGGAGCTATTCAAATTACGCCTTGGCTCCAAGTAGTCTTTTATCGTCAATTTTGATGCGAAAACAAGTTTATCAGTAGAAAGGTCACGTAATAAATGAGTAGTGTGTAAATCAATTTCGCTCAGCGGTGAAGACCTAAGTGCTAGTGTAATGTCTATGTAAGTGTAGTTGTAACACTTCAATTCAATAGTGGAATAAACGCCACTACGTCCAAAACTTTCGGGCATTTTTTTAAACATCGTATAGCTAAGATAATGCACAAAGATAAATTCAATTACGTTTTGGTATATTTCATTAAATCTCTAAGCAAAAAGAAGATAAGGATCAGTTTGACTTTTCAATTTTAAGATTTAGTAAGTTGGGAGTGTAGGGCAGCTTTTATGTAATTTTTTTTTTTTTTTTGCAAAAGAAATCAAACAATTCTCCAGTAGACGCGTAGGGTTTAATTCTATTCTCAAGGTGATATAAACAGTTGTTGAATATCTGTCAAGGGTGTCCTGAAATTTAATAAAAACCTTTTTATTTTCATTTAAAAAGTTTCTCATCTAACGCTGCTATGCTCACGACATTTATTCAACGACTGTTGATATCACCAAGTGGAGAAAATTAAACTATGTTTCTACTGGAGCAATATTTTATTTATTTTGGCAAAAAAAGTGTTGCTAAACAAACTGAATATATATATGTATATAGTAGTTTTAATATGTATTATATATATATATAGTTTTACTACTCTTGGCGCTTGTGTTTTGAGGTAGACTTTGTACAAAATAATAATAATAATATATTTAGCTAATGGCCTAGTTGGCACCACAAAGCCCTCCCGAGTCGAAGATATATATTACGTGTCTGGGCTATATCATTCGTAGTCCAGTAGATGAAATATTATCCAGTACTAATGTACCGTTGTCCAGGGGACACTCGAATGTACTAATAGTACATCCTTTCTTGGAGGCTCTTTCCATGTCCCGATGAGATGATATGAGGTGATGGTGAGTATGAGGGTGATAGTGAGTATAATGGTGGCTGTAAGTACATTCGGGCGTCCTCCGGACAACGATACATTAGTACTGGATAAACTGGATATTTCCACTACTGGGCTACGAATGATGTAGCCCAGACACAAAATATTATTTCGACTAACTATGATAGTTTTTGGTCACACTCGGATATTATTTGAAGTTTCTTGATACATTTATGAAATTAGAAAGCTCTAAGATCGACTTTTAGAGTCGTTTAAAATTTCCTTACGTGTTCGATTGAAAATGTCCTTGAAATCAAATAGTTGCCGACCCCTGTAATGTAAAAAATAAGGGGGTTGTTTACAGTACGTATTTGCCATGTTGTCAAGTTATGCAGTTGTTGTTTTTTCTCTGTGTGATTTTTATACAAGATCTAGGCGCGCTTTTGGTCTGTATAGGTGAGTTGCGGTCCGGATTTTTGATAGACACGTACGATTGGCGGCCCACTCACTTTAGAGAGAGGTACGATTTACGGTCCACTCACTTGAGAGAGGTACGAGTTACGGTCCACTCACTTGAGAGAGAGGTATGAGTTACGACCCACTCACTTGAGAGAGAGGTAAGAGTTACGGCCCACTCACTTGAGAGAGAGGTAAGAGTTACGGCCCACTCACTTGAGAGAGAGGTATGAGTTACGGCCCACTCACTTGAGAGAGAGGTACGAGTTACGGTCCACTCACTTGAGAGAGGTACGAGTTACGGTCCACTCACTTGAGAGAGGTACGAGTTACGGTCCACTCACTTGAGAGAGAGGTATGAGTTACGGCCCACTCACTTGAGAGAGAGGTATGAGTTACGACCCACTCACTTGAGAGAGAGGTACGAGTTACGGTCCACTCGCTTGAGAGACAGGTATGAGTTACGGTCCACTCACTTGAGAAAGGTATGAGTTACGTCCACCTAATTAGCAGTGAGCTTTCTATCAAGCTGTCTTAAATTTCAGACAGAAACTATCATAGTCTCATGTCGACAACATCCCTCGTAATATCCAAACTTCCTCAGTTCTTGTCGTTCAATAGTTTTGACCAAAATTTTAAGGTTTGTTAGGTTAGGACAAGTTAGGCTAGGTCAACAGCTCGGGCCGCAATTCGTACGTGGCTCTGAAAATGTGGGGTCCACAACTCACCTGTCTCTTTAGAGGTAAACAACTCGTGTGGCTGCAACTCACCCGCAGTCATTTTGATTCACATCTATCTGCGGTTTTGATATGAAGTTTCTTTCTCTTGTGCGCTTTAGATGCTACCCGCTTATAAAAGCACCGACCACATAAACCATAAACGGCACACTTTGGTGGTCATAGATTGGATGTACGACGGCACGCACAGAACCCATAACGGTGGGCATGCAGACATAGGCGTGATTCTCCTTTAGTCAGGTCTTTCGGTGATGGCAAGGCAGGTGTTCGAATCTCAGATGGGTGAACTGAGTTGTTTTGTTTCTAAATGGTTTTTACACTATACCTCCGCGTTAATTAGGGTATATTCCCTCCTTTCAATTATACCTACCCAAATTATTATAGATAGTCTGAATGGGTAGTAAGACACATACTAAACGCACGGAATCAAAATTATTATTATTATTATTATTATTATTAGCACCGCGTCTTACTACCCGTTCGGGTTATACGCACTTACGCTAATGTGTAATGGTAGGGTGATTGTGATATGAAATGGAGGACTACAGTTTAACGTGGGATCCGAACCACGGTGGAGGCCTGGAATCCCACACATTCACAAGTTGTGATTAATACACGTCTTGTCAGAGGGGAAGGAAGGGTTTGGCAATAAGATAAATCTGTGCCGGGACCGAGGATTGAACCCCGGACCCCAGCACAGAAGTCTGACACCTTACCCCTAGACCACCAGTCACCCACGGAACTAAAAAAAAAAAAAAAATAGTCTGGGGTCTTGTGTTTTTTTCTTGAATCGACTGATATTAAATCGCTAATAACCACCGCACTGGCGCTAAAGTGCCCTAATAAAAAAGACATGGGATTAAAACGATGCTCCCTTCCCCCCCGATATTCTAGCTCCCCATCCCTAGAGAAGCACGCATGCGCGTTGAGCAGTTTCTACCACCGAGGCTGTATGGTGTGTTAAGGGAGGTGTAGCCTGGCCAGTAATAATTGGTAAGGTAGTGATTTCGAGTTTTCGGCGTGATTGCGCTCGTAGCCGCCTGCCTGGGCAGAAGGTGTGCGGCAGGCTATTAAGGGGCGGGGCGGGCCCGCATCTGGAATTTCTGGCTGACGTCACAATGGACCTCACACATCGGACTAGGCCTAGAAGAGAGAAAGAGAGAGATAAAGAAAGCGATGAAGGGAGAGAGACAGATTTGAGCTGAGGCTAACAGTAACGGCTGATCGAGATTACAGTCCAATGTTCATAGGAAGAAACTTATCACCCACTTCGGTGGCTGAATGGTCTAAGGAGTCACATTCTCAATAGACTAGACCACCGATGACGGGGAGATCTGGGTTCGAATCCCGGTCAGATGTACTTAGGTTGTGGTTTTCCACTCTCCTTCCACGCCAATGCGGGTACACTTACTATAAATATAACCTTCCTAGTTCCTAAAAAAATTAAAGTAGTTAGTGCATAAGCGTATATACCGAATGCGTAGTAAGACGTGGTGCATATATATATATATATATATATATATATATATTCATATTATTAAATTCTGATTACAATAGCGTATTGATTCTCTATGTATATTTAAGGGGGCTGACGTTGACTAATGCACAATATCTACCTCAAATAATCGTTTGTGAATATCATTATTTAATATGCTTTCCCATCGTCAAAGCTTATTTCTCAAATAGTTGTTTTAGCAAATTTAATAACTCTTATAATCTCGTAATAGTGCCAGCCATGAAGTAAAAAAAAAAAACCTTCTTGAAATAAAGGATAAACCATTATCATTACCTTCTCATTTCCTACTTTTATTTTATTATGCATGAAGATACAATTTTAAAGGTCAAAACCACTTTTATTTATTAGCTACTTAATGTAGCCAGTCGCACCTGAACATAACAGGTTAAACGAAAACTTATTATGAATACCTAAGTAACACTTAACGTTGGTGAGAGTAAAGTGAAGTAATTTGTTTTCTATTAAATTTTTCTGTTGGAATTATCTTGGCTTTATGCATCAATCATGCGATTGTAATAATAGTACTTCAGTTCTTACTACCCGTCCAGACAATCCATATATACAAAATGTTTGGAAACTCATAGCCCAAACCACACATATAAGTAGTCTAGTATGGGCAGATAGAACAGGACGATGATTGGCCACTATAAATAACTCTGGCCTGTGATTGGCTGCTATAAATAGCCCAGACTTAGTACAGTGTTGCCACTCTACCCCCCGACCCTCTTTCCACAAACGTAATTTATTCCCCGCACCGTTCTTTCCTGATTTTTTATGTAATGTGATGTAATAGAACATTGTTTAAAGTTAAAGTGGATACGGGGGCAGAAGCAAATGTAATTAGCTTAAGTCTGGTAAATATAATTGTCCCTGCTCCTAAATTAATGCATACTCAAACAATTTTATCCCCCTATGGTAGTCGGGCTGTATTAAAATCTATAGGTAGAGTTCAACTGGAGATCAAGGGTGGCAACCTTAATAAAAAAAAATTTTTGCTTTGAAAACTGATAATCTAATTGATAAATTTGGCGATTTATTTAGTGGTCTGGGGAAAGTTCCAGGCAGGCACAACTAAAATTTACACTGATCCGTCGGTACAACCAGTAGTGGAAAGACCGCGCAGGTTCTCACTAAAGGTTTAGTTGAAATTAAAAAAGATGCTCTTTGATTTGGAGAAAGAGGGAATTATTTCTAGAGTGGACAGACCAACGGATTGGGTGTAAAATTTAATTGCTGTAGGTAAAACAAATGGGGATCATAGGTTATGTTTGGATCCAAAAAAATTGAATGGGGCAATCAAGCGGCCCCAATATATTATTCCTACTATTGAGGAAATTTCGAGTCAACTAGGAAATAATACTGTGTTTACTGTATTGGGTATGAAGCAAGGGTTTTGGCATATGGAATTGGATGTGGAATCGTCATATTTAACCACATTTCACTCTTCATATGGTCGCTGGAGATGGAATAGGTTGGGTTTTGGAATATATTGTGCTCCTGAATTTTTATGAAACGATGCATTGATATTTTTGGAAATATAGAAGGAGTTTTTCCATATTTTGATGACTTGATCATAGCAGATAAGGATGGAAATGAATATGATGCAGTCTTGCTCAAAGTGTTTGAAAGAGCTAGGAGGTGCGGTGTTTAATTTAATCAGGAGAAGTTGCAATTTATAATGCCTAGTGGTAAATTTATAGTCTTTGTAATTGATTCGGAAGGGGTTCACCCAGATTCAAGTCAAGCAAGAGCCTTAAGAGACTTACCAAGACCATCAAATAATAAGTCTTTAATGCGTTTTTTGGCGATTTCAAAGTTTTTATCAAAGTCCATTGCTAACTTTTCTGCTTGTACTAAAAATTTGAGGGATTTGACTAGAAATGATGTGGACTTTAACTGGGGGCCAGAACAAGATAAGTAATTTGGTAATTTGAAAAGGTTGCTTACTAATGCACAAGTTTTACACTTCTATGATAACAATAAGTCATTGGAAATACAAACTGACAATGGTATTGGGTCGGAGTTGTTACAGGATGAACATCCTCTAGGATTTGCATCAAGAGCTCTTACAGACACAGAGGGGGGCTACTCACAGATTGAAAAGGAATTACTTGACATTGTTGTCGCCTTAGAAAAGTTTAATAACTCTACATATGGCAATTTGGTGCATGTAAAGGCAGATAACCGTCTATTAGTGAATCTTGTTTTTTTTTTAAAAAAAGGTATGGATAGAATATCGCCTAAACTTCAAAGACTGATCTTAAGATTACTTAAGTCCAATATAGTTATTTCATATATTCCAGGGAAAGAAATGTATACAGAAGATACACTTTCAAGAGCCCACCTGACCGATGAGGTCGCTGAATTGTCATATTCTCTTTCCAATGTTCATTGTTACTATATTAGCAGTGATTTAAATATCTCTGAAGAAAGAAAGCAACAATTTATTGAGGAAACAACTAGGAATAAGGACTTGTCGGCATTAAAGAAATATGTAAATTTCGGCTGACCTAATAGAAATTATGTGCCTCTTAGCCTTACCCGGTATTGGAATATTAAGGATTATTTAGGAGAATCTGAAGGCTTGTTATTTTTTGAGAATAGATTAGTGGTTCCCACGAGCATGGTGCAGGAGATGCTTGGTTTATTGCACGAATGTCACTTTGGAATTGTAAAAACAAAACAACGGGATAGGCAATGCTCGTTTAAGTTAAGTATGAGTGGCGATATTTAAAACTTCATTGGCACATGTAACATATGCTTGTCAGTATCTAATAATAATGTAAAGGAGCTATTGAATCCATATACGGCATCAGTCCGTCCTCGGGAACGTGTTGGTTGTGATTTATTTAAGTTTGAGGATTGTATTTACTTAGTGTGCTATGATTCAGTCTCAAATTGGTTAGAATTACATAATATAAAGAGTAAAAATATGGAAACAGCCATGTCAAGACTCAAGTTTATATTTGCTAGGCTGGGTGTTCCTGATATCTTGATCAGTGATAAATTATCCATTCAATAGCTTAGGGTTGTGGTTTCAAGTCCTAGATTTAGCCAATCTAATGAATTGACTGGAAAAGGTGTTAGTATAGCCAAAAATATTTTAAGGGAGTGCAAACTTAGTAATCAGAATGTGTACTATGTCCTGTTAAAATACAGAAACTCTCCTGTAAAGAATTTAGGGTACTCTCCAGGCACAATTAATGATGTCAAGAATTTTAAAGTCTCAGATACATTAACTATCTCTTTCAGTTACTTACCATTTCTGTGGAAATTACAAGCGGATAGGAATATTAATAATGTAAATCAGGAATATTATTACAAGAGGGGAGCTGTACCTTTGAAACCATTACAGGTTGGAGATCCTGTCTTTTATAAGAATAGAATTGAGGACTCTAGAGATAATTGGAATGAAGGAGTAATTGAAAAATGTCTTCCGTTTAGGTCTTACTGTATAAGTACAGGGGGAGGAGGAATAATGAGGAGAAATAAATAGAAAATTTACTAGGCGTAGATTTATCAAACATAAAGAACCTTTAATGAGTAGAGGGTTAACTGATAGAACCTAATATAAAAAGGGGGGAAATGTTGATTATGATTTTGTTGATTTTTCATATGAAAAGCTAGCAGTTGTCCCCGATGTTTCTGAAAATGTTGGCAACAACACCTGTAAAAGTCAAATTGAACTCAAGATCAGCTCGTACTAGGAGTGGAAGGATAATTCGAGCTCCAAGGCATTTAATGGATTATGACCTGTCAGACTCAGGTTCGAGAGATTTTGGGACAGGATTAATTACTTTGTATTATGTGTGGTTTGTTATTATTTTGGTTGAAGTTATATTGTTATTATTATTATTTTTAATTTAATTTGTAAATAGTTAAAACAAAAATTGAGGGAAGGTGTAAGATATTTGGTGGTTACTGTGTGGCAACACTGGACACAAGGGTTTATGTATAATGATCTGTGCAATGTGATATGATCTGTGTGTATTATGGGCGGAGGCTTACATGGAAGTTTAATAAATTTACTGATTACACCACTTATGTATGTTTAATTATTTATTTAATAACAGAATACAACAGTCTCTTAGCTTACATTGCTAAAACAAATTGAGAGTCTTCATAAACAAGGTGCTTAGGAAGATACTTGGTCCAAAAAGATATGAGGTTATTGGGGAGTGGAGGTTACATATTGATGAGTTAAATGCCCTGACCCAAGACATTGTTAGGATAATTTAAGTCTCGTAAATTATGGTAGGCAGGACATTCAAAGAGAATGGGAAATTCTAGAACCATGTTCAGGGTACTGACTGGCAAACCTAATGGGAAGAGACCATTGGGAAGACCTAGACGCAGATGGAAGGAAAACATTAGAATGGACCTGAGAGAGATAGTATGTAATGAGTTGGACTGGATATAACTACTCAAGATAGGATAGGGTGTAATGAGTTGGAATGGATAGAACTAGCTCAAGATAGGGTAGGGTGTAATGAGGTAGAATGGATAGAACTAGCTCAAGATAGGGATAAGTGGCGTACTTTTGTAAGTGCGGCAACAAACGTTCGAGTTCCTGACGCTATAGAATAAATACGTAATAACCTCTTCAGTGATGTTTGTGTCTGTTATAACATACTATTTTATTGTGTATTCAAGTGGGTGCAAGCCTAATTGTGGATCTAGTGGCTTCTTGTTCTCATCAGGTATGCGTGCACAGCTTGACTCGTTGCGAGGCATCGACGTCATAATTAACGGGAAATAGGCAATTAGTCAACAAGTACATACATACACTGCATATTGCATGAGTCTGTGACACGCATCCACCATTCTGTGAATATAATTTACGTGTCATTAAAAAACATGGGCTAGTATTCAAAAATCACCGATGGGTTAGACTGCGTGTTTAGTTCCTGACCCGTCCGAAAAAACCGAGATTCAATCGCGACCAATGAATTAAGATTAGTTTATATATATATATATATATATATACATACATACATACATACATACATACATACATACATACATACATACATACATACATACATACATACATACATAACATACATACATACATACATACATACATACATAATACATACATACATACATAATTACATACATACATATACATACATACATACACATACATACATACATACATACATACATACATACATACATACATACATACATACATACATACATACATACATACATACATACATACATACATACATACATACATACATACATACATACATACATACATACATACATACATACATACATACATACATACATACATATATGTGGTAAGAGACCACATTTCACACCCATAGCAAACAACCAATAAAATTATATATTTTTTTATATTCTGAGTTTATATTCCTTGAAAGTAGGCGAGATTTCAACAACTTACTGACCAAGTGATAGCATGAATTTCCCGACTGTATTCTTTTCCTAATTTACAATCTAGTAAGCTTATTGTTATTGCTAATTAAATCGGTTCCTAAATATTTAAACTCATAAACCCTGTCAAATTATATGTAGTTCACAATAATCAATAAATTATTGGCCCCAATCTGTGCTTCTGTCTGATCAGATACTTATCTGCATATCCTAATAGCTGCATGGTACAATTAATGTCAAACCTTCCCTACTTTCTGGCATTACCCTAATATACGCTAAGGATAGGTTAGAATTAATGGGAAAAATGCATCTAAGTATCTAATTAGTAATTAGTGACAAACATAACGTATGCTTCCACGCATATCAGTAAAACATACCTCAATTAGAATAAAATCTACACATCGAGATTTAAAAAAAATAGTGAATACTATTTTTCTCAATAAATTACACATCAGGTTAGCAAAAAAAAAAAGTTACCATCATTTTGTTTATAAAATTGATAATTCTTGTATTTTACAATATTCAAAAGTTAATTTTAGTGCAAGATTTACTAGTATTTTTACATCATCCCCATTAAAATTACGAGCTGTAGTCGAGTCATAATCTGTGTAACTCACGTAACAATTTGAAATTTTGGAGGTACGTCTTATACTCAATGAGTTTGGTGACTCCTGGTCTAAACGTTAATAAAAAGGGAAAACAAATAAAACCAAAGTTTGAAATATTTCCGAAGCACAACTTTATAAACCGGATGTTAAGGTCATTCGGCATTAAAGTTTGTTAGGGAATAGCTGAAAACTTGTGAGTTCATAACGTTTTAGGAGTGATTTATTCTAACCGCTTCGGTGGTCGCATGGCTTAAGGCGTTACTTTCGCTTTAGATTAGACTGCCGATGACGGGTAGATCAGAGTTCGATCACGGTCGGGTGCACTGAGGGTGGTTTTTTTCTTAAATGGTTTTCTACTCTACCTCCACGTAAGTGTGGGTAGACTTTCTATAAATATGTAACCTCCCTAATCCCTAAAAACCATTAGTGTAATTAGTACATGAGCGTATAACTATAACGGATATTAAGACGTGATGATGTAATAATAATAAGTATTTATTTTAACCTAAGGTGGCAGTTGCTTGTTTGTTTGCCCTCAGAATGAAATAAATAATATTCTCGTTTCTAACAACGACAAAATATGAACATTGCAAAATCAACCTAGGTTATAAATTAAAATGTAAACAAACATACATATTACATCGGCTATATATCATATCATATTTTTTTAACTAATCTTTGTATGAAACTTGTCGTAAAGTGTTTATTGTATTGAAAACTAGATTTATATCTATTATTAAATCTATCATCTTTATTATATTTATATGCGCAATCCTAAAATACAGCCTCTTGTACTGAGTGACATCAAATAAGGCAAAGATCACGCAAGTATGCATACAGAAGGAGAGTGGGGAAGATATAAAAATAGATAGATAGTCAAATCAGTCGCCGCAGCGGATCGGCGCAGTGATTTAGAACCAGGCATCACGAGCAGGAGGCTAGAACCGGAAAGGAGGTGGCGAACATCAAATTAAAAGTGGTTAGGTGAGAAATATGTGTTTATATGTTGTTTGTATTATTTCAGATACTTTGAACGTCGGGTTTTTTTTTCTTATAATATATTTCATTATTATTATTCGGAACAAATTTTCCAAAAATATGCTGTTAGTAAATTCTCATTACAATATTTTTTTCTTCCAAAAATAAATATACAATGCTATTTACTATGTAAAACATTCCCCATGTATTCATTTGAACAAAATTGTTCAAGCCATTTTTTAACAAATGCTAGTCTTGAAATGATCATATATAAGTAAAATATCATTAGATTATGTTTTCTCGAAAAACAAGTTTAAACATCATTTATTATGTAAACATTTTTACAGATATCCACTTTCGACAAACCGTTAAAACAATTTTTGATAAAATTTGATTTTTATAAAAATCGATAAAATGAATATAATATAATATCTATAATAATATTATTAGAGCTAGAATTAAAATCACGATTTAACCTTGCCATTAGGACCATATTACATCTAAATATTAGTTGTGAACGAAATCTATCAAACCGTTTCGTTTTTGGCGATCCCGATATTTTCTCTACAAGGTGTCGAGAGAAAGTAAAAATGATAACTGTTGATCAGTAATAGAACACAATCCAATCAACGTTGCTTGATTTGTACATTTAGAGGTGGAGTTGAAGGCCAATGCTGTGTCGAAGGGTGAAATGGAACGTAAAAAGCAATTGGATATGTGTCTTGCCTCTTTACAGCTGCTGAAATGCTACAGCAGCCCCATGACTTCTTTAGTGCTGACTGACAGCTCACAGCTGACAGTCAACATTTAGGTATATACATAAATTTTGACTGTCAGAAGTGACAGCTGCTAAACACATGTTTTTTGCAGATCATATGGTTCGGCGTAGGGATATATAATTTGGTCTGGTAACTTTTCAAAGCCGTCAGTTGTCAGTTGTGAGCTATCAGTAAGCACCAAAGAAGTCATGGGGCTACTGTTCATATTATTTCTGTTGTCAACATCCCTTTTTCTCAACTAATACAAAGCCTACAGCGATGATTAAGGTATCAGTGGATGGGATTTTTAACTACTTCTGACATAGCATACTCAGTTTACGTTAAAACACACTGTTTGTTTAAAATTTAAGTTCAAAGAGACAAATCTAACAATATTTTTATATCAATTACAGAAAATAAACTCTCTTTGCTATTTTGTGTATACACTTCGCTGAGTATTTGATTTAAACAACCAAACAAAATACTAAATCTTTTTTGGGGGGAATATGGGGAGGGGAAGGTTGAATGTGCGAAAGTCTCGCAAGGGTTTACTGGTAAATGATTATAGGTACTGTTTGAAGGTCAATTTATTTTTAAGCTGTTTAGATCTTTGGAAATTAGTTATTGGCTACGGTATTTGAATATTTCTTCCCCACTTAGCTTCGTATGGTTTTTTCCAACTTGATCATATTCTCACGAAACCGTAAAAGAATTTAATATAAACCCACTTCAGTGGCCGCATGGTCTAAAGCGCTACTCTTAAAGTATATTAGACTGCCGATGATGGGAGATAAAGGTTACAATCTATGTTGGGTATACTGAGAGAGGTCCCCCCCTCCCCAAATGGTTTTCCACTCTCCCTCCACGCAAATGCGGGTAGACTTCCTATAAATATAGCCTCTCTAATCCCTAGAACAATTAGCTTAATCAGTACATAAGCGTATAAACCAAACGGTTAGTAAGACGCGGTGCTAAAAAAAACCAACAAAAAATTGTATTTTTATGTATGTTTGTGGTACCTACGCCTCCTTAAAACATTTGAAATAATGTATATATTTTGGCCAAACAATAGGATCTACATAAACAGGTCTGTGATAGGACATATCCAAATTACGTTTTTTTTAAATATTACTCCATGTCAAAATGTAAGAATATCTTGCCACGATTGTCTGCAAAAAAAAAAAGTAGTGGCAATTACACTAATACTCATGCTTTGAGCTTAGAAATTAATGTGAAATAATAGATCTCACCAATATAATTTTTCGTCCTTATAATAGAATGGCCTAAGTATATTGATTTAAAGATTTTAGTTGAACTAATCCGTACCATACGTTAATTTAAATATATTTGTGTAAAACGCAACTTCTAAACAATTTAATGTGAGATTGAAGGTAACGCAAATCAAGATCCAAATTTGTACAGTTAAAAAAAAAATTGCCAAAGTAAATAATATATCTCTTCGGCCAATCATTTAATATAATTGTCTGCACATAGTAATAATAACAGTTCTTTAATATCTGTCACGGGATTCAAACAGGACTTTTTGAATAAAGAGAAATGTCTCGGCTAGATTACGCATTGACAGGTATCAAAGCACATATACCCTAGGGCTAAGGGTCAGTGGTTCGACTATCAGCATGGTTGGAAAAAAATAATTGATGAAATTGATTAGTCCACATTCACAGTGATGAATGAATGATCTGAAAACTGGGTGTTGTGTCTGTTTTATAAGTTAAGTTAGTTTGTAATTTCTATTCTATAATATAATATCGCGCGTCTGGGCTTCATCAATCGTAGACCAGTAGTGGAAATATTATCCTGAATGTACTAATAGTACATCCTTTCCGTGGAGCCTCTTTCCATGTCCCGATGAGTGAGGGTGATAGTTGGTATGAGGGTGTGGATCCAGTGGAAACATTTAAACCTAACTTGAGCCTAATTAACCAAACCCTGTGACCATTGTTGTGATTCCCCTTACAGGGAAAAATACCAACGGTACCAGCCGGGAATCGAACCCGGGACCGCTTTAAGCTCGTAGTCAGATGCACTGACCACTACAGCAGAGGGCTGGTTACCCTCGTGCCGATATGATGCATCTCATAAGAATGTATGAACACTCTAATACCCCAAATAACCTGAATAATCAAATACTTTTGTATTTTCAAAAAGACTAAACGTCTTTCGATTAGGGATGTAAGGTTTTGAAAAAGTATTTTATTTTGTCGTTTGTTATTTAATTTTTAACCACCTCGATTATTTTGTCTCTGCCTACGAGTTAAATTCTGTCATGGGCGTGTAAGGGCGTTTTGGTGGTCTAACGTGTTGCAAATACATCAAAAACTGAGCGTAAAGAAATCACTGTGAAATACCCTCAAAAGGAACCGACTCTCCTCCAATTTTTTTTCTTCCTCATTACAGTAATTGGACGTCTCTAAAAGAGACCTCCCAATTTTGTCATTTCTTACCTCGTCCAGCTTTATTCTGAAAAAGGGGGCAGCTTTCAAACCATTTCTTCCACACAAAAAAAAAGTAGTAATAAAGCCAACCCCTTTTGTTGAGAATGTTTCTATTTTGTCTGTTTGAGCTGGTTCACTGGTTTCCCTTCAATGGAAAGGGGAGGGTTTTTTTTTTATGTCGTTGAATACGTGGCTTTTATTTATAGTTGTGTGAACATGAATATACCTCATTTTGGAGAACTTATTTTTTTTGTTTTTGTTTTTAACTGTGAGTTATTGTTGTGGTTTTAAGAGGCTGTTTTAATTGCTGGTATTATTAGCATGTTTACTCACAAAGCAGTTTATTACTCAAAGGGAGGAGTTACGTGGGCAACAAAAAAATATATTTGTGAACATCATTTTTTTTTTCATATAACATTTAAATGTTTGGAACGAAATTACACTTTAATTTTGACATTATAAACAATGAATGGACTATTTTTTTTATAGTGTGTGCACTGCATATTGCACCCTCCAGAGCATTTACACTAATGGGGAAGTGACGAGGAAGATAAAACTCAGATGAAATGTACCTACATTTGCATAGAGAGAGAGTGAGAAACTTTTAGGGGAAAAAAACAAGTAACACCCGACCGGGATTCAAATTACGATCGCCTCATCACCGTCAGTCTAGTATTGTGAAAGTGACGTCCATCGAAGTGGGTGACTGAAAAACGTGACGTGTTGTTTATCTTCTCGAGGGATTCAAGACAGAACCCTTAACTTTGATGGGCGCATGCGCGATAGTTTATTGAAGGGACAAGAAGAAAGGGTTCCGTGAAAAGCGAAGCAAGGGACAGTCACGTGACAGCGAAACATCTCCAAACAGAATCCGTTGGTACAGTTCTGTCAGCCTGCGTTTTTGTTCTCGCCAACGGGAGGTAATATTTTGGTTATAATTAGGGCGGTGAAACATTGGAAAAGAGATATGGACAATGGACATCGACGCGGAGAGACTTAAATATATTGCAGGCTGCTGAGATGAGATCTCTTGAGAGGTATTTAAAATGTTAAAATAGAGATAAGATAAGGAACAAGAGAAATTAAGGAATGAAGAAAGGTTATGCGCTAGAAAGAACTAGAAAAGTCGTGTTTAGGGGATCCGATGAGAAGCGAGACAGATTCAGAGAAGTAAGGGTAAAAGAGCATCTGAAGACACGGAAGATGGATGACCATTTAGACATCACGGGCTCCAATTGAATTCTCCTATGAAGGCGTTTTTAAGCATCATTTCGTTGTACTTGGTTCTGCAGCACGAGGAGCTTATCAATAATGCTTATAGAGACAAGAATAAGTATATATAAGAGAGTCTATAAAGCACTATATAATAGATAGAGCACATATTAGATGAGCACTAAAAACGGACTCAAAAATATTTAGAATATATAGTGGCCCTATATTATGAAGGCTTATTTTAACAGTCTATCACATATATATAGATTAGCACATAATAGAGAATTAGCATAGCATTATATATAGATAGAGACTAACTAAGATACTATATAGATAGAGCACTATATATAAATATAGTATTTAGATAGCATATTATAAGATAGAGCACTTATAACTATATATATACACTATATATATAGAAAAAATATATGATAGCACTTAAGTACTATATATATAGATAGCACTATATATATAGAATAGAGCACTATATATAATAACTATATACTAATATAGTAGCACTATATAAATAGATAGATAGAGACTATATATATATAGGTAGAGCACTATATATATAGATAGAGCACTATATATATAGTTCGCAACACTACGTCAGGTCCCCATGCTAACTTTGATCCTACTCCCCTCCGCAACCTTCAAGGTCCACGGGAGAGCTCTTCTGACGAGTCATGTTACATTGTCGTAGGTGGGTCGCCGGCTGGAGTTGGCCCCGCCTACCTCATGTATGATAATAGCGATTCCACTCCTCTTCTCCCACTATCACGACATTCCTTCCCTCCCACCTTTACCTTCAACTCACTACCTCTCTCGTGTTATCACAGCCGTGTATCTAGATCCTAGAAGAACGTTCAGGACCAACTTTGTCACGGAGAGACAGACAGACAGACAACCCATCCATCCATCCATCCGCTTCTCTCTTTACGCCTTTTTAGCTCAGCATGGGATTGCGGATGACGGGAAGTTAGAATTCTGGCCGGTGAACTGCGGTGTTATTTCTCACTAAATAGTTTCACGCTTTTCGTACACGCTAAATAAAAACACCCTTTTTTCGAGTCTACGCTCTTAGTAAATATAGGCCACTATCCTGTATGTATGTATGTAGTGTATTGTATGTATGTATGTATGTATGTATGTATGTATGTATGTATGTATGTATGTATGTATTATGTATGTATGTATGTAGTATGATGTATGTATGTATGTATGTATGTATATGTATGTATGTATGTAATGTATGTATGTATATGTGTACTATGTATGTATGTATGTATGTATGTATATGTATATGTGTAGCCTATGTATGTATGTATGTATGTATGTATATGTATATGTACTTGTATGTATGTATGTATGTATATGTATATTGTACCTATGTATGTATGTATATGTAGTATGTATGTATGTATGATATGTAGATGTAATGTGTATATGAATGAATGTATATACATACGTCTTACTATCCGTTTAGGCTAAACGCAAGTGTACAAATATTGCTAATGTGTCAGTGAAGAGAAAGGTTGAATTTGAAATATTTCAAATTTGCATGGGAAATAAAGTGAAAAAAAAAATAGGAAAAAAAAAACCTTCATTACACCAGACCAAGATCAAATCAAATCCCACAACCCCCAAACCCGGTCATTAGTAATCCAATCTATTGCGAGAGTACTGCCTTAGACCATACGACCATTGAAATGGTTCCCGATGAATATTGTCTAATTTCAATTAGCAATAATTTAATTAACAAATAAAGGGGATGAAATCGGGGCCTTACTCAGTCCAAGCACAAGTTTTTATTTCAGGGACTGTCCCCGAAAATTGGGACAAATGTTCTTGTATCATGTGTGTTGTACATTTTTCAAATGTAACGATTTAGGGTCAATTTTAATGTGTTTGGCTGATTGCCTTTAGAATATAAAGTCGTACGCTACCTGTATTGAAATTCTGCCTATGCGTTAGACGCATCTTCAGTGCTCTATTTATTATAATTGAACCGAAAGTATTTCAAGCTTAAATTAATTAATATACTCTTTAGCACCACGTCTTACTACCGAGTTATACGCTCATATATTAATCAAACTAATGGTTTTAGGGATTAGGAAGATTATATTTAGAGGAGGTGTACCCGAATTTGCGTGGAAAGCGAGTTGAAAATCATTTTTATAAAAACCGCAACCGGTTTACCCAACCGAGATCTGAACCTCAATCCCTCCCCTGTCTTTGGCAGTCTAGTCTACTGCGAGAGTGCGCGTTAGGCCACGCGGCCACCAGAGCGTGTTAATTAATATTACTTTTTATCGTGGATGAGGGAAAAAGGGGTCAGATGCCCCCCCTCACCTCTCCCCCTCCGGGTGTGCCATCGGTCTCATCACAAAGTAGTCAGCCATTTTTATGACTGAATAGTAAAATGAGAATTCAATATGTTAAATACAGCTTTAAAATAAACGGTTTGTAGATTTTTTTTCACCCAGTGACGAGAATTCGGGGCTCCATCAAAAAATAATAATAATAATAATAATAATAATAATAATAATAATAATAATAATAATAATAATAATAATAATAATAATAATAATGACGTGTCTGGGCTACATGAATCTGTAGCTCAGATTGGGAAAGATCAGCCAGTACTAATGTACCGTTGCCCAGGAAACGTCCAAATGTACTGATCGTACATCCTTTTCCGTGGAGCCTCTTTCCATGACCCGATGAGATGAGGTGATGGTAGTGAATATGACGGGGTTAAAGACATTGACGATCTTAACCTAGCACAAGCCTTACTAACCAAACCCCTGGCAACCATAGAATTATTGCCCTTTCGAAGAAAATCCCCGGTAAACAGTCAGGGAATCAAACCCTGGGACCTATATATCAGAAGCCAGGAGCTCCGAACACTATACCACGAGGACAGTTAACAATCCCATAAAATAAAAAACTTATCGACACTTTTTTTTTGTGCTCCCACGCCAGTAGCGATTCTGTTTTAACTGTGCCAAGTTTTCTTGTCGGAGGACAACCAGAAAGCTTGCACGGAAATCAAAATATTTCTCTCTCTCTCTTTTTTTTTAACCTCCCCTCCTTCCCAACCCCTCTTTCGAAAGAAGAATTATAAAGTCAAAGCTGACAGGTCACTGGAACCTTACCAGAATCAATAGCGATGTAGTATCAAGGAGCTACACAAACATTAAGAAGAAAACTTTACTTTGCTTGTCTCAATAAAGTCAAGGAAGTTGCAAAGTTTTCACCAGATCCTGTCTTGGTTTCCCGTCTTTTGTTATTTGACGATAAGATTTAAGGGTACAACCTACGATACTACTGAGACGCGTAGCCAACATTCTAAAATCCCACATTATTTAAGAAGTGTTTTTATAAAAAAAAATAGCTCAGATTAAAATGGAGATTAATGGTATCAAAATGTTCCTTATAAGACCTTAAATGTTGATTTTTATGCTTAAAAAAAAAAAAGAAATTTATGAAAGGTTAAATTTTCAAGGAGGTTTAACGTGACGTGTCGCACTTCTTAGATTAATATAAATTGTAAGAAAGGTACATCTAGCTTTCCTCGAACAAATAAAGTTATTTTTTTAAATGGGCCACAGAATAAGTTTTCAGAATAAATAGTATTATTTTAATCGTGTTGATGCCTTAGAAATACAATTTTGCACAAGAAATACTACATTTCGAGGATATCTCTCTTTAAGAGAGTTCATCATAGAAGGCCCAATTCAGCTCCCGGCTTACATCTGCGTTTGTGTGTGTGTGTGCGCCTAAGTTATGGGAGTAAAAGGGAAAAGAAAATACCTACGATATGCCAGAAATGTGTGCAATACATTCGTATTTGAATGATTACTCGACATTTTCCGCGGTGACGATGGGGGACAAAGCGACAAAGTTTCTTGTTAATAACCACAGTATGTCTCTATTATGACAGAATGAAGATTTGTGCACAGTGCTTATCTGTAAACCGTTCTAAAATGGTCAAAAAACGTCCTTTTCATTGCAGTTTTTATCAAAATATCATTTAATATTTAAACAATGTTCAGTATTAGGAGCTTCTATTAACTCTTTATCTCCATTAATGTTTGCTCAGAAATGCTCCACGTCCAATAATGTTGGTGTAAATGTACGATTTCTAGCCGACTGTATCACAGAGTTGATTGGTAAGTGATGCACGCTCTTAAGTATTAACCACCTTTAAGAAAAGACTCTTTATTGTAAACAATGTAGTGGGATTGACAACCATTATAAACACTGTCGTGTGACCTCTATCTTAAACTATTCTACACCCTTTAATACTGAAGGGTGGGGCAGTGCCTTAATGCAGAACCCAAGATGATATTTACATCGGTCACAACCCCTTCTGTCCACCAAATTCACGGTAACATATCTCACGCCACCTTTAAAAAATGATTCATAGACAAACATTTTTAAAAAGTGAAGGACTTGCAAGGAGATATTTTATAATATTTCTGATGACAATTAATAATGACGTTACCTGCTTCGGTGGCCACGTGGTCTAACGCGCTACTCTCACAGTAGATTAGACTGCCGTTGATGGGGAGATCGAGGTTAGAATCATGGTGGGGTGTATTGAGAGGGTTTTCTCCCCAAAGTGATTTTCCATGCTCCCTCCAAGCAAATGCGGGTACACTCCCTCTAAATATAAATTTCCTAATCTCTAAAACCATTAGCGTAATTATCACATAGGCGTATGACCCAAACGGTTAGTAAGACGCGTTGTTAAAAAAATTCTGACGCTTTAGTCCAGATAAACTAAAAACTTTTGTTTTAATCTTTATTTTAAAATGTAGCTTTACGATTAGATATATCGATAGATATAGTCTCAAATTTGATAGACTGGCAAATATTTTGAGACTCTTAAATTTAAACCGTACTTTCTTGTGCTCCAAATGGGAATAAAAAAATTAATAGAACCCCTAGACTGTTCTAGTTAATTAGCCGCAATCGGCGGAAAAGAAAGTCCACGGCAACCAGAAACTTAAAATACGATTGTGCTTATGATAATATTATACACACACCAAGTGTGATTGAACTATTTCTTTCAATTAAAAAGTAATAAAATACTCAGATAAATAGGATAGTGGCTATAATCCTAATTAGAATTCTAACAATTGAATTAGAAAAGTATTATAAAATGTAGTTATATTTTAAAGGGTCAACGCCTTGGAGCTTTGTTTCATGCACTGTACAACCGCAATGCGTTTTGCATCTGCCTACGTAGGCGCACTTGAGTCGAAATAATTAATATTAATATTATTATTATTAAGCACCACGTCTTACTACCCGTTCGGGTTATACGCACTTACGCTAATGTGTAATGGTAGGGTGATTGTGAGATGAAATGGAGATCTCAGTTTAACGTGGAATCCGAACCACGGTTTGGAGGCCTGGCATTCTCACATTCACAAGTTGTGATTAATACACGTCTTGTCAGAGGTGAAGAAGGTTTGACAATCAATAAACATTGCCGGACGGGATTAAACCCCGGACCCCTAGCACAGAAGTCTGACACTTTAACCCTAGACACAGTCACCTTAATATTAATAGTTTTAACTATTAACAAAAAGGAATATTCTTCTTCATACACATTTTTTAATATTATGATATTTAATTAATTTTTATATTGAAGTCTGGTTGATTATTTCATAACATATATTGATTCGCATTACTTAAAACACCATAGCTGTAATTTCGAGAAGCTCATTTGAAAATAATCAAACTATATTCCTGAAAATGTAGTATACCATACACATTTTAAATTTTGAAAATAATTAAATATATACTGTGTTACACTGAAACTACGATATGTTTTAATTTTTATTATTATTGCGATCAGGATGAAAATTAAAATAATACAATTTTTAGATTATCTTTTAAAGTGTTTGAAACTGAAACAGATTCGATTTTCACACACACAAACACACACCCACCCCCCCCCCCCCCCCACACACCATTAAATACATATAATTATATAATATATAATAAATGGAGCTGGATCAAAATTTAGAGATTACAATGGCTACACAATATTTGTATAAATAATTAATTTTCTGTAACTACAAAGTATTACAAAATTTTCGGATGTTAAACCCATAACGTAGTTTCCAAGATTTTAAAACGAAAGATTTGGTAAATAATAGAGTATTTTAACTAACATAAAAATACAGTTTTAGCTGACATTATTTTTCATAGAAAAATATACATTTGTGTCTCTGGAAATTTGAATACTAGAATGAATTAAATTATAGTTTTAAATGAGTATTTATTTTCCATATAGTTCTCAGTGAAATATAGTTTTATTTTTTACAATATTAAAAAAGATGTTTTTGAAAGTTTAGTAAAGAGATATTATTATAATGTTTCAAGAAGTAAATAAATTTGATTTAATTACAAAATAACTCAGCATATAACAGAAAACCTTATCACCTAACATCCATCCCTGGGGTAGAAATCTTAATATCACGGTAGTAAAACTAACTTATAACACAAATATTTCATCCATTTAGGCCCTACATGAGCCAAACGCAGGTTTCTTATAGACCTGTAGTTCGGCCTCCTTAGTCACTTTTAGATTGGACAAGACACACACACTGTTAAATAATTCATCTTAATATAACTATTTATGACACGATATAAATTTACAGATTTAGCAACCAAACTATTTGCCGTTAGTCAAGCAGGTGTCCTCGAGTGATATTTCAATTTACTAAAAATATCTCCACCTAACCTTCACCCTTGAAGCTATCCATTACCGTCCCACTGATATGATGTGAAAATACACTTCGTTAGAAGAAGAAGAAGAAGAAGGAGGAAAAAGAAAGGATCATAGAAAGAAAAACCGGTTATATTAGTGCAGCATGTAATGGTAAAATACAGAGTAAACCAGATCATCTTCCGATGGAAAGATTTTACAACGTCAAATAGGTATATTAAGGGTGTTATCTTACTAAACTTAAAATGTCTATTAGAGTTACTCCCCAACACGAGGCCCAACGGTGCCTGTAATTACTTAATTACGTGCCCACATACCTTGTAAATTATTACTTATTATGTAGGTTACAATGTTAAAAAACCCTTTGATAGGAATGGGGAATAAACACACTGGCGATAAAATATATTCAGGATGGTAATATGTTCTTATTTGTTTTAACTATTAATTTTTAATATCATGGTTATTAACAGATTAATATAAGGTTAAGGATGAGTGCACCAGCATTTGTGTGTAGATGGCATGAGAAAACTACAGTGATAATATATTTTAGCACCACGTCTTACTACCCGTTTGGGTTATACGCTTATATACTAATTACGTTAATGGTTTTAGATATTAGGAAGGTTATATTTATAGGAATGTACCCGTATTTGCGTGGAGGGAGAGTTGAAAACCATTTTGGAAAAAAACCCACCCCGGGGACACCTGAACGAGATTCGAACCTCGATTTCACCGTTATAGACAGTCTAGTCTACTGGCGAGAGTAACGCCTTAGACCATATGGCCACGAGGTGGGTTACAGTGATAATTCTCAATGAATAAATCCTCGTTTGCCTTCCACCAGTGCATCCTTCCAGGATTCAAACTTTGACCTCACCGTCGGTCGTCGGAAATCCAGTATATTGCGAAAATGATACCCTAAACAAGCATTTCCCAAACTGGGGGTCGAAAACTGATTTATTTTTTTTCTAGCATGGGTCGCAAAAAGTTTTTGGAAAGGGATAATTTTGTATTTATTTGAAAATAGAAAATCAAGGGTGGAGGAGGGGAAACAGGAAAGTAAAAATTAACCTAATATACTAATTCTGGACTCAGTTCTATGTTTAATCCCGTGACGTGACTGTCAAATCCGTCATCAATAGAAACCGGAAAAAAGTGAACCCCTCGAACACTCCTCTAATGAGAAATATACATGTTTGTAAAATTATTTTCAATAATAGTAAATAACAAAAACTCCATGATGTAAATCTGCAAAAGAGCTACACCGACCCGAGCGGCCGCCACTGTTAGCGATGATAGTGCCAACATTTGCGGATAAAGGTTTCATGAGGTCATCACAACGAGCCCTTCCAGCCGTTAATCTTAGTTTTCTAAACTGGAGCTGCTACTTATTTATTCAAGTAGCCCTTACAAGGCTGAGTTTGACCCCGTTACAGACACACTGCTTCACTGATAAATTTTGGAAGCGCCGGGAATTGAACACGGACATCTGGATTTGTAGCCAGGAACTTTGACCACAGAGCTATATAGTGAGTTTATTTAAATAAAACTGTTATAATTTGAATTATGTTTTTTCATCTAACTACAAAATGTTAAAATATGTATGTGCATAAATTTAAATGAAAAAATAGCACATTAAACAAACCATCATCATAATCATCAACTGTTTCCAGCCTGGAGTCAGTTTGGTAAATTCCCCCATCTTCCTCTATCCTTCCACCACTATACTCCTCTCACTTGCACACTTTCTGTGATTTGTTCCTCTTATATCTGTCTTGGCCTCTCTTGCATCCTTTTCCCTACACATGTACTTCATTTCCATAAAAAAAAATATCTCTTCTTCTTCATCCTCATTACATGCCCATACCATCTCAGTCTTGCTTCCTCTACTATCTCATGTACTCCAACATCTCATTACATGCCTATACCATCTCAATCGTGCTTCCTCTACTATCTCATATACTCCAACATCCTTATTACATGTCCATACCATCTCAGTCTTACTTCCTCTACTATCTCATGTACTCCAACATCCTCATTACATGTCCATACCATCTCAGTCTTGCTTCCTCTACTATCTCATGTACTCCAACATCCTCATTACATGTCCATACCATCTCAGTCTTGCTTCCTCTACTATCTCATGTACTCCAACATCCTCATTACATGACCATACCATCTCAGTCTTGCTTCCTCTACTATCTCATGTACTCCAACATCCTCATTACATGTCCATACCATCTCAGTCTTGCTTCCTCTACTATCTCATGTACTCCAACATCCTCATTACATGCCTATACCATCTCAATCGTGCTTCCTCTACTATCTCATGTACTCCAACATCCTTATTACATGTCCATACCATCTCAGTCTTGCTTCCTCTACTATCTCATGTACTCCAACATCCTTATTACATGTCCATACCATCTCAGTCTTACTTCCTCTACTATCTCATGTACTCCAACATCCTCATTACATGTCCATACCATCTCAGTCTTGCTTCCTCTAGTATCTCATGTACTCCAACATCCTCATTACATGTCCATACCATCTCAGTCTTGCTTCCTCTACTATCTCATTTACTCCAATATCCTCATTACATGTCCATACCATCTCAGTCTTGCTTCCTCTACTATCTCATGTACTCCAACATCCTCATTACATGTCCATACCATCTCAGTCTTGCTTCCTCTACTATCTCATGTACTCCAACATCCTCATTACATGTCCATACCATCTCAGTCTTGCTTCCTCTAGTATCTCATGTACTCCAACATCCTCATTGCATGTTCATACTATCTCAATCTTGCTTCCTCTACTATCTCATATACTCCAACATCCTCATTACATGTCCATACCATCTCAGTCTTACTTCCTCTACTATCTCATGTACTCCCTGTACACCTACTCTTTCCCAGATAACTTCATTCCTAATCTTGTTTCTCCTCGTGACAGCTAACTTGCTCCTCACAAATTTCATTCCCATGGCCCCCACTCTCCAAGTCTCTCTTACATTTAATATCAACTCAACAAACAACATATTTATATTCGTCAAGGCGATTTCCTCATGTGAATATAAAGTGATTCACAAGGGTAAAAGGTTGATAACAGTTGCTGTAGAGTATAGACAGCTACTTAAGTGATGTATAGGGGGTTACAGGGGTAAAAGGTTTTCGCTGTAGAGTGTAGACGGCTATTTGAACGACACTCGGCAGACCTAAAAGGGGCCCACAGACTATCAAGCATGCTTGCCGAGCATGATGCTTATTCAAGCATTTTGAGTATCTGTGAAGGTGGTTGAAGGCTTTTGCTTGAGTTTAACAAATATCATACTTGTTCTATTTTCTGTCTTAAGGCGAATGGCCCTTTTCATTTGGCGTGGAAGTGCAGAGCCATGGAAACAAAAGGTTATCTACAAGAATTTTTATTGTTTTGCAATTTTATTTTCGGAAACGGTTTGTTCAATTATAGAAGCATGTTGATTAAGTTCAACTTTTTATATACACACCTCCTCTATAGTTTTAACAGTGATCAAATATCAATAATTTTGAAATTTTTCAATATAAAATTGCCGGCTTCATAACAAAAAATAACAAAATGTAACAATTAATAAACATCGATACATTATCTTAGAAGGGGCGTTGAAAATATTAACATAAAAATTTCACTTGTTCCTGAGAAATCTGATATTTCTAAACGTATGATTTTTTCAGCAAGACCTATCCGGTAGCTAGCGCCATCTACGGTTTCTATGATCCATCTGTTTTGTTGGTGCGGAAGGATACTTTGTTCGGTTGTGAAGCCACGCCACGCCTTTCATTCTCCCGTCCACCATCCCACAAAATAGGTTTTAGACTTGCACTCGACAGGGTCAAGGGCCTTAAAGCAAGAGTTTGCACTAAATGGCTTAGTCGTTTCTTTTTTTGCTTGTCAGTCAATCAAGCCAGGGGCGTGCTAACAAACATCGCGAGCGTATGCGTCTCGGAAAGAAAAGATTTCCGCGGAGTATACGCTTGACGTTGTAAGATACAACCCGGGCTTGAAGTACTATTCACATAGTGTGTAGAAGCGACCCAAGCATACTTGACAATCCACGAGCACCTTAATAATATTTGTTCTGAATTGAAATGTCAGTTAGGCCTGCCTTGTCAAGCCGAGGATCGAGGTAATATCGGACATTCCAGACACTATTCCGACGGACAAGGTTTTTTTTTTTAAAAATAAAGTTGCTCTCTTATCGATTTTGACAATCGATGCTCTTTACGGGCGAGTGAATTCTGGTGTATTAAGGGCTAAAAGATCACAGTCAATTAAAAAAAACTTGTTTAAATATTCCAAAAAATTTTTTAACACCACGTCTTACTATTATTATTAGCACCGCGTCTTACTACCCGTTCGGGTTATACGCACTTACGCTAATGTGTAATGGTAGGGTGATTGTGAGGTGAAATGGAGGACCTACAGTTTAACGTGGAATCCGAACCACGGTGGAGGCCTGGCATTCCTCACATTCACAAGTTGTGATTAATACACATCTTGTCAGAGGTGAAGGAAGGGTTTGGTAATCAGATAAATCTGTGCCGGGACCGAGGATTGAACCCCGGACGCCAGCTCAGAAGTCCGACACCTTACCCCTAGACCACCAGGTCACCACACGTCTTACTACAAGTTTGTGTTATACACTTATGTACTAATTACGCTAATGGTTTTAGGCATTAGGAAGGTTAAATTTATAGGAAATGTACCAGCATTTTTATGAAAGGAGAGTGGAAAAAATATCCTCAGTACACACGATATAGATTCGAAACTCGATCTCCCCATCATCGGTAGGTTATATACTGTGAGAGGTGCGCGTTAGACCATGTGTTCACCTAATCTGGGTCTAAAACAAAATAAATTGTTGAAAATCTACAACTTAAGTGTATCTCGACTGTATACATTTATTGCCAGCTTTTATTCTCGCGCATTACTTACTTGCCAAGAGACATTGCCAAGCCTTTACAAAGTTTTTACTAACTAGCGTTGTTTATACATCTACAAGCTACAACTACAACTAAAATCGAGAGCGTCAAGGCTTTGACGCCGTCAAAATAAAGAGGAGAGGCTATGGTTTGACTACCGGCTGGGTTGAAAGTAGGTAACCTACAAACGAACTTCTATTGGAAAGAGTAAGTTTTTGTAACAATATAATGACTACCAAGACATAATCACTCATCTCCTTAAAACTCGTACCAGTGAACACGCTGGCTTGGGCGTTAGTATCGGCTGGTCAGTTTTAATCGTTATTGAGAGTTCGAGGCATGAATACCACCGAGGGAGATTTTTTTCTAAATGTTTTATCTCACTTCCTCTGCGCTAATGCAGACACATTTAATCTAAATTCTACCTTACCTTTTTGATTTAAATATTCAAATAGCTCGATTGGGTGCTAAGACGTAGTGCACACAGAAATACTTCTTCAAAAATCTATATATTTTTGCAAATTAAATATGATACAGTCTAATAGCGTAAGTTGGTCAATGTTAATTTCGAGTGTGAGGGTGGTTTATTAAATGCAAAATGACTTACATGTATGTATATTATTTCATGCAAGTTTATTAAAAATTATTAAAATCACCATCTATTAACTTATTTTATAGTTACAGTAGAGTGTCGATAATTCGGACTAATTGGTGTTCAACCCAGTCCGGATTATAGATTCATCCGGATTTAAAAAATACAGTACCTATACCAAAAATAAAAAAAATTAGTATGGACGGGATACTTACGAAAACTTAATGTTAAGGTAGAAACATTTTCACTTTAAATAAACAACGAGCTTACATATTTATTTTTTTGGTAAATATTACAAGCTCTGAAGGAATATAATAAAGTGAAAATATAACAACAACAAAAAAGTCACAATTTTTTTAACAAGGGTTGAGGTACTATTTTTTTTGCGGTCATGTTTTTGATATCTATACCATTGTGGCTATTTTTATAAATAATATTTTTACTGGCGATCCGGATTATCGACGATCTACTGTAGTCTACTTACTTTTTCATTTGTCCACTGGACATATTTTTGATGAGTGAATTTAAATATTATTCCAACTTAATCTTCTTGGATGATTTACTGAAGCGTAGTTATGTATTCTTGCATTTGTTACACATATATGTTTATGGTACACATGTTCATGTATTATCTCGTAAAATACACACGTCATATTCCTACAATATCATCATCAATCTCACTTTGACCCAAAAATAGAAACCAAACCTTCAAGAAAATTGAAGCTGTAGAATAAACCAAGGCTCGGCGTTTTTATATATGGACCCTATTAAATACATGATATTATCTAACCTCCAAAAAATAGGCTCCTGGTGAAGTGGCCACATATAAGTACAGCCAGGAGACATGACTGTGTTTTATCATTTAAAGGCATACATGCCTTATTATTTTCCAGAAATTACTGTTTAATGTAACAACATATTTCCTAACAGAAGAAATTTTTTTTCACCACTCATGGAACACCTACGAGACAACCTTAAGAAAACAAGGAGAGTCACGATAAAAATAAAAAATACTCTGTATGCCTGAAATAATGTATCATGTTCCGAGTTCTGTTTTGAAGTCCACCCACCTAAAGGATGTAACGGTCAACGGAGCGTTGCAAATCACCCCTTGGGTAATGAGGGTATGTGTAATGCTGAAATTGGCGTGACGGTTTATACTCGCCTGCTATGAGGACTCTATAACTTTCACTTTTGATCCTTGAGAGAAGGGCCGTGGGTTTGAATCCTGGGTAGGTCAACCATCTGAGCCTGCCTCATTGATCGATTTATCCGATGACTTGATGAGGTTCATCGGAATGGCGTAAGGTATGATGAGCATTTCAAATCCTGGTTAAGTCAGCCATCTGACCTTGCATCATCACTCAACTTAGGGCTTGGCCATTGATTTTACAAAGAGTTTTATCAAAATGGCGCATGATAGTCAATTATCTGACATTGCGTCATCATTCAACTTAATCATTGCTTTGACAAGAGGTTTTACTGGGACGACAAAAAAATAAGATATATTTGTGTTTTCTTTCATCCTCTTGAGCCATTGGCAAAATATATTATACAGGGTGTTCCGATTTATGTGGGTAGTAAATGGCCTGTGGATAGTGAATCTCACAATAGCTCAAAACAGTCCTTATGAACCTATGTCCTATGTTTGATGGTTTCCGAGATCATGCCTTCCAAGCTTCTGCTGGAATTGTTAATAGCCCAGTTTGATACACCTCTGTTAGTGTAGCTATAGCCGTGTCTGTGTACCAGCAGTGATACGTCACTTACAATAGGTGCAACAAGGGTGTTTCAAATATGTACATTAAGAGTGCATCACATGTCAATCAACTCTGTGATACAGTCGGCTATAAATCGTAAATTTACACCAACACTATTGTACGTGGATCATTTCTGATTAAACATTAATGGAGATAAAGAGTTAATAGAAGTTCCTAATACTGAACATTGTTGAAATATTAAATGATAATTGGATAAAAACTGCGTTTAAAAGGCCGCTTTTGACCATTTTAGAATGTCTTCACAGATAAGCACTGTTCACAAATCTTCATTCTGTCATAATAGAGACATACTGTGGTTATTAACAAGAAACTTTGTCGCTTTGTCCCCCATCGTCACCACGGAAAATTTCGAGTAATCATTCAAATACGAATGCACTAATCATATTTCTGGAATATCATAGGTTTTTTCTTTTCCCTTTTACTCCCATACCTCGCACGCACACACACGCGCACACACACACACACACACACACACACAAACGCAGCTGCGAGCTGAGTTGAGCCTTCTATGATGAACGCACTTAATTATTCCAGCAGAAAGCCGGAAGACCTTATCTAGAGAACTATCAAACATAGAAAACATTATGTTCATAAAGACTTTTTGTGTTTCTTTGAGGTCTACTATTCACACCCCGAGTTACTTCCTAAATGAATCAAAACATCCTGTATATATTTACTCAGGTAAAAAGAGGTAAGCAGACAACTATATCATAGGCAGCAATAATTAAACGAAATCTTTTATTCTGAATGCAAACGTCAAACATGTAAAATTATTAGTTTTTTTTTTAAATTCACTAAAGTTAACTTTATCAAAATACTGGATTGTTAATATTCGAGACATAAGGTGAGATGATTGTGCACCTATATTCCAAGTTGTTTGTAAGCTCCCAAAGGTATACAGAAAATGGTTGCAAGGTATTATCTCAGGGAGAACCTAGAAATAATACCAATTCAGATAGCATTTAGGAGTTAGGAGGATCACTAAACACTTTGAGCATTCAATTTTATTCACATCATATTTTTAAGCGGGGGGATATTAACGACGATAACGTTCCTCAAAAATCACTCTATTCTTCATTTTTGATAAATAGATATTGTTTTCTTTTCGATTCAAAGAGAAATTAAAATTAAATCATGATGATGAAAAAACTTAAGAGATAATTTACATAAATGTTTTTTTATCTTATCACATATACGACCAGGAGGGACATGACATTCATGTTAGTTCACCTGTAAGTTTCCCTGGTGGGGCTGAGCGTTACCCGGGGTACACCATAGGAAGTTATCTACACGTTGTACCAGTAATGAGACAATGGGATTATAGTGAATATGGAGGGGTGGGCCAGTGGGAATCTTAAACATAACTTTAAACTGATTAACCGACCTCTGGAGATGATTGGGATATCTCCTCTTCAGAGAAAAATACCCAAGACACTAGCTGGTAAACGAACCCGGTACCCTTAGGTTCGTAGCCAGGTGCAATGACCACTATTTCGTTGATTATGAAACCTTAAGCTGGGGCATCGTAATATAAATACGTTCGAGTCACATTGCATGTA
Organism: Timema podura; assembly: GCA_033556935.1. Classification (NCBI taxonomy): domain Eukaryota; kingdom Metazoa; phylum Arthropoda; class Insecta; order Phasmatodea; family Timematidae; genus Timema; species Timema podura. Next base: position 10,124,650 of record JAVRXN010000005.1, read on the forward strand.
ATATAGCACACGACGACATTATACTAAAGATGGCTAATGGATGTTACAGAATTATTATTATTATCATATATTAAGTGTTCTGTCTTACGACAGGTTCATTCTTTTTGTCAGTGAACTTAGAAAGCCAATGCATTCTGTCCTCTGCCTCCGCCTTGAGCTTCCAGAATGTTTTTCTTTCCTTAAATTCATCTACTATTTGAATCCTTCTCCTTCCTAAGCTTCTCTTTACCCCAACCTTTCCTTCTATGACGTCATGCAGAACACAGTTCCTCCTAAGGACGGGTCTGACCCAGTTTGCTTTGTACCGAAGAATCACATCCAAAATAATTCTCTTCTCACCCACTCTTCATTTATCACCCTGTCTGTCCACCTAATATTCTCACCACCACATTTCAAAGCTCTACAAGTATTTCTTTACCATCTTCCTAAGAGTCCAAACTTCTGCTCCATACGGTACGATGCTCCAAAAGTAGCATTCCATCAGTTCCTTCCTCAGTTCCAAACTCAACTTTCTGGTCAGCAGTAACCTCTTCTTGTTGAAATGTTTTATGCCTTAACGTAATATAATTTTAATGTGGCTGCCCGTACAAAGAGCAGTTGATACTGCTACTTAATTTATAAAATGATATCACGACAATTGAAGCGTTTGACTTCTCGTGGTTTTTGTTTTATTTGCTTTTTATAACTCTGATATTGATAAGATAGATAATCCAACAAATATATATAAAAAAACTTGTATTTATTCTTCTTTACTAATTCACTAACCACCTTAGTGGCTGAATGGTCTTAGGGCGTTAATCTCGCAGTAGACTAGACTGCCCACGATGATCGAGGTTCGAATCTCGGCTGGTCATACTGAGGGTGGTTATTTTTCAAAATGGGTTTCCCCTCTACCTCCACGCAAATGTGAGTACACATCCTCTACGTATAAAAGTTTCCTAATTCTTAAGACCATTGGCGTAATTAGTATATACGCGTATAACTCGAGCGGGTAGTAAGACGCAGCGCTAAAAAACTTAAGTCTCAGACTATTATAGACTCTTTGTAAGAAAGCAAATATGATTGTGTCACATCATTAATTTTCCTGTAGTCCCTTGTGCGGACCACCAGTGGTCCGCGGACTAGAGTGTGAAAACCACTGGTCTGAGGCATCGGACTCACGACACACTGGATGTAATTGGGAGGTCAAGGTTCGAATCTTACCCTCTGGTTGGTGATATATCACTATGATTGTTTGTCCATCCCCTCGGCAAGCTAACCTTCTATACACTTAACACTTAGGGCGGTACGTAAGAACGTATAGTGAGTGCTTAGTGGACCGTTAGTGTGGTCCCCAGCACACTATATCTCCACCTTTTAACTTATGATGACGCAAACAAACCCACGCTAGTGTCCACTAAGCATTCACTTAGTTAAGTTCTTGCATACGGCCCTTATATTAACTAATCCTTTAATGACCTTTGTGATAAATGCTAACTAAAATAAAATATGGCAATCACAAAACCACAAATGAAAAAAAAAATTACAAATAATATTATTTTATTTTATACACTAGGTTGTCATTTGTTTTGATTACTCAGCTGCTGAAAGCAAGGCCGTAGCCAGCCAATAATTTCAGAGGGGGTTGGTGGACACATCCCCCAATTGCCAGAAGCTAGAAAAAAGTCTCAAGGATAAACAGTTCTAGAAGCTATCTGAAGTGTTCTTTTTATGGCAACCTTACTGCCTAAATGCTAAAGGCTAGGACAATCTCTAAATATTAAACAACTCTATAAGCTCTCTAAAGTGCTTTTTAGGGTAACACAGCTCCCTAATTTGTACTTTTATCTTAATTTTGATATGGTTTGAACCATAACTAAAGCCATATATATTTTGTTTATAAAATTTCGGAGGGGGTTTGAACCCTCAAAACCCTCCCCTGGCTACGGCCTTGGCTTAAAGCGGTTTCTTTGAACAAAACAAATTAAATAAATACTGAAATATTTTGAATAACCCCTTTGCATATGGAAGTACAGTTATTGTGACACGCTGCTTACCAACTTGATTAATTTGCTGACGTTACTTCACTGTCTACTTTTAATTAGTGGAGGATTTTTTTTCCCCCCCATTCCCCTCTCTCATATTTTTGAACGCGTGTCTGGTATTTTACTATGTTTATTTTTGTGTACGAGCTAACAGTGGTAGCGCGAGGAGATGAATGAGGATTATTCAGAGTGTGGGATCGATATTGTCAAGGGAATTTGTGAGGCCACCGCGCCGTGTAAAGGCATCACAGGACTCGGTCAAAGGCCCTCGGTTTGCCTTTGAAGAGCCCGGTGCCTCTCCAGAGTCTACTCAGACTACAAAGATTTGTTCATAAGCGTCGTTTTCCCGACCTAACGCGGTGGTTCAGTGAACAAACGACGCCGGTTTCTCACGAGAAAAAAAATACATCCTGGAAGCCTCATAAAAATTGCTTACACTAATATCACGAACATTCATTAAAGACAGTTACTGGCCCCATGGTGTAGTGGTCAGTACACCTGGCCACGAGCCTGGAGGTCCGGGTTCGATTCCCGACTGGTAACATACCTTGGGTATTTTTCCCGAAAGGGGAATCACCCCAACGGTCACCAGGTTTGGTTGGTTAGGTTAGGTTAGGTTAGGTTTAAGAGTTTCCACTGGTTCCACACCCTCACCCTCACTATCGCCCTCATACTCACTTTCACCATCACCTCATCTCATCGGGAAATGGAAAGAGGCTCCACTGAAAGGATGTACGATTAGGACATCCGGGAATCCCTGGGCAACGGTACATTAGTACTGGATAATCTTTCCACAAACTGGGCTACGAGTGATGTAGCCCAGATGCGCAATATAATTATAATAGTAAAGATAATTAAATTTTAGAAGAATAAACGTATGAAACAAACTGGGGGATATCACTTATTATTGCTGCACCTTTGGTAAATGTCCTTTATTCAGATTTGAAAAAAAAATTGAGACCTTAATTTGGCATATATTCATATAAGAACAGGTAGTAAGACGCAGTGATAAAAATATATTCTCGAGCTATGCGCTATCCTTAGGTTAAGACGGGCTCTTAAGATTGTAGTGCCTTGTTTAAGTAAGATGATTGAGTGAATGACATCAATCTAGGTTAAAGTTCCTTCCGTAAAATATTTTGTCTTTAAAATAGGTACTTGATTTATTAATAAAGAATAAGTATTAATGAGATTTTATAATAGGGGTCTACTAATTAGAAGTTAAATTTAGTAAAACTACAAAATGGTTTGGGGTTAAAAAGGGGAAAATTGAAATGACACACATTTTTCAGGACAAATTTCATATCAAAAACCTTATAAGGAAGGATCTGTACAAATACTTTTTTTTACTTATTTTTTTTAGCACCGCGTCTTACTACCCGCTCATATTATACGCTTAGTGCTAATTACTTCAATGGTTTCAGGGATTAAGAAAGTTATATTTAGATTAAGTGTACCCTCATTCGCGTGGAGGGAGAGTGGAAAACCATTTAGGAAAACCACTCTCAGTACACCCGACCGAGATTCGAACCTTGATCTCCCCGTAATCGGCAGTCTAGTGTACTGCGACAGTAGCGCGTTAGACCACGCGGCCATCGTAGCAAGTTTGCTTGTTTAAATATGACAGATACATCTTCAAAGCATTAGAAGCATTAGAAGGGTATCATGATTGTCTAACAGATAGCAGCATTAAATAAATTTGAACTAAAATTTGAATTTCCTTCTTTTTACCTTGTACTCTTCATTTGTTTATATTTTGATTCTACTCTGATTTTATTACTTTGGTCACTTTAAATTGGAGGCTCAAATTTTATAATGTACTGAAAAAAAAATATTGAAACCTATCATAGTAAACAAAACAAAAAAAGAAATCCTGTCGACAGTATGCAGATTAACAAGTGACGAATTGATGACCGCTTGGCAAGTATTCGCCTTGAAGCATAATGAGCGCATTAACATAACCGTGATTAACATTCATAACCGGACCTTAACGAGGCAACTACGTCCCTTCCATTCACTGAATACTGTCTTGTAGCACAGAAGCATAACTTGAAAGCGTTTTAGCCCGTCTTGGAGTTTGGAGGCAATAGAGTGACTTTAAACAGAACATTTGAGTTGCGCTGTTGACTCGTTGGAGAAGGTTTCCTTTTTGAAAAAAAAACAAAAAAAAAACTTAAACATCTCTTCCTCGTGTTTTTTTACACGGTAATAGGTTTGTTGTTAAATATTATTTATTAACATATATCCTACAATATATGCTAATATAATGTAAGGGGGTTCGAAGGTTACTTTTAAAATGAGAAACCAACCTTTGAAACGCGTGAGATGAATTCTTAACCAAAGTTCAAGTAAAGGCTTTATGTTGTTGTCATATTATGACACTACTTTTAATTATTTAACTATAATTAGCTTCAGCTAAGTAAGGAGAAAGTCTTGTATAAGATATAAATGGTACGGTGCATCGTATAGAATTTCTCTCTTATTTTTTTTCATCTTAAAAGAGAAACATTTACTAAAAACTCGTAATATTTGTGAAATAAAATAATATAAATTGCGCCGCAAACGTGCTGGAAAGTGGAGCATCACATTCCACCAAAGAGCATAAATGAAATAATATATACTGTTACAGACACATTGAGAAAAGAGGAACATATCTGGTTATCAAATTTCATAACAATAAATTTTAGTTTCAAAGACCTCCATTAAAAATTATATATATTTCAGATAAAATATTTTTTTTTTAATAAAACTACAACTTTACAACGATAAGTTATTTCGTATGTCAAATATTTGCGGAGTTATGGTCAAAATTGGAAATTTCTGCTTATATGTAGTACTCTCAAAATAATTTGTATGGATAAATGAGAGTGTCAATTTTGTTTGTAATGTTAAATCGTTTCTATATACAAAATGTAATCAAAATCAAAATCTTTCGAGTGGATTTCGATAAAAATAGATTTTATTTCTTTTTGCCCTTCAGTAAACTACCCTTAATTTTAGGATTATATATCTAATTCTAAAAAATTCCTTGTGGAATCCTTATGAAAACAATGGATACCAAGAATCAAATAGGTAGAGCTATTATTTGTGCTTTTAGTGAGGATTACTCCATCTAGATATCGTATTTTGAAAATTGAAAAAATGACACCTGGACACGGGAATCGAACCCGGAACCTTTGACTTAGTACGCAAATGCCTAGATAGCTCAGTGGTAGAGCAATGGCGTACTAATCCAACGGTCCCGGGTTCGATTCCCATGTCCAGGTGTCATTTATCAATTTTCGAAATAGATACCAAGTTTTAGCCCAGTCGGTAGAATGGTTTTCGGCTCCAGACGGATATGAGTACACACAGAAAGAAAGATGGACGGTATCACGAAAAACCCTTTTCCGGTTTCAGGAAGATATGAAACGTCGATATTTATCAAAATCTCGAGTTCCATTGTTTTTTAAGATAACAATATTTCTCGCTCCAAGGAGTTGAGAGAAACTAAAGAATCGCAGTTTATTATTTAATAATGACATAATGTTATCTGAATCTATCCATGCTTTCCGTACGTTATAGATATCGTGCTGAGGGTCCTGGGTTCAATCCTCGGTCCCGGCACAGATTTATCCGATTTCCCAAATCCTTCCTTTACCTCTGACAAGACGTGCATTAATAACAACTTGTGAATGTGTGGAATGCCAGGCCTCCACCGTGGTTCGGATCCCACGTTATACTGTAGGTCCTCCATTTCATCTCACAATCACCCTACCATTACATATTAGCGTAAGTGCGTATAACCCGAAAACGGTAGTAAGACGCGGTGCTAATAATAATAATAATAATAACAATAATAATAATAATAATAATAATAATAATATAGATTCAATTTATTACTAGTTGGTTTAAAATGCTGTAAAAATTAAAGTTTGTTGAAATATGTTTACTTAATTAAGGAGATATTTCAAATTTGTTCATAATATAAACTGAAGTTTTTTCTTCCTTTGGATTGTTTCGATTATGCTTGGATTATTGTGGGTGTTGAAGTCAAAGCAAACAAGAGTTGACCTTTGACTTGGTGTTAAACTAGACTACCAATGACGGGCATATCGAGGTTCGAATCTAGGTAGGGTGTACGGAGGTTTTTTTCCACCATCCCTCTACACAAATGCTGATGCACTTCCTCTAAATATATATAACCTTCCTAATTCCTTAAAACCATTAGTGTAATTAGTACATAAACGTATAATCCAAAGAGTGGTAAGACGCGGTGCTAAAAAAACCTTTGACTTCAATATTTTGAAGCTTAGCACGCCCTTAACATTTTATGTTCTTTGTGATTTAACGTGTGATTAATTTAATCAAGTGATTGTTATTTTAGAAACTTCACACATCCATTTTTGAGCAGCTGGGGTCTTTTGATGATATCAATATTGCTTTATTTACTTTTTACCTATATCCTTTGCTGATTTGTTAGAGTAATCAAGCACACTTCTAAGATCTTGATTTGATTCCATGTGTTTCTAGTTTTTTTTAAATTTATTTTATGTGTTTAACGAGCACTTTTGAACCGACTGATTATATCAGCACATGAAAATATTTATTTGCGAAAGGGGCTTACCAATTTTGCCAGGAAAGGTATTTTCCACATACCTTCCAGGGTTCTTTTACATGCCACAATCGGCATAGGACCGACGGCTTCACTTACCCTTCTGAAGGAAGTTATGCTACGGATTTATATCACTCAAAGAAAAATCCGTCGACCTCAGCTGGGTTTGAACCCATGAACATCGAGTTTTGAGGCGAGCACTTTATTTACCCCAAGATCACCGAGGTTGATAATGGTGCTAGTTAATACAATAAATATGTGTACACATATTTGAACCGTCAGCATATTTCTATATATTTAAAATTTGAATCGATTATTTCGAAAATAATTCCTGAAGTTACGAACAAATGTTTATATCCTAAAATAAATGGTACGACACAATCGCACTTATTCTTCGTGTATTTTATAGCTTTAAAGAAAATGTTTTTAAAAAAATCAGTAAAACTACCTTAAGTACGTGAGTTTTTCAATAAAACAAACACATCACACCAAAAAGAACTCTTGATTTATAAACTTTAAACAAAATTGTTCAAATATTTAAATAAAATTCAAAGCTAATAAAAGGGTATTTTTGTAAGCTACTCTAAAAAAATTATTTGTAATTTGTAACCATCATACGTATACGTGTCATGAAAAACTATTCCCAGATCCCATTTTTAACTCAATCTTTAAGGTAGATTTTTAAAAATATCATATTTTCTATGATTTAATATGTGTTACCATTAAAATAGTTTAATTTAGAAAAACCAAGACACATTATTCATTATCATGTAATATAGTCCTCTGATGCAAATTTTGTAAAAGCAAGTAAAAATTTTTTTCAAAAATATTCAAATTTTTTATAAAAAATTATCTTAAGCAGGCTGCTATGATTTGTTTTTTCGAAAAACCAATATATCTTTATTATAATGTAAAAATCTTAACAGATACCCATTTTAAACCAAATCTCTAGAGCCATTTAAAAAAAATCAAATTAAAATAAACATGTCATCAGTGAACTACTCTTAAACAAACTTAATCCCAAAACACAAGTGAATTATAAGATGCAAAGGGGCATATTTATCACAATTTGAAATGTTCGTGTTTTTATTTGCATCAATTGGTAGCTGGAGTAAAACTACAAATTACGTCAAGAAGTCTTAAACTATCATTAAACGATTTTTTTTAAACAAATACCAATAATACAATTCTATTTTAAATGTTAAACAAATTCTATAAATGTATTTAAAATAAAATCGTTATAGTCATTTTGTAAAAATTTGGAATCCAAACAAAATCACTCATCAGTTAAATATTCTTTGTTTGAGGGTTAGAGTCAAAATTAAAATAACGATTCTATAAAATCTAAATATCAAGCTTTAACAAAATCCATCAAACCGTTTTGGATTCGGGGAACAAAGACAGACAGACAGACAGACAGACAGACATGGGGACAGAAAAAAGTAAGATCAACATTTTTATCTTTGGGTGCACATTAAATGTAAAAATTCGTCATATTATCATGATGGATTTTTTACGATTACAATACTTTCTCTTGATATGAGAAAGTAAGAAAGCTTATACAAGGATGTGCCCCAAAAAGTCGATTTTTTTTTTAAAATATTAAAGGGTAAAAATTTTTGTTTGTGATTAAAATAAAATAGGACTGTATAAAACCTAGATTCAGTGAATTTCCAATTTACATTTATAAAAAGGGTTTCACTTCAAAATTCTCATGACTGTTGGCCAGCACTATTATAAATGAAATTGAAATTATGAAAATTCCTTGAATTCTGCGAACACTTTATAAGGCCGCCGTGGATCACCAATGGCCCGAGGATCACAATTTGAGAAACACTGGTCTACAGAATCAAACTCGCCAAAGACTGACTTACTACTTACCATTGACGGGGAGATCAAAGGTTCAAATACTGACCAGCATGCACTGGAAGCTGTTTTACGCATATTTTTTTCCCCCTATAGCTTCGCCATGTGAATCTGGGTGAGCTTTCATTAATTTATCTTCATAATCCTTATCGTTTGGAACAGGTCTTTAAAATCCATGGCGCTTAGCAAACCAATTAAAACCATTCTATCAATGGTGGGCAAAGGGCCGTATATCTGGTCGAAATTAGGCTGTCAGACAAACCTTCATTCGACCTGAACCGCTCGATATTCGTAGACTGGGAAATTGGTTTACTCCCAAAACTAGACTATAAAAAAAGGCCCTAAGTTTACTTTGTGTCCTGTGGTATAATGGTCATTGCACCTGGATATGAGACTATGGGCCCCCGGGTTCGATTCCCAGCTCGTACCTCGGGTAATTTTTTACCGAAAGGGGAATCACCCCAACGGACACCAGGGTTTGGTTAATTAGGCTCAAGTTAGGTTTAAGTGTTTCCACTGGTTCCACACCCTCATCTCATCTCATCGAGACATGGAAAGAGCCTCCACGGAAAGGATGTACGATTAGTACATTCAGGCGTCCCTTGGGCGATGGTACATTAGTACTGGATAATATTTCCACTGCTGGGCAACGAATGATATAGCCCAGACGCTCAGTATAATATTTAGTATTCGTGTTCTTTTAGTAACAAAATGGATTAGACAATTGCTGTGGTTAAATAGCCCCCACCCGTTTCAATTTCCAATTTGACTCCAACAAATCAATCGACTAAACATCATTAAATCTTGATGCTGAGTGCGTGCAAAGAGCTCTGTAAGTTTTGGCGACTTCCGCGCATGCAGTAAAAGCCAGATAGTGGGTTGAGAGTTAGAGGGGAGGAGGGGGACGCTCGGTGTGTGTGTGTGTGTTTTAGTGTTGAGAAAGAGAATCTACTTTGGGGCTTGGTGCCTACTTTAATCAATGGGAGAGGGCGGTCGGTACTCGTACAAACATGGCTAGAAACCTAGGACATATACACTACATACAAGGTAATTAGGATATAGAACAAGCTTTACACCCCCTTTTCCCCCCCAATGTTTGCCCCCTCTCCCTTTTCTCATCCCATCCATTTCTCCCCCTGAAACTCATACCTTACGCGCACCCTCAGCATCACATACATAGGATTACACACGAGAGAGAAAGAGAGATGGATAGATAGATTCCTTTGTCGGCGCGACAGATCGGTCCCCCCCCCCTCTCTCCTTCCTACCCTCTCCCCTCCCTATCTATTCTCTTTATCTCTCTCTCTCTCTATCTCTCCCCTACTCCCTCTTGTGCAGTGCAGTCCACACAGAAAACCCCGGCACATTCACTTCTATACTATAACTAGTCGTTGTAAGGGTCGCCCTCCCACATCGCCCCCTAAATCTGTATCTTGAAACTGCGAGGAATAACTTACTCCCCCCTTCGAAATCCCCCCCTTAAATAAGAGTATTGGTATCTTACTCCCCCCCCACCCCTTCCTAATTTTTTCTCTCTCTTTAAACATCCATACTCCATCGTCATTACTAGTTTACCGCTGACGCTTACGTTCAAATCTCCCTATAGTTGATCTCTAAGACATAACCGGAGTGTTTGTGTTGTTGTGTTTTTTTTTCCCGGGAGGAATTGTTTATAGTTTCTTTTAATTAAAAAAATAAATAAAATCCTGCGGTCGTCTATGCAATGAGATGTTCGCCGCCACGTGAAGTTGTTGGCAAACCTGGCGACGGCGCTTGTTCTCGTTGTCAGTGGATCGGACGACAACATGTGGACGAGGAGAAAGTTGTCCACGCCGAAGAAACCACCTGATGGTGAAGGACTATCGAGGAAAGGGTTCAACTTGTGAATGAATGTTCTGGTGTTATATTTATATATATTTTTTTAAAAATTTATTTTTATATCTAGTTTATATTTCTTTCTTTTGGTACCCCCTCCCACCCTAAAAACCTCCCCCCCCGACGTGTGACCCCCTACAACTCCACCTACCCAACCCATTTCTTTCACCTATTAGTGGTGTTATCGTTTGTTCGGTGTTATTGTCGTGTGTGTGTGTTTTGGTTAAAGAAGAAGGGTGTATGTGTGTGTGTGAGTGTGTGTAAGGGGGAAGAAAGGAAGAGAGAAAAAAAAGGGAAGGTGAGACGAAGAAGAGCTAGAAGGTCGCGAGATGCTCTGGGTCATCCTTTTCATGGCGTCCACACTTCGAGTCTTGTGCCCTGGGTGAGTATTTTTTTTTATTTTACGTTGTTTTTTTTTAAATTAATTTTATTCACTCACTTCTTTTTGGGATATATTTATATATTTATGAAAGTTTATTAAAAAATATCAAAACAACTTAAATTTCTCCCCATTTCGTATCAGCTACAGTCCAATTTTCATAGGAAAGATAATTTATAAAATACAAACATATTTTTGCGGCCCAAATTGATAACTTTTTAGTAATTTTATTAGGGCCATTTCATACATATTGATGACATCTATCGAACGTGACAGCTGTAGATCATATGAATTGACGTATGAATACGTGAAAGTAGATCCAGTAGTGTTGTAAGATAAGGCTCTTCCTATAAAAAAAATTAAATGTATCCTATTTAGTGTTCAAGAACGACTAGTGCCATGTAGTGCCGTGTAGTGCCGTGTAGTGCCGTGTAGTGCCTGGAAGTGCTGCGTCCCACCAATAATATCCGCATATTATTTACACTACTGGGCAAGGGATGAATGAGGTAACATTTGAGAGGAAATGTAGTCGAATTTGCATGAAGGAAACGTTGGAAACCATTTAGGGTAAACTACTAACATATTCACCCGACCTGTACTATAACGCCTAAAATACAGTCCATGAGAACTGTGATGCCTTGAACAGTGCAACCACCAACAAATGTCAAAATATATAATAATAGGCTATATTTTAATGTCTTGAGCTAAAGAATAATAAAAACGTTGAAATTTCCCTATCGATAATATATAAAAGAAATGATGAAATGTTGACTTCGGTGGTTTTAAGGTAAAGTGCTCGCCTCATGACCCGATGTTCGTTGGTTCAAACCCATCAGGGATCAAGTAATTTTTCTTGGGTGATAATATTCCGTAGCACAACTTCCTTCGGATGGGAAGTAAAGCCGTCGGTCCCGTGTCGATTGTGGCGTGTGAAAGAACCCTGGAAGGTGGTGCGTGCCAAAAAACCTTTCGTGGCAAAATTACTAGGTCCTTTCGTTCTAGCTTTTAGAAATTCTCGTGTGCTGATATAATCAGTCGGTTCAGAAAGTGCACTTTAAATACCTCAAATATATCAATATATCTATATCTAATTTAGTATACTTGGGCGTCAAATTTTAAGATACTTCTTGCAAAAGTGTGATAAAGACAAATTTATCTTGCTGTTGTATATTATTCAATTAAAGTTCTAAGATATGATTCAATAGGGCTACACAGTAACTTAATAAAAATAAGATTTGATAGAGGGAATTATTATTTTTGAAGTGAATGTTTCAATAAATTAATTAAATAGATTTTTTTTAAAACATGATTTTAAAAGTAAACGACATATTAATAAGAAATACCACACTAGGCCAATCAAAATAAAATAAAACCAATCATCAGACAAAAGCAAATACAGTAAAGCCCCGTTAGATCAAACCCCGAGAGTCCAAAATTCCAGATAATCCGATCGTAATTTTCGGAATACAAGGAGCGAAAGCGCCCTGTCAGGACAGGTGTTGTAAGTCAATTTAACGCCTAAATGATTGATAATATATAAAATATATCAAAATACTTTAATATTCGATAATATTTAATACATATTTCAATCATTTATGTTTGTAATGATTTATTTTATTACTAGCCACATCAGTGAGCTCAAGGTTTAATACAGTGGATTAAACATATTTTTTGGTTGTACATCCTCCAATTTGTAAATACTTATCTCAATTAGCGCATGAGTTAATTAAAAAAATTAAATCAATCAAAACCTTTTCCATAGTCATAACAATGAGTTAAAAACTAATTACTTAACTTAGGAAATTAGGGAAGAAGTGTGTTATTTTATTAAAATAGTTCTTCAAACTATTTAGTTATAAATTTACATGTCTGGGTTCATAAAGCAATACACAAACTTATTTTTAACCCAATAAAAACTTTTACAAGATTCACATTTCACTAAAGTAAAATTTATTTGCAATTTAGGCATAAAAGGAAGAGAAAAAACTATTCATGGAAAAACAAATTTAGTATTTGAATGATATCAGCTAAAAATACACAAATTATTAAAATCATGATCAGATTTAAAAGTGAACAGTTTTTATATTGTGAGTTAAATTTGGTTAACTTGAGGAAAAAAAAAAAGAGCTGTATTTCTACATTATTTTTGCGTAGATATTCCACCTCAGGGAGTTGGCAAACCAGAAGCTTTAGACCCGCCGAACTATGGCGCCCCTTTTGAAGTGGAAATAGAGTGAACTTTCTGAGACCGGAGATCAGTGTTGAAATCCCTGACGGTCTACTGAGATGCTTTTTCATAAAGTTTTTTTCCACTCTCCCCCATTTAAAATGCTTGTACATTTCCTCTCAATTCTATTTTGCTCATCCTACCTGGTTATCGTGAATATGAGAATATAACTAACAGCGATGCAAGTAATGAAAAAATCTAGGTCGGAACATAATTTTTTGTTATTTTGTGTTTTATCCGGTCCCCCGCATAAAAGAAACTTTTGACTCTCCGAATATCTTTCTTTTACAACAAAAATTCTAACTACAGCCGAAACACAGATCTATAAAAGGTAACGTGTTTTGTTTGGTGATTTTCCGAACCTAGTATTTTAATGTCAGAAATTGTAAATATAAACACCCTTCGGTGGCCCATGGTCTAAAGCGCTACTCTCACAGTAGACTAGACTGTTGATAGCGGGGAGATTGAGGTTCGAATCTAGGTTGGGTGTACTGAGGGTGGTTTTCCTAAAAAATATAAATATGAAAAGTAAATATGTGACTAAATGATACCTTAAAAATAATATCAATGTCTAACTTAATTATTATGATTTAACAGAAATGCAAAATTGTTGTGGATATAGAAATTAAAACTGTAATTCTTTCGATTTTAAAAAATAACTAATATGTCACTGATCTTGGTGATCTAGGGGTAGAATGCTCGCCTCAGAATCCGATGTTCGTGGGTTCAAACCCAATCGGGGTCGACGGATTTTACTTGAGTGATAGAATAATCGTTGCACAACTTCCTTCGGAGGGGAAGTAAAGCCGCCAGTCATATGATTGACGTAAGAACCTTAGGAGTGAACTTTCCGAAAATTATTTATTATATTATATACACGTCTTATACCTTGTTAGCACTTACCATGTTAGTGTGATGTGGTGAAGAGGGCTACGTTAACGAATCAACCACGGTGAGCCTGCATCCACTCACAGTTGATTAATACCTCGTCGAGTGAAGGAGTTGCATCAAATCTTGCGGTACGATTGACCCGGAACCCTCAGACAGAATGACACCTTACCCGTAGAACACCTGTCCCGGAAAAATTTATAGGTCCTTTTGTTCTCGCTCATAGAAATTCTCATTTGCTGATATAATCCAGTCGAACCAGAAAGTGCTCGTTAAATATATTGAATTAATAAACTAATGAGGCACCCTTTTAATAAATTTGTCCGGAAAGTATTCGTTAATATTAATAGGTTGTCATGCTGTAAACTTAGAACTAAATTAATTCCATCTTGCCTACTTAGTATGTATCAAGTGACTTTATTTTCCTACCTACTATTCGTGAAGTGGATAATTAATATCGTTAGTTGTTATGAGATGGGTGTCGCTGTCCAATGTCGTTTTACGAGGCTACCACGCGCTCGGATACATTGTAAGTCTAAATGAAACTGTGACACGCGGTTTTATATTACAACTCGCTTTAGCTCGTTGGGGGCTCCGCCCCCAAACCATCGATAAGTTTTCTTTCCAAGTGGATGTGAACTAATGTAATTCCAGCGTTGTTTTGAACGTAACAACTTAAAGTTACCGGTATTGCATTATATATACCGCATCGACTTTAAAGTTGTTCCACCATATTGAATTTTTTTCGGGGGTTAAAATTTTTGTTCTTAGCATTTTGGAATTTTTCCGTCAGTTACAGACTAGAAGTTATAAGTTTGCCAAATTTCAGGTCTCTAGCTCATCTGGAAGTGGGTAAACATTAATGTCAATGAGTGAGTGAGTGAGTCAGCCATGTGATGTGGCTTTATAGTGGTATAATAATAAGAAGCCATTTTCAGTATTTCTTTATAATCTTTTACTGTTTAAATATTATTAAAGTTTAGTCATTATTATGACTATATTCAATTTAAAGTCCAACTTAGATGCCTTACCAGAATGACAACACTTTAATTAACGTGTTTACGTCATATCAATGCTGCATCATAAAACCATATAAACTCTGTTTTGATTCACTCATTGACGTAATACACTTTGTTTATGTTTTAATTTGTTTTAGTAAAGCTAGTTTGGTATTATAATAGACCTAAAACACAATCTATCAAAACAAAGAAAAATAAATTAATTTATCCATAATTACATAGTGATTTGAAAATATATATTTATGTAGGTGTTAAAATTAAATATTGCTAAACGATGTTTTGAGATAATTGAGATTTAAAACAGTTAATTAATTGAGCGAAAGGGATCAATCTAATCTGAGACCTAAATAATTAATTTGAAATTATTATAAAATTATGGGTCAACCAATATTTGTCTTTTGATAGTTTATTATTGGCATATAATTTATTATAAGCCGTCAATGTTTGTTTTCTGTTTGATACATGTTTTACCAATAAGAACGTTCATCATATCAGGCCCAACTCAGCTCCGGTCACGCGAGGTATTATGGGAGTAAAAGGGAAAAAATACACCTACGATATGCCAGAAATGTGTGCAATACATTCGTATTTGAATGATTACTTGAAATTTTCCGCGGTGACGATGGGGGACAAAGCGACAAAGTTTCTTGTTAATAACTACAGTATGTCTCTGATTATGACAGAATGAAGATTTGTGAACATGCTTATCTGTGAAGACATTATAAAATGGTAAAAAACGACCTTTTCAACGCAGTTTTTATCCAAATATTATCTAATATTTCAACAATTTCAGTATTAGGAACTTTATTAATTCTTTATCTCCATTAAAGTTTAGTAAGAAATGATCCACGTGAAATAGTGTTGGTGTAAATTTACTATTTCTAGCCGACTGTATCACAGAGTCGATTGGCATGTGTTGCCTCTTAAATGTACAAATATGAAAATATACTGTTTCAAAATTTGTGATTCACCAAGATTGGACAATTGAACCACACATGTTAAAGAGTATTTGTGTGATGAATTTTGTATAAATCCTTTTTAATTAGTTTTTCTTCAGCATTTTGGTAAATACTGTAAACATTTCTTAAAACTTTTATTTCAAATCCAATCTAGTGTAATACTTTAAGTAGGAGCATTACAATTTGGAAAAAAGGGTTGTGTTAAGCGCGAACATTCAAAAATTCGGGCCCACATGGGTCGGTAGTTAAATGAAACATCCAGGGAATATTATTACTAATGGGCCTATAAAAATGTATCCAAATTCTTTATATTGATGATTTTTCAATAATATGGCTCACAAAATATCACCTTTAAACGACTAGGTCTACATTCCAGATTTAACAAATGTTTTAGCCACAACTTATTAAATGTGAAATTACCATTCAAACATATTTTCAAAATCTTTTACACCCTCAGTCAGATTAAAGTGTACGTAAGTGGGAAGAGTGACGAGAATATTTTTTAATCGATCACTTATAGCATAAATATAAAGTTTATTGTATATTGGTTGTTATAAAATATGTTAGTTTATATTTTACATCTACATTTTATATAATTTCAGAATTTTATTTGATACTGTTGCAAATATGTTATATATAAATTTTGAATAAATTTGTATTATTATGTTTATTGAATAAATATTTTAATGTGTTCAATAAATATTTAAGAAGAACCAGTGGCGGTGGGACGGGGTGGGTGTAGGAGGGAAGTGTAAACAAAAAACGATTTTTTTTAGGGACTGCCTTCCATTGATTCCACCCCCACATCCCACCCTTACCCTGATAAATATTTGAAAATTGGATTTCCATAAAGCTATTTGGAGTTGTCCTTCTCCCAAATTTTTAAAAAACTATATTATTTTATAATATTTGGAGAAATTTCCCCCAGGTATTTTTTTAAAATCTCGATGCATTGCACAAGCTATTTTAAGTGTTCCTCCTTGAGCAAATTTTGAAAAATTGGATGCTTTTCGAAGCTATTTAGAATGATCATCACCTTAGTTTTTTCCAACAATTAAATCCATCTAGAATTTAGATAAAGTGTTCTTTGCTTTTAGAAATATAGTTCTAGTGGTTGTCACCTGGATTTTTTTTAAATTATATTCGTCTAGAATATATTTGGGGTGACTTTCTCCTGGCAACATTTTAAAATTGGATGCCCCTATAAAATATTTGTAGTGGTTCCTACCTGGCGCATTTTTGAAAATAATAATTATTATTATTAGCACCACGTCTTACTACCCGTTCGGGCTATACGCACTTACGCTAATGTGCAATGGTAGGGTGATTGTGAGATGAAATGGAGGACCTACAGTTTAACGTGGGATCCGAACCACGGTGGAGGCCTGTCATTCCTCACATTCACAAGTTGGGATTAATACACGTCTTGTCAGAGGTGAAGGAAGGATTTGGCAATCAGATAAATCTGTGCCGGGACCGAGGATTGAACCCCGGACCCTCAGCAGAAAAGTCTGACACCTACCCTAGACCACCAGGTCACCAATTTTTGAAAATGAAATACCCTTAGAAGTTATTTGCCTTTTGATGCAAGTCTTCGAGAATATTAGAAGATGTAAACCATATATAGAAATGGGGGGGGGGTCATTTACTCCGAGAGGAGCAATTATCCACCTACACCACACTACCCGGTTTCGTTGCCCCTAATTTTGATTCATACTTCCCCATTTTGGGAAATTAGACTCTTTCAAGAGATATTTAGAGTAGTCCCCCCTCCGATTATTTAAAAAAAAATCGGAATTGGAAAAATTGGAATCACCTTCTTTGGGGAAATTTTTGAAATGTGGATGCCTCTAGATTTCTAGAAGATATTTTAGACATTCTTCACCCAGATTTTTTTAAATTTAGATTTTATAAAAGTTATTTGAAGGGTTCTTCCTCCAATCTTTTATTAAATGCGTTTTTTTTAAATCGAAAATTAGATGCCTCTAGAAACTATTTAAAGTGCTCTTCTCCAGAAATTTTGTATCTCGAAGTAATTTGGAATTTGATTTAAGTCCATCTCTCAGCTTCTTATTCGATAGTATCAGAGGATTTTAAATATACCTAGGGGAGGTGGGGGGATTAATTCCAAAAGGGTAAATTGATTCCAGGGGGCAATATCTCCTACTTCTCTGGTTCCACCACCACTGATAATAATATAAAAATCGAACATAATACATAATGCAAACAATTTTCAAGACATTATTTATTAATCACATAACAAATAAAGTATTTAATATCTATTGATTCTTTTTATGGTACATATTACAGTTATAGCTAAAATTAATGAGGTTGTTAAAGATAAATACATCTTCATTAAATTACTCTTAAGTCTAATATCAAAACATTTAGATGTAATTTGCTTTTTCTGAGGATAATCTTTTTGCAAATTTATTGTTATATTAATTTTTTTATTGTGAAGTATTTTTTTTTAAATCGTGGATGGTTTTGGTGAGTAAATTACCTGTGGTGAGTTTTTAATAGCTATAAATTGTTATTACACGTTTATAACCAAGTGTTTATAAGTTTTTTTAGGACTCAATTTTTTTGCGGTGATATATTTTATTGTCAACTTATTTTCTGCTTCAATATATTATTTTTTACTTTGATTTTTGTTTCATTTTAATTCACTCTAATTCGGATTCCGTTTATTTAAGTTTACCTACCCATAATAAAACCTTAGATTTGTTTGAAATAGTCCTTGTTTTGATTGGGTATATGAGTATATCTAGTTGGTATTATTATTTGCTATAAGCCCCTTTCTTTCAATGGTAACGCAGCCCTCTATACACACTAGTAGATTCTCCCTGTTACCTATAGAATTTTGTGAGGAAGTAAAATTTCCAAAATATAAACGCATTTTTTTTGGGGGGGGGGGGGGAGATCAATATTGATAACATTATACAATGTTATTAGTGTTATTTTATGGGTATTGATGATGATGATGATAATAATAATAACAATAGTAGTGATAATAATAAATATCTATATTTATATTATTGTTACTATTGTTATGGTTATTATTATTATGTGTTCTGTCTTACGACAGGTCCATTCCTTTTGTCAGTGAAGTTACACCGCCAATGCGGCCTC
Source organism: Timema podura (assembly GCA_033556935.1). Lineage (NCBI taxonomy): Eukaryota > Metazoa > Arthropoda > Insecta > Phasmatodea > Timematidae > Timema > Timema podura. The sequence goes on from JAVRXN010000005.1 coordinate 10,143,613, forward strand.
TCTTCTTCCTACTCCTCGAGCTCCCAGATTTTTCTTCTTTCCTTCAAGTCATCTAGTATTTGAATCCTCCTCCTTCCTAAGCTCCTTTTTCCCTCAACCATTCCTCCTACGACGTCGTCAGAACACTGTTCCTCCTAAGGATGTGTTCAATCCAGTTTGCTTTGTACCGAAGAATCACATCCAAAATGGTTCTCTTCCCACCCACTCTTCTTAGGACTTGTTCATTTGTCCCCCTGTCTGTCCACCTGATCTTCTCACCCACTCTTCTTAGGACTTGTTCATTTGTCCCCCTGTCTGTCCACCTGATCTTCTCACCCACTCTTCTTAGGACTTGTTCATTTGTCCCCCTGTCTGTCCACCTGATCTTCTCACCCACTCTTCTTAGGACTTGTTCATTTGTCCCCCTGTCTGTCCACCTGATCTTCCCACCCACTCTTCTTAGGACTTGTTCATTTGTCCCCTGTCTGTCCACCTGATCTTCTCACCCACTCTTCTTAGAACTTGTTCATTTGTCCCCCTGTCTGTCCACCTGATCTTCTCACCCACTCTTCTTAGGACTTGTTCATTTGTCCCCCTGTCTGTCCACCTGATCTTCTCACCACTCTTCTTAGGACTAGTTCATTTGTCCCCCTGTCTGTCCACCTGATCTTCTCACCCACTCTTCTTAGGGATTGTTCATTTGTCCCCCTGTCTGTCCACCTGATCTTCTCACCCACTCTTCTTAGGGATTGTTCATTTGTCCCCCTGTCTGTCCACCTGATCTTCTCACCCACTCTTCTTAGGACTTGTTCATTTGTCCCCCTGTCTGTCCACCTGATCTTCTCACCCACTCTTCTTAGGACTTGTTCATTTGTCCTCCTGTCTGTCCACCTGATCTTCTCACCCACTCTTCTTAGGGCTTGTTCATTTGTCCCCCTGTCTGTCCACCTGATCTTCTCACCCACTCTTCTTAGGACTTGTTCATTTGTACCCCTGTCTGTCCACCTGATCTTCTCACCCACTCTTCTTAGGGCTTGTTCATTTGTACCCCTGTCTGTCCACCTGTCCTTCTCAAGTATTCTCCAGATTCACATTTCAAAGCCCTCCAAGTATTTATTTTCCATCTTCCTGAGAGTCCAAGTTTCTTCTCCGTACACCGCAATGCTTCAAATGTAGCATTTCATCAGTTTCTTCCTCAGTTCCAAACTCAACTTGCTTGTCAGCAGTAACCATTTCTTGTTGAAAGCTATTTTGGCCATGGTAATCTTGAGCTGTTCTATTGATAATATCAAAAATGATAGTTGAAGATTACATGAAATTAAGCATAAATGTACTCGTATAAAAATTGGTTTAGTAACTTTTGTAACTGTAAAAAAATTGTCTTCTAATCTAAATAAGAATGTAGATAGATTGTAGCATTTGGAATGAATAAAAAAATAGAATTACCAACATTTACAAATGGACGATCAAATATTTATCTGAAAATTGTAATCTAAAATTACCTAACGGATTAGTGGTATAGCACTTGACTTGGCGAATGAATAAATGAAAGTAGACGTATTAACGTATTGAACTACTCTATGTGTGTTCTTCTACTGTGGATTGAACAACTCAAAAATTATATTTAAATTCATATTGTATTTACTAACCAAATCATAACTAACTTATCAAATTACAAGTAGTTAAGTTTGTATTGACCGCCTCTGTGGTCTAGTGGTAAAGAGCTCCGTTCTACATATTCAGAGGTCCCGTGTTCGATCCCTGGAACTTCCAGATTTTTCTGTGAAGTAGTGGCTCTGGAACTTAGTTAACTCAGCTTTCTGAGGACAATTGGGGAACTACTTAAATAAAGAAGTAACGGCCCCGGTCTAGAAAACTGAGATTAACTGTCATAAGGTTCGTTGTGCTGACTACTTGACACCCTCTATCCGCATACGTTGGCTGCTCGGTCAGTATAGCAGGCTGAAGTCATAGAGTTTTTGTTTAAGGCCCTTGGCCCTGTCGAGTGCAAGTCTAAAACCTATTTTGTGGGAAGTTGGGCGGGAGGTTGAAAGGTGTGGTGGCGTGGTTTCACAACCGACCAAAGTATCCTTCCACGCCAACAAGAACAGAGGGATTACGGAAACAGTAAATGGCGCTAGCTACCGGACAGGTCTTGCGGAAAAATCATACGTTTGGAAATATCAATTTTCTCGAGAACGAGTGAAATGTTTGTGTTAATATTTTCAACACCCCTTCTGAGATAATGTATCGATGTTTATTAGTTGTTACATTTTCTTATTTTTTGTTATGAAGCCGGCAGTTTTCTATTGAAAAATGTCAAAATTATTGATTTTTGATCACTGTTAATACTATAGAGGAAGTGTGTATATAAAAAGTATAACTTAATCAACATGCTTCTATTCTTGAACCAACCATTTCCAAAAAAGAAATTTGCAAAAAAATAAAAATTATTGAAGAAAACTGTTTGTTCCCACGGCTCTGCATTTCCACGCCAAATTAAAAGGGGTCAATCTCCTTTTAAGCCTGTGATCCTTAGATTCCTTACAATGGATTTGGATTCACTAACAAGCTTAAAATTTGGAAAACCACAATGATATTACTCTATACCATTTTGTTTTCCAGCTTTTTCATAAATAGATTGATGGCATAATCTTATAAATGTACTGTACAGTAGTATATATATTCATCAAACTACTTATACCGGCTTCGGTGGCCGTGTGGTCTAAGGTGCTACCCTCGCAGAAAATTTGACTGCCGGTGATGGGGATATCAAGGTTCGAATCTCGGTTGGGTGTACTGAGGAGGTTTTGTTGCAAAATTGTTTTCCAATCTCCCTCCATGCAAATTCTGGTACACTTCCTATAAATATAGCCTTCCTGATCCCTAAAAATCCCTAAGAGAATAACATTCTGAGAGCTGAAGGAGGAGGCAGGGGGCAAGATGCATCGGAGGTCTAAGTTTCACTGACAAAAGGAATGGACCTGTCGTAAGACAGAACACCTAATAATAATAAAATAATAATCGATTACGTGGAGATAAAAAATAGTATCTTGCATGAGAACTAAACATGAAGCTCATTTTGTCTAGTGTATGGTGACAGTGAGGTTGGGGGCCAAATCCCGAATAGTTGCTCACAGAGGGTATTTTTATTCATCTGTTTACTATTTTCTTGCCATGAATTATGGGTATATTTCCTATATATTCAACCTTACTCATCCCTACTCAGATAGTGTGACTAAACGTGTATAAGCCGAATCAGTAATGTGACGTAAAATAAAAGTATATTGTAAAACAAAACTTTTCCCCCCGATTAAATTTGAGATTTAATGTTTATATAATATTATGTTTTAATTATACTTCATTAAAATTAAATACAAAACCAATATTTGTAATTCTTATTTATTTTATGACTAGCAAAAAAAATTTTAGTGATATTGTTAACAATGGGATTATTAACTGTTTAAACCAAAAGGGAAAGCGTGATAAAGGTAGTGCAAAGGAAATGAATAACTATTCGTCTGCAGAGAAGATGAAAAACCACATTCTAGGATATTCATTCCTAATACCTTTGCCTGGGATTCAAATAGTTATTTTCGTATTTAGGGCTTACACAAACAAATCTTAGTCAATAATGAATACTTGAGGATACTAAACACAAACTAACCTATGTACAGTAAATGATATAAAGGTAATCTAAAAGACAACTTAAAAACTATACATTTGTCGATAAAATAAATTACACACACACACACACACACAGATAAAAAAATTAATCAATATAATTTCTCCTCTCTGTTTGTTAAATCGTTTGAAATATCAATTTCAGATGTGAATATCTCAAAAATTGTCAACACAACGTATCTTTTTTTTTTTTTTTTGCTAATAGCATTTTCGATTCAATTTATCACTAAGAATACACTTATTAAAATAAATACTGCAGTTTCTAATAAGCTCAAACAAACATTCTTCAAAGATAAAAATGTCAAACAGAAAGTGAAGTCGCTTTACTAAAACGATGGCTAAATCTCTAATTTGACCCCATTTGTCGTTGAATTTTATATGAACGATTGTGACGGAGGTAATGATTGGGTCATGGTTGAAATATTCACCAGGTGCATTTAACCTTCTGCCGTTGAGAGTCTCCTATAAAATACCCGTCAAACAGATATAGTGGAGCACCATTAATATTAATATTGCTCGTCTGGGCTACATCATTTGTAGACCAGTAGTGGAAAGATTATCCAGTACTAATGTACCGTTGTCCAGGGGACGCCCGAATGTACTAATAGTACATCCTTTCTGGTGGCCTTTGGGATAATTCCCTTGTCGGGAATAAAATACTCAAGGTACCAGCAGAGAATCGAATCCAGGACCCTCAGGCTCGTAGCCAGGTGCACTGACCACTACACCACGGGACCAGTCTACGCTCCATTGATATGTGGTGTTATTTCTTCTTGTGCAACGGCATACCTGATGATTTCAACTTCGGATGTTCGGAATGTCCCAAAGATTTTCTCGCCGATTAGTTTAATGTCCCTGTGGATATTAAATTAGCCTCCTTCATCGGTGGAGGGTATCGGTCCACTTAGTCCACTGATATATGTCGAGGAAAATAGAGTGAGAAAGAGAACGCTATCTGTTGTGGTACGCGGGGAATGAAGCTCAGCATTCTTCTTACTAATTTCCTCTCTGTTATATTGTGTAGAAGCCCCATATGACACAGTGTTCATCATGAGACGATGTGATGGGAACGAAAAAGGGATTTCTAAATCACCGAAGCGCTATGGAAAACTCTTTAGGCAGCTATGTGTACCAATTAATCCATTCAGCTCCTTCGTCGATCAAAGCACTGATTTTACTTACTTTAGACTACTTACTCTATGACGTTAGGAACTAGAATGTTCACTGCCGAACTAACAAAAGTACTCCTCTTATCCCTACCTTGAGCTAGTTCAATCCAGTCTACCTTATTACACCATTCCCGTATCTTGTAGCTATGTTCTAGTCATCCACCTTATTACCTTCCTATCTTGGCTAGTTCTATCCAGTCCCCTCATTACATCCTATCCCTATCTTGAGCTAGTTCTATCAGTCCTTATTACACCCTATCCCTATCTTGAGCTATTCTTCCAGTCCACCTTATTCACCCTATCCTATCTTGAGCTAGTTCTGATCAGTCCACTCATCATTAAATCACTATTCCTATCTTGGAAATATCTATCAGTCCACTATTACACCCTATCCTATCTTGAGCTAGTTCTATCAGTCACCTCTTACACCTTCCCTATCTTGAGTTGTTCATCAGTCCACCTTATTACACCCTATCCTATCTTGAGCTAGTTTATCCAGTCACCTTATTACACCCATCCATCTTGAGCTAGTTCTATCCAGTCACCTCATACATCCTATCCCTATCTGAGCTAGTTCTATCCGTCCCTTATTACACCTATCCTATTTGAGCTAGTTCATCAGTCCCCTTATACACCCTATCCTATCTTGACTAGTTCTATCCAGTCACCTTTTACACCCTATCCTATCTGAGCTAGTTCTATCCATCACCTTATTACACCCTATCCTATCTTGAGCTAGTTCTATCCAGTCCACCTCATTATCCTTCCCTATCTTGAGCTAGTTCTATCCAGTCCACCTCATACACCTATCTCTTTCAGGTCACTCTAAGTTATCCTCCATCTGCGTCTAGGTCTTCCCACTGGTTTCTTCCATTGGTTTACCAGTCAGTACCTGAACTGGTTCTAGATTTCCCATTCGCCCTTCATGCCTGCTCACCGTAATCTACGAGATCTGATATTCTAACAATGTCTTGTGATGAATACAGGGCACGTAACTAATCATTATGTAACTCTTCATACCCATTATCTTTATCCCTCTTTGGATTAAAAATGAAACTAGTCAAAATTTAAAATTTAATTTGATTGGCCTATATCCATTTACTTTTAAAATCGTTAAGAAAAATTTTTAGTCATATGTGGAAAATCAAAATGTAATTATTAATAAATATTATAAAGCATTATTATAAAATGTATTTATATATAGGAATATAGGTGGTCGGATATCAGCAGATGCAATTTTTATGATAATTTTTTTTTAAACTTTCAATATCTTTTTTAAATTGTAGGTATTTGGTGTTGAAAATTCATCACAAATATTTACCGCACATTGCCCTACTCTAACCGCCAAACGGTAACATACAACATGTAGTAATGTGTTTTTCATTCATCGTAATACATCAGTCACTAGATAATTGTACGTTGAAAAAATATCGTTCACTGTCTGCATTTGAAATAGGCAACAAATAGCAGTTTTTCTAAAAAAAAGTCCACCTTTGTGTTATAAACCTATTAGAGCTTTTACCATATCCATATAATCACTATCAATTTGTTCAGAATTAATGTGCAAAGTTCTTTGTGGCCTACTTGAAAATCGCACTACAAGCCTCGGAAAGCAGATAGGTCCTTGAACATTCTTTAATATTCTCTCCCATCACTTGAACAAGACCTGCTCAGTAACTTTGTAGGGTCATACAGGAACCCTAATACTTTTATCACTTTAAATTTGTCACCATTGTTGGCTAACATTGTTGGCTAACATTGAATTTAGCTTAGCACAAGTTAGTGCACCACAGGCCTGCAAACACTCCTAAGTGTGTCCTATATGTAGATACTCAACTAACCGTTACTGTTTCTATAAATATAATGGCACTAGTATCAAACTAGAAAGCAAGGTACGTTTATTTTTATTTTTTAAAGTCTAACTTTGAGGGGGAAAAATGCATTTCTTTTCCAGTCTTGTTTCGGTGTTAAAGCTACGCATGCGCAAAAGACATGATCCAGATACATTATTAAAGCTTGTGACTATGTATTTTGATAGAAAAAAAAATTGTGGCAAATGTTACGTTGTGTAAAAATTAAAATTCGACTAGGTATATATTGAAATATTAAAAGCTTGAAGAATAATTGATATTTTTAGCGTTAATTACGAGAATAATAGCATTTCACGAGAATTTTACGAAAACTCCGATTTTAAAAGATGTCGGATCACTTCAGAAACATTGTGAAACGTGTAAATATAAATTTTGAAGCTACAGAAAAACAATTCGCCATTATCGCCAATAATTAAAAAAAGACCTTTGGATATAAGCTTTCACTGATATAGCCCACATATTGGTACATTAAGTTCTTTGTGAAATTATTAATGTAATGTGAAACCATTTATTTAGTTATAAAATTTCAATAAATTATAATATTTTACGTCTTTACAAGTGCTTATATACACTGAATGAGCTACTAATGACAGCTTAATAATAGTAAATATATTTCAATATTTATACTTAGTACTATTCACTAATGGATTAGTGGAGGCGTTAATTAAAAGTAAACCCATTTCGGAAATGAAACATTTAGCACCTAACCGAAGATTCGAACCCGATCCTACCCGTGTCAATAGCGTTAACTAGACCAGGGGAATAATAGTAGATTTCAAATAATTTATATATAATATGCTCATCGTAATTTCGGGATTTTCGTGGTAGTTGACAAGTTTCTAAAAACAGTTTTATATTTATGCACTCATCCAAGATTAGTGACCCGACCTCCCTGTCAAGTATAACCAAGTATAATGTGAGTCTAATACCATATACTACTTGACCACCAATGTAGTTTGATTTTGTAATTAAGTCGAACCTTAATGCAAGTCAGTACGAAGTCTATATCACCATTATAAATAAGAATGATTGCATTCCATAGAATCAGTACGCCAAATATTTTATTTTTATTTCCAACCTAAGTTTTAACAAACAGCCAACATATAACATAAAATTAAACTATAATTTTTTTTTATATAAAGTGTATTGTACATCGTAGTAAAGATTCATCGCTACAAATTCCTAGCTTTATTTCTTTGCGTAGTATTCCTTAATGCCATTTATGACGATATTAATCAAAATGTCCTATTTGTTCATAGCCTCTTCTGGTTTAATCACTAGAATCGTTGTATTAAATGCATCTTTAAGTGTTGTTACTATAAAAACGTCACAATAAATGTAGTGTCTCACATTTTATTGAGCACTGTTGATTTTTTTTTAAAACTGTTTATTGAAGCAGTTATTTTAATGATTCATTTCAAAGGTGTAACCGGTGTTTATTTTATTATTCTAAGTGGAAGAAGCCACACATAGAGAGAAAAAAAATGGCAAGTGTTCTTAAACTATTTACAAATACTTTAAAAATAAATCTAAGCACGAGGTTACTTAATACTAAACTACCAAAAAAAAACTAGCAGGATAACATTTGTAAGCAATGATGTTTGTATTGAAACTTATAGCTTTATTTAAATGACTAGATAAACTTTCTTACAAATAAAATATATAGTTTGATATGAAATAGTTTAGATGCCTTTTTTTTATTTATTTCATTTTATTACCCTCCCTCCTTTACGGACCATCCGTAATTAATTACACTATTTGATTAAGAATGATAATGGAAAAAATTCAGAGGAAATGTCACCCCGTTTTTGAATGGGAGTGTGATAAGCTATTTAGGAAATACACCCATAGGTATTAGAACCCGGATCTCCCTGCTATAGTTTAACTATCCTAGACCTGCTTCGGTGGCCGCATGGTCTAACACGCTACTCTAGTTTTAGACTAGACTGCCGAAGGTGGTAATATCGGTTTTCGATCCCAGTTGGGTGCACTGAGGGTGGGTTTTTTCCAAAATGGTTTCCCACTCACCTTCCAAGCAAATGCAGGACACACTTCATCTAACTATAACCTTCCTAATCCCTAAAACCCTTAGCGTAGTTAGTGCATAAGCGTATAACGAGAACGGTAGGTAAGACGTGGTACTAAAACCAATTAATTTCAATTAAAATCATAAATAAATATTACAAAATAACTAAAATAAAATCGTTTAAAAAACTACCATCGTAAATTAGTTTTAATCTATTATCATTATCATTATTAGCACCGCGTCTTACTACCCATTCGGGTTATAAGCACTTACGCTAATGTGTAATGGTAGGGTGATTGTGAGATGAAATGGAGGACCTACAGTTTAACGTGGGATCCGAACCACGGTGAAGGCCTGGCATTCTACACATTCACAAGTTGTGATTAATACACACCTTAATCTATTATCAGAACTGGAATATAGAACCAACTAATTTTTATATATTTATATATACTTACTTGATTAAAATATCTCTAAATAAATTTAACTTTGTACGGAGGTGGTTTTGAAATTAATCTAAAAATACACAACACATTTTGGACAAGACATAAAAAAAAAACACGTTGGTAGTCTATCTTTTGGTTTTCATTATATTTTTTTTCCGCCTATTTTTTTTTTCCTTAGTCATTAACAGGAAGATACTAGATTAAGGCGGTGATGTGTTTTTTTGGTGTCCAAATATAGGAGAGACATCCCAAAGAACGTAGACGAGTATAAATTGCATTTTAATCTCCCAAGCAAAGGGGCCCATTTCACCTCGTGGAAGTGATTCGCGCTTGATGGCTGTGGTTAAATAGACAACACAAAACCTCATAATTGTTCCACAACACATAATCACGGGAGACTTGTTTCGGTGTGAGAAGATGACAAACCATTCGAGGAAGCAGACGTATAAAAGTAGATGAAAAACATCCAAGTCTAATTGGATCTAACTTTTATCATCATGTTTCTTTCTTCTTTAAAACAATTTGAAAATTAATATAAAAATTATCTTTTGAGCTCTGGTGGGAGTAAAATAATTATAAATAATTATTTTATTAGTGCATATAATTGAAGATGAAACAGAGACGGAGGTAAAAGAAACTTTGAAAGAATAAAATGATGGTTAAAACCTGAAACTCATACGTTAGCTACTAAAGTTTGGAATACTTGCACCTATTAAATTTTAATAGTTTGCTTAGTGATATAATTAGACCTAGATTAATTTTATAGGTCGTAATTTAATATGTAAACCAAAATGTATGCTAATCTTGTGATCATTACCAAATGATTGTCACAAAGAAAATTGTATTTTAAAATAATGTCCAACAGTTTATTTTAATGCAATTTTTGCTCTAATTTGATTTTAAATTTTTATAAACTAATTTTAAAAATATGTTCATTTCAAAATCATTCTTACACATTCTCTTAATATCTTTGAAATTTTCAACTTTTTTAGAAAGGGTGACTCATGAGCTATTGCAATTACTGCCTTTGAAGAGGGCTCAGGATGAAATCCACTGAGGGTGATTTTTCCACATTTAGATTTCACTGTGTCCTGCTTCAGTGGCAAAATGGTCTAAGGTGTTACTCCTGCAATAGACTGTTGACTACGCGGAGATTAGGGTTCGAATCCCAACATAGTGTACTGGGGTGGTTTACTTAAAGATTTTCCATTCTTCCTCCACGCGAATTCACAAAATTTCCTTTTAAATTCTATCTTACTCATTACTACCACACTAACCTAGTTTATGTTATATATATATATATATTAGTGATACTGGTGGTAAAAAATGTTATGGTTTTCCTCATCCTCTATACACATTAATTCGGGTACATTTCTCAAATTTACCCTGCTGATTATTTTCTTTATATTAAACAATTAATAAGCTTTATTAATTGATTTAAAGTTGTAAGTTATATAATTATATTGAGCGTCTGAGCTACGTCATTCATAGCCTAGTAATGGAAAGATTATCCAGTACTAATGTACCGTTGTCCAGGGGACGTCCGAATGTACTAATAGTACATCCCTTTCATGGAGCCTCTTTCCATGTCCTTATGAGATGATGTGATAGTGAAGTATGAGGGTGTGAACCGTGGAAACACTTACAAACTAACTTAAGCCTAACTAACCAAACCCTTGCGACCGTTGTGTTAATTCCCTTTCGGGGAAAAAAAAATCCTAGATGCCATCTGGGAATCGAACCCGGGACCCCTATACTTGTAGCCAGGTGCAATGACCACCCCTACCGCGGGGAAGGCTAGCTGTAAGTTTAAAATAAGTGATATAAACTACTTATTCGAAGGGGTAGTTATTATGAGAGTAGTAATATATAACCATAGATTTATTTAATAGCTACACTTGTAATCGAACCAAAACCCTGTACCCACGAAGCTGTACAACTCATTATTACAACACTATTTTGGCTCTTAAATTTTCACGTCCGTGGCTACATTTCTCCCTCCTCAAACTCGTCTTGGAAAGATGACATGTTTGTTCCTCCACTAGTGCACTTTAATGATACACTTTGAGTGATTAAGGGACTTGAAGAAAAAAAAAGAAATCCTCACCTCACTTTCTTGCTAAGCTAATGTGGCCTTAACCAGAGACTTCCCCCTCTCTCTCTCTCCCACTTTCCCACGGCAGCCAACATGAACCTTAAAAAAAAATTTAAAAAATTTTACATGCAGACATTCCTGTCCACCTTACCTGCAATACGACCAAAACAAGGAACGATGGTTGCTGGAATGTTGCTCTTAGGAAGCCCTCTTTACTCTCTGTCCTCGCACGGTCAGATTTGAGGGGCAGCCATGTTGAAATCATGCCTCATGGGAGCACATACACACTTCAAATAGAGGGGGGGGACCCCCTAAGGTCTAAAAGAACTACACCAGACTCGCATCGATAGACGAATGGACTGACGCGTCACTCTTGTGTTAGATTTGGATTGTCAGTGATTTGGGAGATCGGGATTTGAATCCCAGTCGGGTGTAGTGAGGATCTATTTAAAAAAAATTGTTTCTCACTCCCTCTAACCACAATTGCGGGTACATTTACCCTAATATTGTAACTTATTTATCCCTATTCAATTAGGGTAATTATCAGCTTCGCTATTCTCGTGTTATATTAGACTGCCGATGAAAAGGAGATCGAGGTTCGAATCTCAGTTGGGTGTATCGAGGGTGGGTTTTTTCCAGACGGATTTTCTACTCTCCCTCCACGCGAATTTGGGTACACCTCCTATAAAATATAAGTCTCTAATTCCTAAATCCATTAGTGTAATTAGTACATAGACGTATAACCCGAACGGGTAGTAAGATGCGGAGTAAAAAACTTATCTAATTTTTAAGTTTATATTTTGAAGTAAATTATTTATTGTTTAAAATAACATATAAGTTTAGTTTTATCCTTTTTATTCTTATTAATATAATTAATAATGTTCTTTATAATTTCTTTTTTCACCCCGTCGCCCTACCCATTCGGCTTATATATATATTATATACTAATCACGCTAGTATGTTAGGTATGAGTGTGGTTGAATTTTAGATGAATTGTACCTTCGTTTGCGTGGAGGGAAAGTGGAAAACCACAAGTAAACACCACCCTCATTACATCCGACCGGGATGAAAAAAATCCTTATCTCCCTATCGTTGGCAGTTCAGTCTATTGCGAGAATGACGCCCTAACTATTCTACCACCAAAATGGGTAATTTAAAAAAAATAGTTTTTGAGGTACCCCCTAGTCTCCACCCCTTTCAATAAACCATATATACGACTTTGGATCCCTTTACTTCGGAGGGGCTGGAATATATTATATTCAGTATTTTATCAATACTGTTGGAATAGGAATATAGAAGTTGATAATTTTAAGAAGTGTGACCGTATTATATTTAAGGGAGAGTGTGTAAAAAAAACCTTTAGGAAAATCCCTCCCTTTAACACATCTGTCAAAGATTCGAACCCCGATCTTTTATTAAACAGAACATAATACAAAACAAGAACTTTGACCATGTGCTGAACGTTGTTAGCAAGATGAAAACTAAGCTTATTTATTAAGAGATACATTTTCAGTCCTACCGGGGATCAAAATCGGGACCCTGAATTACAAATAAAAGTAGGCTACCAAGGTCTGCGTTCAAACTTAAAAAAAAAAAATTTAGCAGACACAAAACTTCATCATTGGGATAGTTGGAAGAAGGGGGAGGGGGCTATTTTTCACAGTGAGAAATTAATCGCCAGGGGACTGGTCGTTGTGTCTGTTATAGAGTCACACTAGTTTCTTAGGTCGTATGATGATACAAGCAGTTGGTTCAGAAAGTTCATATAAAATACCTTTGGTTTTTTATTTATTATTATTTATTTGATGTACTACGTAACGTGCACTTTCTGAACCAACTCGAGAATTTCTATAAGCGAGAGGGAAAGAGCCTACAAATTTTGGGACCGATGGCTTTAATTCCCCTCCGAAGGAAGTTGTGTTACGGATTCTTATCGCCCAAGAAATAAAAATCCGTCAACCCCAGCTGGGTTCGAACCTTCGAACATCGGGTTCTGAAGCGAGCACTTTTACCCCAAAACCTCAGAAGTCGACAAGTAAAAATATTAAAAGTTACTTCTTTTTTTCTTTTTTTAAATCCCACCGAGCAAATAATTGATACCATCGTTCTATATCCCGGTTATCCCCTACATTTCACCAGTTCACTTACAAGCCGCGTGATAATCTTCATCTTTCCTCTGGATAGGGTCAGTATTTCACCCTCATGTTTGTAGTCGAGAGCCGCCACTGACTGACTGGTTGGCGCTGTTCCCAAGATATACTGCATCACGTGGACCAACAGACCGACAGGGGTTGGAAGTATTGTTTCTTATAAAAATGTACTCCATTTGTTTGGACTAGGAAGACAGCAGTGCGATATCTCCTCCCATGAAATCATGGAACAACGAATAGAGGAAGTCACACTTAAACATCATCCACAAACCACGTAAAGCTGTTGTTTTTTATTATTAAAAAACCACGTCTTACTACCTGTTCAGTTTATACATATAAATGTACTGATCAAGCTAATGGTTAGGGATGAGGAAGGTTAAATTTAGATGAAGTATACCCACATTTGAGTGGAGAGAGTGTGGAAAACCATTTTAGGAAAAAATCGCTCTCAGTAGCTTACACCCAACCGAGATTCAAACCTCAATCTACCTGTCATCGGCAGTCTAATCTAACATGAGAGTAACGCCTTTAGACCATGCGGCCACCAAAGTGTGCTGTGGGGTGTATTGAAAATTTAAAACACAGAGTCAGTCACATTAAAAAAACACTATATTTTCATTATTTAAAGTAAAAAATAACTTTCAATTTGTTCCTTTCTATTACAGAAAAAAAATTAATACAAAATAATAAGCTTCACATTATATTTTTTCCCCAGAATTTATTTCGATTCCTATCAACTGTTCTTTTTTTCTTCATGGACCTTCTGTGAAAGGTTTTGAGTATGATTCAACTAAATGTGACAAAGTATTGTATTAACAAATGTCGTATTTCTACAACTATGATAAAAATAGTAAATGGTACAGCGCACCACAGAAAATTTCTCTCTCTCTTTCTAATTTTAAAATAGAGAAATTAAAAAAAAAAGTAAGACTTGTGAAACGAAATAATATACAGAAATACTCCATTAAAGAGTGTAACAATCAATTTCATGTTTCTATGTATTTTATATAAATTTATTCCAGATTAAAATATTTTCAATTTTAACAGTATGACAACTTTACAATGACAACTTATTTCGTATCTCAATTAGTTGTGGAGATATAATTAATATGGGATATTTCTGCTTATGTAAAGTACCCTCAATGTTATTCTCCTCAAAAAATTAAATTACAATTTTTTTTGTAATGTTAAACAATGCCTAGATACAAAATTAATAAAAATCGTTATAGTGGATTTCGAGAAAATCGATTTTTTTTTTCACTTTTCGCCCTTCAGTAAACTAACCTTAATTTTGGAGTTAGAGATATAATTCCAAAAACTCCACGGAGGAACCTTCTGAAGAAAACCCCAGATACCAAGTTTTAGCCCGATTGGTAAAATGGTTTCAGCTCTATGTGAAGATACAGACATACATAGACAGACACACAGACAGTCGGCATCGCAAAAACAACTTTTTATGTTTCAGGGGGTCATGAAACGTCGATATGTATCAAAATATTGAGTTCAATTTTTTTTATTACAATACTTCTTTCTTTGAGGGGTAGAGAGAAAGTAAAAAAATCTACATATATTTCTGAGGACAAAAAAAAATCCATGGCGTAGGTTTGCAATAGAACCAAACCATTCAAGCTGGGCGCTTCGTGGGCGCATGGTCTAAGGCACTACTCTTCTATATATTATACTGCCGAAAACGGGGAGATCAGAGTTCAATCCCAGTTGGGTGCACTAAGGGTGATTTTTTCTAAATGGTTTTCCACTCGCCCTCCAAACAAATGTGGGTGCACGTCATCTAAATTAAACCCTATTAATTCCTAACACATTACTGTAATTATTGTAAACGCTGGGTTCAATTACCGTGACAAGGTAACATTGTTTCAACCATATTTAAATGTTACCTCTTGTTATTCAAGTTACACATGAAACCTCTCTTTCTCGCTGTTCCATGGCGTAGTCCTTGTGTCTTATGTCACGTGTCCTGAGAGAACAGTTGGTTGACAAATGGTGGACAGAAGGGAGTAAAACAGTTGACGGTAAGAATGAAACTAGAGAGGGTTACCATGTCCCCGTAATTGAGTATCCCTCTTTCGATCTGTCTCTAATGCCTAGCACCTTAGGACTAAATACAAGGAGAATGGGAATATATGGCGTATCGGATTTCTTAAAGAACAAACATTTATAATTAATACAATAGCATTTCCATCTACTAAATTACAACCATCTTTAAGAGTCCGTCTCACCCTCCCATGGATAAAACCTGGCTTAGTAGGTAATACCAGTAAAACCACTACACAATTTTTTTTTTAAATACATAAAATTGAAAAGCATATCTTTAATTGAAAATCTATTGAAATTATCCCATTTTCCCCTGCTGTCTAAATGAATAACACAGAAAACCGCACTCCAATACGTTTATTGGTTCTAGACAATGTCGTAGAAAGGAAGGTTTGTGGGGGTGGCGGGGAGTCAAGACCCCCCCTGAAATTTGAACGGCCTACCTAAGGGGACTCTATATTCTCAAGATTAAAGCCTTTTACTAGCTTATTAGCCTAAGATCTTATAATAAGATTTTCCAACGAAACCTCCCCTTGGAAAATTAGCTTCCCTCGCACTTAGTTCGAGTAAAATTTTGTATCTGGTATACTGGCTAACCGTTCATAAGATGGGCTATTTCGTTTTGGTTATAAAAATAAGATCGCTTTTTTTATATAGTTTCAAAAAAAGTTAACCTGGAAAAAAATATATATATATATATATATAATAAAACTAGTAGTTCTTTGAACAGTAGACTTCACTCCCTCGAAGTTGTTATCGTTACTACAGTCTTAACATTTCTCTTTGGATTTCCAGTTGAAATTCCTTCTAAGATTTCTCCCTGGATTTGAAGTGGATATTTTTCCTTGGTTATCAAGTCAGACAAAAACCAAATTTATACTATATTCTTAAGTACCTTTTAATTCATAAGTAATAATAATTGTTGTTCACGTGGTTTAAGATGTGAGTCTCTAAATATATGTTGAACTTTAAAAAAAATGTGGCCTAGGTACTATTGCTTAGAATTACAAATTCACATCAATTGAGATGATATATTAGACAAAAAACCTTTTTGAGTGACAATCATATTCAAATGTATAGCCAGTTCAAAACATTATTATATTTACATCCTTCGGCCTAGGTACAAAAAATATCCATGCTAGATTTCGTTAAAATTGTTATACGCATTTTGCAGCTATAATTGAGCACTAAACAGACATTATTATTATTATTATTATTATTATTATTATTATTTATTAGGGGTGACCTGGTGGTCTAGGGGTAAGGTGTCAGACTTCTGTGCTTGGGAACCGGGGTTAAATCCTCGGTCCCGGCACAGATTTATCTTATTGCCAAACCCTTCCTTCACCTCTGACAAGACGTGTATTAATCACAACTTGTGAATGTGTGGAATGCCCAAGCCTCCACCGTGGTTCGGATCCCCACGTTAAACTGTAGGTCCTCCATTTCATCTCACAATCACCCTACCATTACACATTAGGGTGTGTATAACCCGAATGGGTTGTAAGAAGCGGTGCTAATAATAATATTATTATTAGGTATTATGTCTTAAGACAGGTACATTCCTTTTGTCGGTGAACTTATACCGCCAATGTGCCCTGTCCTCTGCCCGCTCCTTCAACTCCCAGAAATTAATTATTTCCTTCAAGTCATCCAATACTTGAATCCTCCTTCCTCCTAGGTTCCTCTTTACTTCAACCTTTCCTTCTGTGACATCATGCAGAAGACAGTTCCTCCTATGATATGTCTAATCCAGTTTGATATGTACCTAGGCTTCACATCCAACAAATATTGTTCTTTTCTCACCTACTCTTCATTTGTCATTCCGTCTGTCCGCCCGGTCATACATCTATTTAAGTGGCCGCCATCTTTAAACGGATAACCCAAATCGAAAAACCATGTTAATACGTTTATTGGACTAGTTTCTAAGAATGTCTGACAAATTTTTGTTAAAATTGGTCCTCCAATTTTATAGTTATATGGCTAGACTAAAACAGAATCTCGCTCCACTCGTTAAATAAATTGTATACAAATGTTTCATATGTGTTATTCTATTATCCTATATTTTCAAAGGCTCTTACATAGTTTGGATGTATACCCTGTGTTTTTTAAACTCAACCTTTTTAAAATACAGAATGATTTGGTTAATTCGAAAAATTGGATATCTTGAGCCCACCATGATGACTCATGAAATTCCTATCTAAATTAATGCTAAAAACTAACTTTTAATTCGAGTTTCAGAAGGAAATATTACATAATTTGAAGCCTATAAATTTTTTTCAGAGTTTGAACTCATTTCAAACCCAACTTAACGATCTTTACTAAACCACCCATATGCCGAGACTGTCAAATAAAGTTGGAGTTAGCCTGTTGACACATAGTAAATGAGAGAATGGGAATTATGCACCGGCGGCGAGCGGGTTGCCTAATATAAGGGATGTTTTGTCTTGACTTTCATCAATTCTGATTTAAGTCTGCAATTTTCGTATGCTAGCTTTTCCAAGTTTTTAAAGTTGTGTTTGAATGTTCATTGTTTCTTATGTATGTATTTATTGTTTATTCGTGTTTTATAAAGCATATATAACATGTGTGTTTAAATGTAGTATATTTTGAGGTAGTTGATTTATTGTGTACCAACTGCCTAGATAATCATGAACTCAATTTAGGATATTTCGATTTTTTTTTAGATATCCCTTAGACTTCAAATTAAAAAAAAGTTCCACTGTAATATAAAAGAAATTCTTTAACAATAAATTTAGGGAGCTCATAACTACTACAGATGGTAGTCGCAGAAGTAGGCAAAGTAATAACGTGTAGAGTGACAGTAAAGTCTTGTCAAATATGTGAACTTTCAACTACAACAAAAAACTCAATGGCTTCATCTTGTAATTGACCGAGCGTCTGCCGTATACCGGCAAAGATATTACCAATTTCTACGGACCTAAAACCATGAACGTAATTAGTACATAAGCGTGTAGCTCGAACGGGTAGTAAGACACGGTGCTAAAAACAACAACTTAAGCTACGCGTACCACAGTTTGAGAAACACCTACCTACGACTAGACGCTCTATACCTATACATACCCCATATTATATACATTTAATAATTAGATAACTGGATAAACCTTCAAATAATAAATATCTTAGTCAGCACCTCCAAGAATCAAACCAGGGTATTTCACGATTGTGATCAGTCACTCTAATTAACAGATTCACTGAGACGACTCCATGTGAAAACAGGACCAATAGGGTGACTTGAATTAAATGTGTTAATGACAAATATAAGACTGTGATTGAATGAATTAAGAGGATCCAATTCGTCAACACCCTCTACATCCTGCATTGCGCATGTTTTTTTTGTTTTTGTTTTTAAACTTGATATGAAAGACGTGCAACCTCACTTTAAAGCCATAAGAGAGTGTTTTCCCACACCTGTCCAAAAGACAACAACGAATGACGACAAGCTTGAAAGTTTTATTGGGACGAGCATACGTACCCCGATTACGCGAACTACCTGATTCTTATCAAAGGCACGCTTGAATTTATAACCTGTTGTCCATTATCCCATTCACGCAGCCGTGCGGTATCTTGAATGAACTTTCTTAAATGTATTTAAGTTTTGACTTTGGTTTTTCTCTTTTATTCTTCCTTCCTCTTTTCCATTCCTCGAGAATTAAGATTTCACATATTTCCCACGAACTCTTGTAGAAGAATCATTCCACATCAATTTCTTAAAATCTCTCAAGATTTCACCAAGGAAAAGGTTTTGGTTTTTTTTTTTTCAAAGGCTGGCACTAAATAACTATTTTTCATAGTTGAATTCACAGGTAACTTAAAACAGCGGATGACCTTTTAAAGCGTTGGCATCTGTTATTTATCTATAAAATAGATGTAAGGCATTACCAAACATCAACCTCCACTTTACGTTGCAAATTGATAAATGAACTTTGACGTAATCATTCTAAAGGGATGGAGAAACATCAATATTTAAACTGGAGTATTACAAATCACAAGTATTTCTGTTTAGGAAAATATGTATTTCTAAACATATTTATTTAATTTTTTAATGGATTATATTAGATACAAGAAGTGTTTTAGAATATTATTAATGTTATAGAAAGTAAAAACTGCTATTTGACTGTTTGACAAAATATATTTGCACCGCTTTATGCAGTTAGACACAAACTTCCGATTAATAACTGTCTACCTAATCGGTTTGTTTTTTAAAACATCTTAAAAATCAATACATAGAGAATCTCAGAGTAAGATTTTTATTTTGATGTGTAAAATATAAATAGTTATTGTATTTGGCTATAACTTAATCAATTAAATAGTTTTAAACTGCGAATTTAAGAAAAGACTTAAACATCAGTGCTTAATATTTTCTTACTAAACATCATCCACATAATTAAATCTTGCATTGACTTTCATTCAAAATTTTGAAATTTTTATGGATATTTTTATATTATTTGTAGATCTTTAAAAAAATACCTTATGTCTATTTGAACATGAGTAGTTGTTGTAGGTGTTTCTAAATGTGGTGCACTACAACTTGACATTGCTTGCAGAAACACTCCACCATATAGCATATTATATTGAATGATATACACTGTTACAGAAACAATGAGACAATAGGAACATTTCTGATCACCAAAGAGCATAACAACCAATTTAAATAATTTATAGAGACCTACATTAAAATATATAAATTTTATTATATTATCTCAGAAACTATTCGTTTTGTAAAAATATATGTTAAAATAAGGGTTTTTATTTTTATTAATTCTAAAATTTTACAATGACAAGTTATTTCTTATCTGAAATAGTTGCTAATATATTATCAAAATGGGAAATTTCTGCCAAGTCATTTTCCCTCAAAGTCGTTTTCGTGGGGAAATGTAATACTAAACAATTTATAGATACAAAATTAATCAAAACCGTTAAAGCAGATTAAGAAAAAAAATCGATTTTACATCTATATGCCCTTAAGTAAGCTACCCTTAATTTTAGGGCTAGCTATTTAATTCCCTATGTAAATACAACTGGTAAAATGATTTCGGCTCTTGGCCAAGATACATAAACACAGACAGATATACGTCATCGTGAAAGCAATTTTTCTTAGGTTTAAGGGGGTCATGAAACATTAACATTAATTTTATCAAAATCTCGAAATCGAATTTTTTTACCATCACCATTTTTCTCTCTCCAAGAGGTCGAGATAACGTAAACATTATTAGTAATAATACAAATTCTACTTTATACTGAAATTTAATAATAATAATAATTATTTTTATTAAGAGAAATTAGAAATGTAAAAAAATTGACGGAACATTGTGTGGTTTTAATTAGTTAAATTACAGTAATTGTTAAAAGAGTGACTAAGTAGGCCTACTGCTTCCTCTGAGTGCTGAATAGTTGCCCACATAAGCACTAAAATACATAAAATGTTAGTATAGAAGCATAACATATATTTCACGTTAACTTTAACAGTACCTATGAGTGCTAGTGAACGACGTACTAAAACGTCACTTTGTCTCACTTCCTAAATTATATTATTATTAGCACCGCGTCTTACTACCCGTTCGGGGTTTACGCACTTACGCAAATGTGTGATGGTAGGGTGATTGTGAGATGAAATGGAGGACCTACAGTCTAACGTGGGATCCGAACCACGGTGGAGGCCTGGCATTCCACACATTCACAAGTTGTGAGTAATACACATCTTGTCAGAGGTGAAGGAAGGGTTTGGCAATCAGATAAATCTGTGCCGGGACCGAGGATTGAACCCCGAACCCTCAGCACAGAAGTCTGACACTTTACTCCTAGACCACCAGGTAACCCACTTCCTAAAATAAGGGTAAAATACATATTGTGTTTTTTTTAGTATTTACGATTCTTAAAAACTAACAGTAAAGAACAGGACAAATTGTAAAATATCTCCCCGAACCTGGTTTAATTTGTTTTAAGTGGCAATGAAAGTTACCTTAGCCGATTTCTATCTACAGTAGCCCCATGACTGCTTTGGTGCTGACTGACAGCTCACAGCTGACGGCTTTGAAAAGTTACCAGACCAAATTATGTATCCCTACGCCGAACCATATGATCTGCAAAAACATGTGTTTAGCAGTTGTCATTTCTGACAGTCAACATTTAGGTATTTAACTGTCAGAAGTCAGCTGTGAACTGTCAGTCAACAACCAAAGAAGTCATGGGGCTACTGTAAGGAATCGTCCATCGCGGAACGTGGTGAGAGCTGCAAGAAGCTCTCACGACAGCCATTGTAAAAACACTCACGATAACACCAGCAAACAAATCGGACGTGTGTTCATTCAACACTCGCAGTCAAAGAGTCGGAGATGAACTAGTCACACCAACTTAACTTCCATTATTAAAAGTGACAGCTGTAGATCACATAACCTGACGTATGAATGAGTGAAAGTAGACCCAGTAAATGTTCTAGTTATCGGGTTTGATAATAAAGTGGAACTATAGGTCATGTGTTGATATTATCACTTTAATCAGAAACTGTCCGTTGCTGAGGAGAGAATGTAACTCACTGTTCCAGAGCCGCCAGTAAAGGGATGAATCAGGACTTCCTTGTGACCAGTAGCACAGTGTGTAAGACCTTCCCAGGACTGAGCAAAGAGCAGCTAGAGCTGTGTCACCGATACCCTGACGTCACGATGACCGCTGTGGAAGGCCTCCAGATGGCGGTGGAAGAGTGCCAGTATCAGTTCCAGTGGCATCGCTGGAACTGTTCCTCCCTCAGCACCAAGAACAAGAATCCTCATAGCAGCGTACTACTTCAGAAAGGTGAGTTGAGATCTTATTGGTGAGAGGCACCAAGTAAGCTTTTAGCAGCGTCCTTCTGCATAGAGGTAGCTTGGGCCGTCATCATTAAGTGGCACCAATAAACCTCATAGCAGCATCCTTCTGAATAGAGGTGGCTCGGGCTGTTATTATTAATAGGAACCAATAACCCTCATAGCAGCATCCTTCTGCATAGAGGTAACTTAGGCTGTTATCCTTTAGAGGCACCGATAACCCTCATAGCAGCGTCCTTCTGCATAGAGGTAACTTAGGTTGTCATCCTTAAGCGGCACCAATAACCCTCATAGCAGCGTGCTTTAGCAGACAGGCAAGTTTAGCTTTTATTGGTGAGAAGTACGAAGAACAAGAATCCTCATAGCACCCGTCCCACTGCAAAGATTTGAGTCAAACTCTTATTGGTGATAGTTGATGTAACATTGCTTTGTTACATATTAACACGCACATAGTACCCGCTCCTAGGCCAGAGCTCACACTTTAACGTATTTTTATCTTTCCTGTCTCACTTTAGATTTTTTTGCAGAATTGTTCACATGCCGATTCTAAAGGTTTGCGAAGATCCACTGTGTAAATAGTGGACGTGACCACTTCCTTTAGTTATTCCGTCGGTCTCCTGTGCACTACGACGGTTGGTAAACTGGCTCGTCTTCCAAATATAACCCGTTAAATGGTTCAATGCATACTTGTACAATATACCACCATTATCTGAGGCAGCTTTACATCCCAGCTGGTCTGATGTTCGTTTACCCGCTGAAATATCGTGTCTAATAAAGTGCGATTAAATGGTTCCACTAACCCCTTCGACATCGGGTGGCACTATGTCTTTCGAGTCTTGGTGATCTGTAACATATCGCACAAGTGTTTGATTACGGTCCCGTCGAGATTTCTGCCTTGATCTTTGTGATGCTCAGTTGCGGGGACACCAAATCTGCTGAAGAACCAGCCCACAAAGACTCTTGCCACAGAAACTTATTACTAGCACCGCGTCTTACTACCCGTTCGGGCTATACGCACTTACGCTATTGTGTAATGGTAGGGTGGTTGTGAGATGAAATGGAGGACCTACAGTTTAACGTGGGATCCGAACCACGGTGGAGGCCCGGTATTCCACACATTCACAAGTTGTGATTAATACACGTCTTGTCAGAGGTTAAGGAAGGGTTTGGCAATCAGAGGATTGAACCCCGGACCCCCCAGCACAGAAGTCTGACACCTTACCCCTAGACCACTAGGTCACCCTTTTCTCCAAAAAGGAACTGTTCCTATGGTCACCATGACCTGTTTGATTAGGCTTATTACCCTGGAAAAGGCTATGTTTCCATAGCGCGGCTAAAAGTCTGCATACAAGGCGAATATGCCATATACTATAATAAACTGCTTAAAATTATACCTATTCTTGATCTTAATTTATCACACATATGTAGTCGATAATTTACGCACGTCCATCACAGACTATGACTTAAATTACCCTGAGAACGGGACGCCTCCTGGATAGCTTGGTGGGTAGAGCATTGTCGTACTAAGTCAAAGGTTCCGGGTTTGACTCCCGTGTTCAGGTGTCATTTGTCGAATAAGATTATTTTAATAGTTTTATACAAGTTTTTGACAAAATAATTATTATTTAAGAAACATTCATTACACTCCTAAATAATAAATATAACACTTTGAGATAAAAGAAAATAATAGTTTTTTTTACAACACCCTACTTAAATATTGACATTTGAGAAATATTTAAAAGAAAATGTTTAAGGTAACCACATGGTTAGTTGCCGTGCCCATCTTTGTTGAATTCTTTTAAATGGCTGACTAAATCCCTGGTCATCGTAGTTGAAACATCGTGGAGTTATTGGTTTTTTAACAGAACCATTTCTAATTACAGGCTACCAATATTTCTTGACAGCTGTTGTGTCAAGGAAAGTCGAGGGGCTATCTCTCTGAAATTGAGGTTCTATTATTATTTAAAACTAAGAACTAGCCTTTTTTCTACGCATTATCGGTCATGACAAGTTTTTCAAAACGTGGGAACCGTTTAGTATGTAAGTCCTCACAAAATTATCAGTTTCATCTTTGAGGGTTTGAGTGAAAAGATAGTTTTAAACAATTTCCTAAGAGATATGTCTAAGATAATGGATCAATGAATACAAATCTTCAACAAAGAAGGAACGCGAGAAGAAGGCCAGTTTGTTTTTTTGGGGTTTTTATAGCAACATTTTTTTTATATATACAATATTGCTCCAGTAGAAACATATTAGTTTAATTTTCTTCGCGTGGTGATATCAACATTTGTTGAGTATCTGTCATGACTCATGAGCATGGCGTCATTGGATGACAAAACTTTTTAAATGAAGAAATAAAGTTGTCATTAAATTCCAGAACACCTTGACAGATATTTAAGAAATGTTATCACCATGTGAAGAAAATTAGGCTTTATGTTTGTACTGAAGCAATATTTTATTTATTTTGACCAAAAATATATTTGTATATAAAAACTGCAAAAATGCTTACCTATTCTCACATCCCCTAATTCCCCAACTTAAGTTAAAAACATAAGAATAGTAATTACATCAAGAGTATTGTCTAAGACATGTGGGAGTAAAATATAACATGTCTATAGTAATAAAAGGAAGTGTCTGTCTGTGTGTTTGTTTGTGTGCGATGTCCAGCCAAATCTACGGTACGCAGAGATCTGAAATTTTTAACATAGGTGGATTGAAGGGGGTCCGAATGCACCTCGAAGCCGGATTTTTTCAATTTTTAATTAGATTATTTTTAACAAATTTTTGAAGAAAATATTGTTTATCTGGTTTAGAATTACGTTTCAGAGATAACTGTGATAAAAATATGCCACATCCTCCTCGGGAAAAAAAAAATGTACGAAATCGACCGTAATTCTAAACAATTTTTTTTGGGGAGGAGCTTATATAATTCTTATACCACAGTGGGTCACGGGCAACGCCGTGCGGGATTGCTAGTCTATGATAATTTAAAATCCAAACGAATACTCATATAAGTATAATCTCTTTATTCGATGTATTTTAAACTGCATCGGTGGGCACGCAGACTAAAATATATATTGGTCATCTAGTCAGTTGTGTTGATTAATAGGAGGCTGTGGATCGAATACCGGCCCGTTGGTATGAGATGTTTTTAAATAAAATAGTCTCCCATTCTCCCTACACAAAAAATAGGGACATAGGTAGGGGTGTAGTGGAGCGGGAACGCCGTTCCGGCACTTCTTTTTGTGAGGAAATATTAAATTTCACTATGGAAAGCCGAGTATTAAAATGTTCTTGTGTTAAATATATTTAAAATATTTTTTATAAAGTTTTTGACTATGCAATTCTAAGTTAACTAATTGATTTTATATTAATATGTTATGTTAAAACTCTTTTTCGTAATATGAATCAATAAATTATGATAAAATTTACTGTGCCCTATGCGAACTCTTGGAATTTTAGGGGAAGTGCGCTAAGTAAGTTTCTGCCTTAGTAATCGTTACCCGTAAAAAAAATTGCTCCAAATATTTCTAGAGGCATTTATGTTTGTGAAATATTTTCACTTACGGCAGTTGGGGGGCTATGTTCCCCAGCTCCCCTTCAACTTTGGGTGGTTTACGGCCTTGCGTTCTGGCACTGGACATAAGGTACATTGACACTAATTTTTACCTTTCTATTCCTTACCGTATTAGCGTGGGGTTTTTTTTCCAGCACCAAGTCTTACAACCCGTTCGGGTTATACGTTTATTTATTAATCACGCTAGTGGCTTTAGGGATTAGGAAAGCTATAACTATAGGAAGTGTACCCGAATTTGCCTTGAGGAAAAGTGTAAAACCATTTGGGGAAAACCACCCTCAATAGCCTACACCCAACCGAGATTCGAACCTCGATCTCCCCATCATCGGCAGCAGTAGTCTAGCCCGGCGTATGAGACCAATTTGACCTACTTTTCTCTGATAGGTCGCTATAAATAGATCTGGCCTCTGATTGGCTGCTATAATTAGACCACCCCCCTCCCCTCCCTCCGCTCTGATTACAAAATCTCCACCAGTTGATTACGAAATTTCCTCCCCTACAACCCCCCTCCCCCCCATCCCCTACAACCCCACCACGCCTTGAACATGTTGGTACTTGTGCGGGCCCTTTTTTTTTTTCTTGATTATTGTTGCGTGCTAATTAATTATTCATGTCTGCTAATTGATTATTGATGTGTGCTAATTAATTATTCATGTATGGGTAGGGGGAAGGACATTGGAGTATATTTTATTTGGATGGTGAGCATACGTCTCTGCACGAACCTCTCGCTACGACTGTCCTGCGTAGACTGGAGGGGGTCGGCCGCTTACCGAGTAGTGACCACGTATGGGGAGGAACACGGAGCACGAAGCTCTCCTGACGGCAGCGTGCTGAAGAGTGCGAGTCAACCATAAGGCCCCTTTCACCAACCCTACTCGCGAGGACAGCATGACCGTGCCCTCTGGCAGCACTCAGTTGAATGCGAGCAAACCCCCTCATCGCGTCATACCTCCGCTCCTTTCACTTTTTCCCCCTCCCCCATCCCTACGTCACTGACGTTGAGTGGCAATGTTGAGTTGGGGGGTAGGAGGGGGTCAGTTGCCTCCCAGTGGAAAATTTTATGTTGCAATAAGCAAACATCCCCCCACCCCCTCCCCCGCCCCTCCCAGGGAAATCCCGTTGATTACGAAATTTCCCCCGCTGATTACGAAATCTCCTGCGTTGATTACGAAATTTCCTCCCCCGTCTCCTACAACCCCCTCCCCCTACAGTCCCCAGGACATTTTGGTTCTTGATGATTAATTATTGTTAATTGATGATTTCTAATTAATTATTGTTAATTGATGATTAATTATTAATTATCGGGATGGACTATGGAGTTTATTTATTTATGGAACATACATCTTGTTTATTTGGATGGGAAATGTAGCTCTCCCCCAGCGACGAAGCACTCGCAATGAATGGCTTATATTGAATGACAGGGTCTGCAGGGACTTCCCTTTCACTAGCGTAGAGCGCTACCTTGAATTACGAAATCACAAGGTCGGGGGAAATCCAACGCTGTGTCTTTCAAGCCCCCCACCCCACCCCCTTTACCTTGCCAGTGTTTGGGGAAACCCAGGCGCGGTGTCATTCAACCCCCACCCCACCCTTTACCTTGACTCTGCGAGTTTAAGGAAAGTACCGTTATCTAGCATTTATTTTTCAACAGCTGTCGCGTGAGGAAGTGCGCTAAGATTGATGAATGGTTACCCCCAGATACTCAATACATTTTAGCGTCCTAAATCCTTTGGCGAGATGCGTACCAGCATTTGCTCTGAGGTAGTATAGAAAATCCCCACCCGAGCGCGACCAAAAATAATTACGACAAGATTTGAACATCGAACCCCTGCGCTGTAAATAAAATCACCACACTTCACACGAGCGGGAGGGGGCCGCTATCCCCACCACAAAAGTCTACTAAAATTGATTGTTTGGTATCGACCGTCGACATGCGTGGATGTCTGTCACAGGTTGACCAGCTTTTTCTAGCCCAGGTAGAAAGTGTACCCGCATTTGTGTCTATCACTTTGTCAGCGGACGCCATAGACCGTGCGATGCATTGTAACGGTAGATTGCTACCCATGGACCTAGTCTTTTTTGACAAAAACCACTTAAACAACAAATAAATTTAATGTCCGCTGAAATAATATATTCATAAGTAATAGCAAATACAATTTTAATGCTCGAACCGATAATACACACACTAACAAATTAGCCATTTAAACCGCAAGCCAAAATTATAGGAAGTGCACACACATTTTGTAAGGAGGGAGAATGGAAAACCTCCCTAAATACGTTCGAGGAATCTATAATATTTATTAGCGTTCTAAGGGAACTTTCTGCGGGATCAAACCCCCGGCCTGTTTCTAAAATGATGTGATCCGTCGCCCCATGCCAAATAACCTTGTTGTGTTTCAGCTCACGCCATGAAAAGAATACGGGATTCGGACCAGGGACTTTTGGCGCAACAAAAAATAATTATCACACACGATAGAGTTTTGTCTCCTCGAGATTTTCATGCCATCTTTTATCGGAAAAGTAACTGTGAGAGCTTTAAATGAGCTGACAGCTATTTAGGACAATCATACTGTCTCTTAAAGCTTGTCATGCTATCTCTTAGGCGGGCTGGAACTACCTGCCAGTTTGTAATATGCAAGAGTGAAATAAGTGCTGATTTGCAGGACAACAGCAAACTATATAGCTAATTGTCTAGAATTAAACAAGTAGGTGTGCACCGTTTCTTACTACCCGTTTGGTGGTAGTAGGGATGAGTAAGGATCAAGTGTACACGCATTTGTGTGAAAAAAAGCGAGAAAGTATGTATATTTGTGCGGCGTGAGAAAATAAATCTCAGTACACCGGGCAGTACTGATGCCTTAGACTATGCGACCATTGAACAATGCACCCCGAATTTGCGAGAGTGAAAAAAAGTTTAGCATGCACTTTCTGACTGATTTGCACCCCACATTTGCGCGAGTGAAGGGCGTTGCGAAGCGAAAAGGTGTTCCAGTATTTGCTAGGCTTGAAGCCACTTAAACAAAAAAAAATTTTAAAATATTCATTAAATGTTTGAAAATATATTCGTTGACATAATATTAAAAAATTACCCGCTTAAAACAACAAAAGAAATTTATGATGTAATAATATAAATTTACAAAAATTCACAAGTATGGGGGAC
The DNA here is from genome assembly GCA_033556935.1 of Timema podura. NCBI lineage: Eukaryota > Metazoa > Arthropoda > Insecta > Phasmatodea > Timematidae > Timema > Timema podura. The sequence continues at coordinate 10,172,646 of JAVRXN010000005.1, forward strand.
CTTGAAATTATTTTAAATATGCTGTAACGCTTTAAATATCTAAGTCAAAATAATGGGGCATCAGCATTTGCGAGAGTGAAAAAAAGATTTGTGTATCCGCACTTGCATGGCAGAGCTTCTACCCGCCACGTCCGTCCTCGTTGACAGCTGGGAAGATTCTGAAACATAACGGGACTTACAGACACCGGCCTCCTTTCGCGCCTGCACAGCTGTGAATTTCACAATCACCTCCTTCAATGCGGCACGCCCTTTGATGTGCCTATAAATAGCCCTTGAAATCATTCCAGCCGGTCATTTAATTTTGTGATTGATCGCGATAAACATCAAAATGAGCTTCGAAGCGTTGGAAGATTGGTTCAATACAGGTATGTTTTAAAATCATTTTGTATATTTTAATCGTTACTATTTTGCTTTTTTATGTCTTTGTTGTAAAGCGGCATTTGTTCCTTTGACAGAGTGTCAAGAAAACCCTCCCCCGACACCCACATTAGCGGTAGAGTCGGACAGTGCGAACCCGCTCGAGTTTTTTAACGATAATGGGGTTTGTACGGCGGATGGCGGCTCGTCTATGGGTAAATAAAATCCTGTTTTTTTAGCTTTGAGCATGGTTGGGGGTGTAGTTTTTTCTCACGATAGTAATTAATATGTATTTATTTAATTTCAGATTACTGGGACCCGTACGGGCTGGATGAGGGGCTACTTGAGAATGTGGCATTAGGAGCGCCCGGAGCTGTGAATGAAGCCGCCACCTGCCTCGCGACGCCTAGCGTCAATTGTACTACGCCCATTCTCGAACAGTGGCCCTCTGCAAATTCTCTCCCCGATGTTTGGGCTGAATTGGACGCGATGATATGTAAGTTTGTCATTATATAATTTAGTACACACTTAGCTTGTTTTGGCAAAACCTTTCTTCCTCCTCCCCCGGCCCAAACCACTGTTGTTTAACTCGCACCCGCTAGATGGCATTAAAAGGCACTTAGCGAGCAAGCAAGCCTTTCTGCTCCCTCTCTCTCGCCACCAAATACTAGAGAAGGAAGGATCTGTCACCAAAGTAATCTTACGCTGTTGGTACGGGGGACACGTTTGGTTTTGTAAATTATCAGACAACGCTGGGAAAATAATAATTGCCGTTTTAGTCGGTATTGGTCCTGGGTTCGTTTCCCTGTATGCTTGAAAATGTATGTTTAACCCTTCATAAACCGGAGGGGCCATTGTTACTGTATTATTACAAACACTTTAAGAATGTTGCGGTGTTATAAATACCAAAATTAGTCTGAAATTGTGGCAGCATTTAAAGAGAAAAATTACGCGTATATTTGTATACAGATTTTAAATGGTATTAAAATATATACATGCATAATAATTAACCAGGGAAATTATATAATTTTTTAGTCGTGTCCCTATTGAACTAGGGGTGCAGGGCTCGATTCCCTGACGAAGTTGAAAATGTATGTTTAACCATTCATAAACCGGAGGGGCCATTGTTACTGTATTATAACAAACACTTTAAGAATGTTGCGGTGTTATAAATACCAAAATTAGTCTGAAATTGTGGCAGCATTTAAAGAGAAAAATTACGCGTATATTTGTATACAGATTTTAAATGGTATTAAAATATATACATGCATAATAATTAACCAGGGAAATTATATAATTTTTTTTAGTCGTGTCCCTATTGAACTAGGGGTGCAGGGCTCGATTCCCTGACGAAGTTGAAAATGTATGTTTAACCATTCATAAACCGGAGGGGCCATTGTTACTGTATTATAACAAACACTTTAAGAATGTTGCGGTGTTATAAATACCAAAATTAGTCTGAAATTGTGGCAGCATTTAAAGAGAAAAATTACGCGTATATTTGTATACAGATTTTAAATGGTATTAAAATATATACATGCATAATAATTAACCAGGGAAATTATATAATTTTTTTTAGTCGTGTCCCTATTGAACTAGGGGTGCAGGGCTCGATTCCCTGACGAAGTTGAAAATGTATGTTTAACCATTCATAAACCGGAGGGGCCATTGTTACTGTATTATAACAAACACTTTAAGAATGTTGCGGTGTTATAAATACCAAAATTAGTCTGAAATTGTGGCAGCATTTAAAGACGCGTATATTTGGAAAAATTATTGTTAAAGTGTTTACTTTGACACGTGCTTGTGTGTTATAGTTCAACTGGAGAGTGAAAATGGCGGTGCCGTCCTCTCTACGCCACCGGTCATGACACCCGCTCGCTCCAACGTAGGAGCACCGCCTCTGAGCCAGGGAGACGGGGTTCAATCCCCAGCTGCGGCGAGACAAACGGGGTCCCCGCAACCCGTGGCGGTGATATCAGGACCATCTTCGCCACCTCCGATGGGAATTAGTGGCCCGGTAAACCAGGTAGGTGGAGCTTTGAACCAAGGCCTCCCTCTTCGTATCGTCGAAGAGAGAATTAAACAGTTGAGGCGTTTCTTTTATACCGGTAGAGAAGTTACCGTACATCTTGGTGCTCCAGCAAGCGATCGTGACGCATTAAGCTGGCTTGAAGAACAAATTACTAATTTGCTCAATCGGCTGCAGGACCATGGTGTCAGTAGCGAAGACCATGTAGGCTTACGTTTAAATAGCACGGACTCGACGTTGAACCCTGTGTACGTCTCTTTTAGACGAGCAGATCAGTTAGACGCTCGGGCCGTGCTTGATAACGTAAGTCGCGTGTTGCAGAGTAATAGTTTGTTTTTGAGTACTGCACCATTGTACGTTAAACTCTGCCATTTTAAGGAGCCTCGCGGGAGTGCACGTTATTGTGATAAACTCTCTCCCGCTAGCACATATAGCCGTAAAAACCAAGGAATAATTACTATTCAAAATGGCGACACACTTTGTCTTGCCCGTGCATTAGTTGTTGCCAAGGCTGTATGTGATAATAAAAGAGAGCCAGGATGCATGGATGTGAACACCTTTAGACAAATCAAACGGGGTCGTCTTATTCAAAAATATGAAGCAGAGGAACTATGCCATAATGCCCGTGTGAATCTTTTGAAAGGTGGTGGATTGACTGAGCTGAAACAATTTCAAACATACCTCTCCGAATACAAAATCACGGTGTTCAGGGAACGTCGCGGGAGACAAGTCCTATATGAAGGGCCTGCTCCCGCCGACCATTCCTTTAAGGGCAACCTTGATTTGTATTTTCACGACGATAAGCAAGACCATTTTGACGTCATAACATCCTTGACAGCCGCATTTAAGTGCTCGTACTTTTGCCGCGAGTGCCGTGTGCCATTTGATCATAAGAACGAGCACAAGTGCGAGTCCTCGTGTAAAAAGTGCTACACTAAAGTGGTTTGTAGTGGAGGTCAATCTGTGGTCTGTAAAGATTGCGGGCGTTGGTTCACAAACCAGACATGTTTTGATAACCATAAACGTCCCGGTTTTTGCAGAGGTCACAGGTCGGTCTGTGACGTCAAAAAGGTTTGCGAGGTATGTGGGCAATTTTTCAGTTTGGAAAGATCAAATTATTCACATAGGTGTTATGAGACTTTTTGTAGAGTATGTGATTCATATCGTCCTTTTGGGCATTTCTGTTATATGAAGCAAGCCCCGTCCAAGCCGTCACTGGAAAAGAGTAGTTTCATGTTTGTATTCTATGATTTTGAATGCAGACAAGAAACTCTTCTTAAAGGTGCGGTCAACACGTACTTGCACGAACCTAACCTATGTGTCGTGCAGACATGTTGCAAGGCCTGCATTCATATAGATGCAAATGACCATCATTGCACCGATTGCGGGGGCGATAGGACTCGCATATTCGGGGGTGATACCACAATGGCCCAATTTTTCGGATTTATAGAACAAATTAAAGCTTCAAAATTTAAGGATATCACCCTCCTTGCTCAAAATTCAAAAGGGTATGATGGGAATTTTATTTTAAAATATATGATGGAGGTAAAAAAATGGACTCCAGACCTTATAATGAACGGTGGGAAAATCATGTCCATGCGTTACGGCCCGCTCCACTTTATTGACTCGCTGAACTTTCTCCCCATGTCGTTGTCCAAGATGCCCAAGACATTCGGCCTGGACGAGTCTTTGGCCAAGGGACATTTCCCCCATTTTTTCAATAAAAAAGAAAACGCGGGGTATAGGGGTCCCTTGCCGCCAAAGGAGGATTACGGCGTCGGGGAGATGTCAGTTGAGGGAAAGGAGCACTTTGAGAAGTGGTATGACGCGTTGGTCAAAGAAAATTATGTCTTTGATTTTAACCGCGAGTTGGAACTGTATTGCGTGAAAGACGTAGAGATCCTACGGAAGGCCTGCCTAAAGTTTAGAGATATGCTTATTGAAAAAGCAAAGGTGGATCCTTTCAGAGAGGCGTGTACTATCGCTGGAGCGGCCATGTTGGTTTACCGCCGTAGTCATCTTAAGGAGAATACTATCGGTATTATCCCTAACGGCGGCTACCGGTGCGCAGACCAACAGTCGCACATAGCTGTACAATGGCTCTGCTGGGAGGCCCATCAACGCGGTGTCTCTATTCTTCATGCGGGTAACGGCCGTGAGGAATATGTGTTAGGGCGACGTGTAGACGGCGTTGTTAAAGCTGGAGATACCACCACCGTCTTTCAGTTTTGGGGGTGTTATTGGCACGGGTGCCCTCTCTGTTATCCGGGCAGGACCACCCCTATCAAAAACAGTCCCCACGAGACCATGGAGACGCGCTATGAAGCGACCATGGCTTGTGTTGAAAAGTTTAAGAATGCCGGCTACACGGTCGTAGAGATGTGGGAGTGTACGTTTAATGCGATGAAACGCACAGACAAGGACTTGAAACAATTTGTACTCCGGCACGAGGTGTACAGCAAGGAGCCCCTCAGTCCCAGGGACGCATTCTTTGGCGGTCGTACAAATTGTATCAAACTCTTCCACGAAGCAGACCTTTCTTGTGGAGAGAAGATCAAGTACTTGGATGTGTGTTCGTTGTATCCGTACGTTTGCAAGTACAAAAAATACCCCATCGGCCACCCCAAAATTCACTTGGAACCAAATTGTCCCGCTATAGATAAAGTAGAAGGCATAGCCAAAGTTACAGTGACGCCTCCGCGGGATTTATTCATGCCCGTATTACCTACACGGATGCACGACAAGTTAATGTTCATCTTGTGCAGGAAATGCGGGGAGGAGAAAAACCAAGGCGCGTGTCAGCACAACGACAAAAAAGATCGCTGGTTGACAGGTGTCTGGGTGATTGACGAGATCCGGAAAGCCGTTGAGAAAGGCTACACCGTTGAAGCCGTACACGAAGTGTGGGAGTACAATGTATCTGTTTACGACCGTCAGACACGTTCTGGCGGATTGTTTCACGGCTACATTGATACTTTTTTGAAAATCAAACAAGAAGCCAGCGGATGGCCAGAGTGGTGTACCTCACAAGATGAGAAGTTAGCTTACATTCAAAATTATGAGGAAAGGGAGGGGGTAAAACTCGATTTCGGCTCTGTTTGTAAAAACCCTGGTCTCCGCACTCTGGCTAAACTCTTTTTAAATTCGCTATGGGGAAAGTTTGGGCAAAGACCCGATTTACCACACGTAGCCGTTGTCAACGACTATCAGGGCATTCACAAGTACCTAACGGATCCGTACATCACTGTGGACAGCGTCATTGATGTAAATGATGAGGTTATGTTCCTCAATTACAAGGATGCGCGTGACGCGTTGCGCCCTAACCCTAACACGAGTGTGGCGGTGGCGTGCTACACGACTGCTATGGCTAGGTTGCACTTATACAGCATCCTTGAAAAATTGGGGGACCGCGTTTTGTATCATGATACAGATAGCGTTCTATTCACGGAACGCCCCGGCGATTGGAGTCCACCGACCGGAGACTTTTTAGGTGACCTCACTGACGAACTTCAAGATTACGGTCCGGGAAGCTACATTAGCGCCTTTGTATCTGGCGGTCCCAAGAATTACGCGTACCGAGTTTGCGTTGGTGGCGACCCTGCCAAAACAAAAACGGTATGCAAGGTTCGCGGTATCACCCTAAACTATGGCAACCGGAACGACGTTAATTTTGACGTTTTGAAAGCGATGGTCACCGAACAGGCCGCGGAAAGATACATACAGATACCGCACAAAATTGTAAGAAAAGGTCTTGCGACTGTATGTACCGTTTCGCAGAATAAAGTCTACCGGCCTGTGTACACCAAACGGCGGATAACCGATGATTATAATACGTTGCCGTTTGGGTATCAGAGTCCTTGTAAACGCTTTCGCCACAACTAAAAGGTGATCATTTAGACGGGCTGAATAATCATCTTTTTTAGTCTTTCACTCTAGACAGTTCCACTGACATACCATTTTTCAAAGATTTGAAATTTTTTTTCATATTTTTTTTCTGCATGAAAACAAGCATATTTTTTTTATTTATTTTATGCAGCCGGGATACTTTTTTTTATATTTTTTTATCCGCCAGTATAAATCTCCACCTACCTGGTTATATCTAGTCAAATAAAATTAGTTGTTTGTATATATTTTAATTCTAGTCAAATTTGTTTGTATATATATTTTAAATTCTAATCAAATTTGAAACCATATGTTAAAATACTTTTTAAACCAGACTTTATAAAATTAGTACCGAGGCCACTATTCCCGCTACGAGCTCAAGAAATTGATTATTGTTTCCATAATATATATAATTTTTGTAAATAAATATTCCACGCATACTTTTCATCGTATGAGATATACTTGTAAAAAAACACTTTGATTTGTGTAAATAAATATCCCAAGTATACGTTTCATGGTATGAGATATATTTGTAATTAAATATTCCAAGTATACTTTTTTTGTAGTATGAGATATATTTGTAAAAACTTTGATTTGTGTAAATATTCCACGTATACTTTTCATGGTGTGAGATATATTTGTAAAAAGCCTTTTATTTGTGTAGATAAATATTTCAAGTATACTTTTCGATTTGTGAGATATATTTATAAAAAACTATGATTTGTGTAACTAAATATTTTTCAACGTATACTTTTCATGGTGTGAGATATATTTGTAAAAACTATGATTTGTGTAAATAAATATTTTTCAAAGTATACTTTTCATGGTGTGAGATATATTTGTAAAAACTATGATTTGTGTAAATATTCAAAGTATACTTTTCATGGTGTGAGATATATTTGTAAAAACTATGATTTGTGTAAATAAATATTTTTCATGGTGTGAGATATATTTGTAAAAACTTTGATCTGTGTAAATAATTGTGTGAAATAAAATTTGTAAAAACTTTGATTTGTGTTACTGTTATGTTTGTGTTTTAACGTCTACACCCCCACCCATCTATCCTATAAATACAAGTTCATTTAGCTTATAAGCTCAGTCTTAAACATTATGGACAAGTTGAAACATCCATTTTCGGCCATCATCAGCGGCCCTTCAGGCTGTGGAAAGTCCCATTTTGTAGCCGACTTTATCCGTCACTTGGACACAATGTGTGACGTTAAATTTGATAAAATCACCTGGTATTATGCTTTATGGCAACCGGGATTCGAACAAGGCGGGTCAGTCATATTCTGTAAGGGTTTACCGGAAATTGATGACACCTGTGATGACTCTCCTCCACAACTGATTATCCTGGACGATCTGATGCGTGAAGCCAACGAGGTGGTCGTCGATCTTTTCACCAAAGGATGCCACCATCAAAATATTAGCGTCATGTACCTTACGCAAAATATATTCCACCAGGGCAAGGGACAAAGAGACATTTCCTTAAACGCGCATTATATTGTGCTTTTTAAAAATCCCAGGGATAAAGCTCAGATTCAACACTTTGCACGTCAAGTGTGTCCTGAAAACCCCCGTATTTTACAGGAGGCTTACGCTGACGCTACAAGTACTCCCCACGGGTATCTATTGTTAGATTTTAAACAAGGTACACCCGAATGGTTTAGATATAGAACCCGCACAAATGTAGGGTGCTGCGTGTACCTACCACGCAAAAGCTATAAAAACACCGACACGTCCCAATTACATATCATTTCATAACCATGAGCCCCAAAGTGCTGAAGCAAGCCCCGCTGCTGCGTGCGATGCATCGCATGAACCCACAGCAACGTGTAGCCTTGTTGAAGACGGCCGACAAGAAACTGATTGACTCTGTTTGCGAGTGTGCCTACAACACTTTAAAAGGGCGGGTGCCGTTGAAAAATGCGCAGAAGACAAAGTTACGTGCTCACAAGCAGGTGTTGCGCAAGCTGGTCAAACGAGGAGAGTGCTGGAAGAAGAAGAGACGTCTGCTCGTTCAGAAAGGAGGAGCGTTCCTGCCCTTACTTTTAGCCCCATTAATCAGCGGTGTCCTCGGTTCCTTATTCAACAAGTAGATAATGGAACACACGAAAAAAATGATATTGGTGTCCCCGGAAACATTACACCGTTACGAGCAACACCACCAACAAGCGGCATCGGCCACAAATCTAGTGGTCTCCGAGCTGGACAAGGAAATGGAAAAAATCCTCGCTTCAAAACTTGACGACAAGTCTAAATGGACTTTATACCAACAAGTGCTGCAGCGCTATCTACACTTTAGTCAACAACCTCCACCGCCTGAAAATATCACCGCGACCGCCCCCGTACTTCCCATCACGGCTGTACTCAATACTGTACCAGTACAGGCACGTAAAAAAGCCGAGCTTTTACTAGAACATATTAATTCCAGGGGCGGTATCTCTTGGGACGAAGACGGGGAAGTGAGTATTCACGATACACCTCTCCGTGGATCTAACATTGTGGATTTAGTCAACGATCTGGTCAGAGCAAGAAGACACAGCGAGCCGACGGGGTGGCGAGAGTTTCTCACTGCACTTCAAAAAATAAACATCCCGAAAGAATTTATTGTAAATCCGAAACGTTTGGCGCCCATTAGAGATCCGACGCCCGTACCTCAACCACTTACACCGTCGCAACGCCCTAAGAAGAAGAAACTGAAAAGGGTGGACGAAAACAGGTGGCTGCCGTTCAGAGCTTAATGCCCCGTTTAGCCGACATCTACTACGACCCTTCTCATCCTGCTGGGTTTGCAGGGGCGGCGTCGCTCATAAAGGCGTCCAAGAAAGATCCCGACAAAGTACGAAAATGGCTTCGTGCGCAGGACGCTTATACCCTCCACAAGCCGGTGATAAAAAAGTTTCCACGCAACAAGTACGTGGTGTCAAACATTGACGATCTCTGGCAAGCCGATCTCAACGATATGCGAAGTCTCGGAAAATACAACGACGGTGCGGTGTACTTGCTCACCGTCATCGACGTGTTTAGCAAGATGGCCTGGGCGAGGACGCTTCCATCCAAGACGGGGAGCGTCGTGAGAGACGCCTTTCGGGACATTTTCAAGCAAAGCGGGCGTAAACCTCTAAGTTTACAGACGGACAAGGGGACAGAGTTCACGGCACGTCTAGTCCGGAAATTTCTCAAGCAAGAAGGCGTGCATTACTACACCACTCATAATCCAGACGTGAAGGCAAGCATCGTGGAACGATTCAATAGAACTCTGAAAGGACGCATGTGGCGCTACTTTACCAAAAATAACACGTATCGCTACGTGGACGTCCTCCAAGATCTAGTCGACGCTTACAACGGCGCAAAACATTCCAGTATCAAGATGGCGCCTGCCGACGTTTCAGAAACCAACGTGCTTCAAGTCAGAGATAATCTGTACGGCAAACGGGCCCAAGATCGAATAGTAAGCCAAAACTCAAAGTCGGTGACACGGTGCGTATTAGCAAATCCAAAATGCTGTTTGAAAAGGGCTACGAAAGCAATTGGAGCGAAGAAATTTTCAAAGTCAGCAGCGTCGTGTTGAGGCAACCAGTCGTCTACAGAGTGACCGATCTTGACGGCGAGGAGGTGGAGGGAACGTTTTACGAACCCGAATTGCAACGCGTACGTCTTCCCGAAACTTTTAAAGTTGATAAAATACTACGTGTCAAGGGTAAAGGTGCCAGAAAGAAAGTGTACGTGCAGTGGAAAGGTTACCCCGCCAAGTTTAATTCTTGGATTCCTGCCAGTTACGTCAGCGCCCTACCATGAAGGACCAGTTTTACCTCACCTTGCCGAGCGATAGCTCTATGGGATATTTCCCGAAAAATACCCTCACGAACTTCACCACGCAACTACCCTACCGTCTTACACTCGACGGCCAGTGGGAAGTAGCTCTCGCCGAATTCCAATATCCGTGTTCTTTCACCACCGTACCCGAGGGCAGAAACATTGTATGGTACAACTGGGTTGACGCTAACGGTGTGGAACAAATATTCAAGGATCACATCCCGCCTGGAAACTATAGCACTATCCAAGAAATGGTCAAAGCCCTAAACGAAATAGAGGCTTTTAAACGGGATTCTGGAGTTGTATTCAAGTACACAAGCACCAACAAAAAAGTGGACGTTGTTTCTTCTTCACCAAATATACAGCTGCTGGAGCTATCTAATCAACTAAGTCTACAGCTCGGTTTCGATCCTAATACTAATCTGATCAAAGTCCCAAAGTCACCGTACGCCGCCAACATTCTACTAGGCTTGCCCTCGCAAATGTACGTCTACACGGATATCATCGATCCTCAGCCCGTGGGTGACATTGTGGCACCGCTTTTACGTATCGTCGGTATCAACAACGCAAACTATCTCTACGGCATACATAAGACAGTTAGCTACGATCCGATGCACTACGTGCCAGTACTTAGAAGAGAAATTGAAAGCCTGGAAATCAATATAAGGACCGACACTGGTGAAGCTGTACCATTCGAGTTTGGAAAAGTGTGCGTGAAACTTCATTTTCGACGCCGCTCAACATGAACTGTCCTTACCAAAGATACTACGTCAACCAGGCTGGAACGGGAATATCTTCGATCTACCAAGGTGTTCCCTATCAACGTGGACATGGAATAGGAAGTTTTTTCAGCGGTCTATTCAAGAGCGTCGTACCTTTGCTGAGAAGCGGCGCTAAAGCCATAGGAAAACAAGCCCTTCATACGGGTATCGACGTGCTCTCCGACGTCGCCAATCAGCGTCGTCCTTTCAAAGAGGCTCTACGGCAGCGTGTCGGCGAGGCTGGAACAAACCTGAAACGCAAGGCGGAGCAGAAGATCGGCACACTGATGACCGGCTCAGGCTATAAAGGGCGTAGTAAGAAGCACCGGCGTCAGTCTTCAGCCGTTACCCGACGTAAAAAGGTCAAGAAAGAAGCTGTAGATATTTTCAGTTGAAATGTCGTTTCTACACCCCCAGTCCTGCGAGTGTGCCAGCAGTGAACTCGATCTATTTTCAGTCCCACCCACGCAAACCAGTCTCGAAAGCGGACAATGGATCCAGTACAAACCTGTCTCTTCACTCACCGATGATTCACCCATAGAATTTACCGTTACCGGTCAAGGCGAGTTCTATATCGATCTTTCGCAGACTATGCTCTATCTCAGGGCGGCCATCGTGAAACCCGACGGTGGCTCTTTCACAGAGGTGGATCAAATCGCTCCCGTCAACAACTGGTTGCATTCGCTATTCACACAGGTGGATGTGTTTTTAAACCAAAAACTAGTCTCACCGCCCAGCAACACGTATGCTTATAGATCGTACATTGAAACGCTGCTCAATTACAACGGTGAAGCTAAAAGAACACATTTGACTTGCGGTCTCTGGTTCGCAGACAGCCCCGGAACCTTTGAGGAGACTAACGCAGGCAACAAAGGATTTGAGGCCCGTCGCAGTCTAACAGCCAAAAGTAAGACGGTGGATCTTTTGGGTTATCTACACGGTGATGTATTTAACCAAGAGAAATACCTTTTGAACGGCACCGAACTCAGAGTCAAGTTGGTCCGTTCCAGAGACGGGTTCAGTCTTATGGCCGTCCCTGAACTCCCACACTATAAGGTTCACATCGCTGAAGCAGGCCTTCTAGTGCGACGTGTCAAAGTAGCACCTTCTATACTGTTGGCACATGCCAAGGCATTAAACGTCAGTCCCGCAAAGTATCCCATCACCCGCGTGGAAGTAAAAACACTCACTATTCCTACGGGTGTACAAGGAAAATCGCTGGACAACGTATTCACCGGACAACTACCCAAACGATGCATCGTGGGCTTTGTATCAAACGCAGCGTTCAACGGAGACGCCACCAAGAACCCGTTCAACTTCCAAACCTACGGCATGAACCATTTCTCGCTGTACGTGGACGGAGAACAAGTGCCGTCGAAACCGTTACAGCCCGATTTTTCAAACGGCAACTATGTCATGTCCTACCACACACTGTTTTCTGGAACGGGTATCCATTTCATGAACGAGGGTAGCGACATCACACGAGAAGCCTTCCCTAAGGGATATCATCTAATGGCTTTCGATCTCACACCTAATCTGTCAGCCCACATGACATCACATTGGAATTTGACGAGGCACGGCTCTCTGAGCATCGAAGTGAGCTTCACCAGAGCTCTCACCGAAACCGTCAACTGTATCGTGTACGGGGAGTTTGCCAACATCATCACCATCGACAAGGACAGAAACGTCGTGACCGATTATGGGAGTTAATATAAACGGCTTCCCGCCCCTTACACACGTCATTTAAATCATGGACGTCATTGTGGATTTCCAGAGCTTCATCGACGACAGCAAGCAGTTTATCGTCAAGGAATTGAGTGTTTTATCTGTATGCGGAACATTACTTCAACATTGGGTGTTAAAGCCCCCCTTCGCTATAGAGGAACTTTCATCGGCTGCCAAAAAGAAAGCCGACTATATCGTCAACAAACTGCACGGTATTCCCTGGGATAGCGGTGATGTGGATTACAGCCTGCTCGAATCCCTCATCTCCCGCGCCACAGCGCGTGCAGAAACCGTCTACGTCAAGGGAGCAGAAAAGAAAAAGTTTCTAGTCAAATACACGCCTACGCCCGTCGTAGATCTGTACGACAGAGGTTGTTCGTCTTTGAAAACACTTAAATTGGGTCGCACCATGTGCATGGCACATAGTTCTGTTTGGAGTTTCTGTTCGGCCTCCATCGTTTGGGGACTTCGAGACTGGATGATTGAAGATGGACACGCACACCATAAGACGTGCGCTGAAAACAAGCCCGTGGTTCCGTTCTGTACGGTCGGGTGTTTTCCCTGCTGATCAACTACCCGCAAGAATAGCGCGACCTGCCGCTCTCGTCATCAACACGGATCCACATACCGAGCCTGGGACGCATTGGGTCGCCATCTTTATCGACAAGAACGGCGTGGGAGAATATTTTGACAGTTATGGATTTCCGCCGCGTATAAAGTCGCATCTGGCATTTATACGAAAAAACACTTCCCGCACGTCTCATAGCACGCTACAACTTCAAAGCATAGCCTCGGACGTTTGCGGGCATTACTGTCTCATGTACCTTCTCTATCGCGCCCAGAACATTCCGATGAAAACTTTCCTAGCCCTATTCTCGCCCACCAATCATACAGGCAACGACGCTAAGGTGGTGAGATATTACAACACATTTTTCAAGAAGCTAGGCTCCTGCCGCCCCTCAAGAGGCTGCGTACAATCAGCGTGCGCCTATAAAAGGGGCGTCACGGCGGCGTGCCGTCCATAACCGTGACAGTCGTCGAAGCGATGGAAGGTCAAGACGTTTGCGCCCGCAAAGCAAAGCCGGTGAAGCCGCTCGCCATCACCAGTATTTTCAACACGCTGTTTCCGCTGGACGAAGTCGACGCCAAGCGAGTCATCGTAGGCATGAGCGTCAAGAACAACTTTACGCCCTATGTCCAGCTAGAAAAATGTGGAGGGAATTGTGCGGTATTTAACCGTACAGAGTGGCAAGAACTGGGCAGCTACAAGTCGGTCATATCAAAGTTTTTCAGCAACACGCAACCTCCTCAAAAGATTAGTCTGACTAATCATGAAATCTCTTTGCGACGCATGTGCGGTGACCGTATGGTCGTCATCAGCGAGAAACAAGACGCAGGACTCAAACGGGTCGCCTATCTAGCACCTAGCTGGGCACGTCTTTGCGAGGTGTGGGACCTCATCGACGTCGCCGTCGACCGCCGGGATATGTGGTCGACACCCGTCGCACGCTATTGCAACGATTTGATCGACACGCTCGTCGTAGATGTATGCGACACGCTTACAGAATCAGTGGATGTCATCGATCTCGAGCAGCCTACTGTGGAAACGCACATCAGAAACCTGGATCTTATCAGTGCTACCTACTATACGCGCCAAGTCGTCGGTTTGGACTATTACATGCTGGATTGTGAACTAAAAACAATTTTACTAACGCATCTAAAAGACACTGTAGAAAAACGTATGAACGAATATATGCGTCATTCCTGTAAAAGTGTATAATATGTATGTAAAACCTTTAATGTATAATAAATGTATGTTTTGTAATATCGTGTTTTATTCAACCAAAAATACCTGTCTGTTCCTTACACGTAGATACGAGTCTCGACTTGTTGGGCTAGCAAACATGAACAGGGTCAATTACCTCGAGGTTTTGAGGTCCCAATCTATTCTTGTCTCGACTTGTCTTGTCAACCCGCCAAACCGGCGCCAGTCATCAGGGAAAACCCATTACCAAATAGGGGGTGGGGGACCTAATTCAAGGTCATGTTGCAACACCAGGAAAACCCCTTGCCCGGGTCAATGACCTCAATTCTTGTCTCAACACGTTTTGTCGATCCAGCGACGGGTCTCGATGACGTCACCGGGTGATTGAGGCGAGAGGAGAGGGGGAGGGGGAAAGTGCGCAACCGTTATGCGCAGTGGTCACTACCCGGTAAGCGGCCGACCAGCAAAGATACTCTCCATTCTACGCAGGACAGTCGTAGCGAGAGGTTCGTGCAGAGACGTATGCTCACCATCCAAATAAAATATACTCCAATGTCCTTCCCCCTACCCATACATGAATAATTAATTAGCACACATCAATAATCAATTAGCAGACATGAATAATTAATTAGCACGCAACAATAATCAAGAAAAAAAAAAGGGCCCGCACAAGTACCAACATGTTCAAGGCGTGGTGGGGTTGTAGGGGATGGGGGGGGAGGGGGGTTGTAGGGGAGGAAATTTCGTAATCAACTGGTGGAGATTTTGTAATCAGAGCTGTGGGAGGGGAGGGGGGGTGGTCTAATTATAGCAGCCAATCAGAGGCCAGATCTATTTATAGCGACCTATCAGAGAAAAGTAGGTCAAATTGGTCTCATACGCCGGGCTAGACTACTGGCAGCCTATACTAACACAAGAGTAGCGCTTCAGACCATGTGGTCACCGAAGTGGGCTATTAGCGTGACTAAAAAGCGTATAACTTAGTCCAAAAAAGAAATAAAACAAGGTGGAATAAAATAATATGTATATATGTGTACATAAAGTTCTATTGCACCTCGTTTTACTATTATGTAGACCCCTTAGCATTTGAGTTTTGTACATATACCAGGGATATTCAATCTTTTTCAACTCACGGTACATTGACAAAGGCGCTAAAATTTTTAAGGCACACCATCACTTTTTTTAAGGAGATTCTATCATTAATATATAACTAGTATCAAGATTGTGTTTTAAGAAATCAATAGCTAAAATTTTAACTATTATCATTATTTTTAAAAATAATGTAGATAGTGGATTCAAAAAGATTTATTTCTAGTCCATATTTTTTTTCCTGGTTCTTTTTGATATTCCCTCAAATTCCCGCGGCACACTGTTTAAAAAACTGACATAAACTATTCAAAAATGTAGCATGGCTGCGATTATGGATCTGTAAGCCTCTATTTTTTTTTAAACCATCCCAAGACATTTAAATTGTGGATCATATAAAATGTGTGTGTCTTTTTTTCTAAATATTCCTTAATATCATAAGAAATTGTCATTTTAATTCGAAAATATTTGTAAAAAAAACTTACTTTAGAAAAATGTTGTTATTACCTACGAAAACGTTTCAGCTGCCCTCCTTTTGAACTGACGACACCTCAAACTAACGTCCTACAGGTGTGAGGTCCCCCCCCTCCCCCTTTTCATTCTTTCAGACGTGTGATTCTCCACGCCCTTCCTTTTAGAGAGAAGTCACTGTGTCAACCCCTGAAGGAACAGACAATACCAACACCTCCCCAAGGGGTAGGTGGTGTCGCGGTGATATTCATCAAAAAAAAAGACGTCTCACTGCCCCCAACGGTGCAGAGCATGCCACTAAGTAACCGTGACCAATGGCCCCCGTTCAAAACCAGCGGCTCCTCCTGATGGTACTCACCACAAAGACGTCATGACCACCTTCTTTCTATCCGAGCGTGCCGAATTAACACCCCCCCCCCTCCCGACTGAATCTCTCGACAATCGTCATCTCTTTCCCACCCCTACCCCCCTTCTTATTCTCCCGACAACACAATTTACTTACCACTATACTTCTTGTTATGGCCGGAAATAGGCGAAGATGCTCACTTTAGAAATGGAATAGTGAATAACATGAATTATTGTGAGTTTGTTATAGTGAGGTGAAAAGGAATGGGGGTTAAAATTCGTATTTTTACAGCTTTTTATAGAAAAAAAACCATATTTTTGACTAAAATAAATAATACTAGTTGAATGTAGTGGCCTTGAGGTAAAGTGCTTGTCTCAGGACCCGATGTTCGTTGGTTCAAACCCAGACACGGTCGACGGATTTTTCTTGAGCTATAAAAAACCCGTAGCACAATTTACTTCGGAAGGGAAGTAAAGCCGTCAGTCCCGTGTCGATTGGGGCATGTAAAAAAAAATCTGGAAGGTGTATGAAAATACCTTTACCGGCAAAGTTGGTAAGCCCTTTTGCTCTCGCTCATAGAAATTCCCGTGTGCTGATATAATCAGTCGGTTCAGAAAATCCACGTTTAATACTACGTTAAATACGTTAAGTAATAAAATTAAATAATACCAGCAAGCCCGAGCGCAAATTGTTCAATACTTAGGTAAAAATAGAGAAAAACAAATTATTTTCTTTATTAAAGACTTTGTCTAAACCAAAGAAAAGAAATATTTTTCTCAAATTAATTAAACATAAGAGAGACATAATTGTTAGTGTTAAAGAAATTATATTTAAAAATTGAAAATATATAACATAGGCTTACACATGAGGTGTTCATATTTACAAAGTGTTTGAGAAAACTTCAGTATAGACAACGTAATTTGCTACAATTTCACCCCGTAGCCCCACTGGTTCTAGAGATGTGTACGGGGCGGGAAGCGGTTGGAGGGGAGGAGGATTTTTTTCAGGCAAGGTCTCAAGGGGTACCCCAACCTTAAGTTGGGAACCATAGCCCCAGCGGTCCCGGATATGCATCTGGGGAGGGATGGGGGCTGAATATGGTTTGGAGGGGTGAATTTTCTTTTTGTAAGGTCTCAAGAGGCACCACCCCACTATAAGATGGGTCCCATAACCCCAGTTATTCCGGAGATTTGTCTGCTGTAAAGAAGGGGGTGGAGAAAATGATTTTTTGGAATTTAAGTATAAATTTCTGTAATATTAATAGTGGTTATACTGTACTTCTTCAGGTCAACACGTTTCTATTGAAGTCCTCATTTGTCATTTTAGAACCCCCAAAAAAAGGTCGATATTGGGTCTGACAAGAATATATATATACACTCTTGTGGGTTGATAGAATATAGATACTGCTTTGTTAAATACGTTTAGATTAATTTTCAAACGCTATTTAAGAACGTGGATCATATCCGGCTCGCGCGAGGTATTATGGGAACAAAAGGGAAAAGAAAAGATCTACGATATTTCAGAAATATGTGCAGTACATTCGTATTTGAATGATTACTCGACATTTTCCGCGGTGACGATGGGGGACAAAGTGACAAAGTTTCTTGTTAATAACTACAGTATGTCCCTGTTATGACAGAACGAAGATTTGTGAACAGTGCTTATCTGTACGGATTATACTCTTATGTATTAATTACGCTAATGGTTTTAGGGATTGGAAAGGTTATAATTAAAGTAAGTATACCTGCATTTTCATGGAGGGAGAGTGTAAAACCATCGAGGAAATACCCACACTCAGTACACCCCACCCTCACAGTGTACCCACACTCAGTACACCCCACTCTCAATATACCCCACCCTCAGTATACCCCACCCTCAGTAGACCCCACCCTCACAGTACACCCCACTCTCAGTACACCCCACCCTCACAGTACACCCCACCCTCAGTATTCCCCACCAGGATTTCAACCCCGATTTACCCGTCATCGGCAGCCTGTTTGTTTATAGAGTAGCACCTTAGACCATGCGGCCACCAATGTGGGTATTTATTTAGTTGAATGATACACTGATAGAGAATATATCCCGGATAGATTAATAGGTAGGGGGGTCGACATGTAAAGTTATTTAACAAGTGTTCGAATCCCGTCCAGGTGTCATTTTTCCAAATATACAACAAAAAAAGATTTTTTTTGCTACATTAACTATTCACAAAAAACAAAGTTGAAAATAACGGCCGTATGAACGAACAGTACTGTGTATAGCATATTTATTGGTAGCTATTTATTTAATAGTCACCATCATTATTTCAGTACAAGTTTATCTAGTGAATCAATTTTGAAAATATTGTCCGTGTATATGTGGTATAAAACCCTCCCCACCGGCTAAACAAAGCACAGTAGAGCATGGTGTGTACCCCCGTCCCCTCACCCCCCTTTTCGTGATATGTTGGCGAGGAAGGCCCCCCCGAGAGTGATTATCATCATTACAGCAGAACGTTCATTATCCTGGTTAATTAGGGTTGGGGTTGGTTTGTCCTGATACTTGTAAAGCCTGATAATTGGGCATTGAAACATATAAGCTTCTTTCGACCTTTGGTAAGTCATACTGGTATATATAGCCCACACAAAGGATGCATATACAATCACATGTGTTAATATTATATAATGTGTGAGTGTAAAAGAACACACACACATTATGTCCGTCCGCTTTATCCGGATCACAGCTAGCATCTTCGTAAATACGATCCGGATAATTGGTTGTTCCTTTAAATTAGTAATAATAATAATAATAATAATAATAATAATAATAATAATAATAATAACAACAAACAACTGTTTCCAACCTGTGGCCGAGTAAGATTAGTAAAATGCCTCAATCTTCCTTTATCCGCCCACCATTCTTCCTCCATCCACCCACCATTCTTCCTCTATCCACCCACCATTCTTTCTCCATCCACCCGCCATTCTTCCTCTATCCGCCCACCATTCTTCCTCTATCCGCCCACCATTCTTCCTCTATACGCCCACCATTCTTCCTCCATCCACCCACCATTCTTCCTATTCCACCTTTCTCTATCCTCCCACCATTCTTCCTCTATCCGCCCACAATTCTTCCTCTAACTACCATTCATTCTTCCTCTATCCTCCCACCATTCTTCCTCTATCCTCCCACCATTCTTCCTCTATCCGACCACCATTCTTCCTCTATCCACCCACCATTCTTTCTCCATCCACCCGCCATTCTTCCTCTATCCACCCACCATTCTTTCTCCATCCACCCGCCATTCTTCCTCTATCCGCCCACCATTCTTCCTCTATCCGCCCACCATTCTTCCTCTATACGCCCACCATTCTTCCTCTATACGCCCACCATTCTTCCTCCATCCACCCACCATTCTTCCTCTATCCTCCCACCATTCTTCCTCTATCCTCCCACCATTCTTCCTCTATCCTCCCACCATTCTTCCTCTATCCGCCCACAATTCTTCCTCTAACTACCATTCATTCTTCCTCTATCCTCCCACCATTCTTCCTCTATCCTCCCACCATTCTTCCTCTATCCGACCACCATTCTTCCTCTATCCACCCACCATTCTTCCTCTATCCACCCACCATTCCTCCTCCTTTAATTTCTTCTATTCTTCTCCTCTCAGCCGTACACCTTCTGTTATCCACAGTAATATTGACCCCAAAGGGAGGCCACATAGTTTAATGGTGTCTGGCAAGAAATAAACAGGATTTCCTACAATAGTGAGGTAAGAGTTCGAATCTCAGTCGTTTGTATTGGGGTGATTTTACAAACGGGAAACGGTCCCTGTGGTTTTGATAATCTCCTATGCACCGAATGCGGGTGCATTACTCTTAATATTTAACCCGTTGAATAAACCGATTAAAAAAAAGTGTCTTGGAATGATGTCAGTATAAGTTGAGCTTGTAAAAACTGTACCTGTGATCTGTTTTCGCTTCCCATTTGACCATTTACATGTAGGTTCTTCTCAATATAACTCATTGTAAATGTATCTCTGTTTATATAAGGCCAATGGGTGTCTTGATGAGTGGCAAAGATTTACATATATAGTTTAGACAAACTCTGCTTACCCTGGCAACATTTCGCGACACGACACTGATAAAACAGCCATTGTGTTAAAAACATTTGGAACCATTATGAAACAACAATAAAAACATTATTATTACTAATGGTGGGTGGATGGAGGAAGATTGAGGCATTTTACTAAACTTACTCGGCAACAGGTAGGAAACAATTGTTTATTATTATTATTTGTTAGGCAATAGTAAGGAAGCTGTTGCAATAAATGCAGACATTTTATTAGAGACTGGTAAGGAAATAGGTTTAGAAGTGAACACTGAAAAGACTTAGGGCCAGTTTCATAGTCAGATTTAGTACGCCTCAAGTGCGGCGCTATACTAAATACAAGACGTCACCTACCTGGAATTGAATGGAATGGGCCAGTTTCATATGCGAAACTGGCCCATTCCATTTTGGTCTAGGTAGGTGTCGTCCTGTATTTAGTATCGACTCGCACTTTAGGCATACTAAATCTGACTATCAAACTGGCCCTAAGGCCCAATCTTACAATGTCACGTTATTATATTAGTTAGGGCTTAACCTAAGGTTAAGTGATAACAACCACTACTTTTGATTTTACAATGTTTGGTTAGCGCTAATGTCCACGTAAAAGTGCTCGTAGAGTTGACGCGAGGTCTACCTTCCGGTTAGCAAACATAACGTCTACATTAACAACGTTAAACACTCCGTCATATTGTTTTCAAGGCAACTGCTATTATTAAAGTTAGGTTACATTTATTTGTATTATGAAATGGGTGATTTATTGTTTGATTATTATGAATTTGAAAAATGAATTTCAAGTTCTAAGGAACCCAAGACTTTTAAAGACCGAAGAGATACAGTAATATTGGAACGAAAGAATGTCCTACAAATTTTTAATGAGGAAGAATCATTTTACGTTTTCGTTTAAACAAAAATAAAGTTTTAGATATTCTTGAAGTGATTGGACACCAATTAGAATTGTTTATTTTAAAATCGTTTGTTTGTATTCATCTATCAATTCAATTAGCAAAATTTCCTCTTCTTTACTAAAATTTAAATTTCGTGTTTATTATTTTCAACAAACGTTTTAGCGGACAAATAAATATGATTAAAGATAGCAGATAACCTTAAACAGTCTTAATAAATTGGATTTGATTTGATCGATTTGTTTTCATAACAGTTCCATAGACGTTGTGATGACTTGCTTATATTCTCTATGGTAAAATTAATGCTATTACTCGGTCAGTAAATTATTGACAACTCATCTGCTTTCAAGGAATGTAAAGCTCAGAATTTAATATACAAAACAATAAATCAAATATAGCAGAATAATTACTGTGGACAGGACATGCAGTGGGAATGGAATATTTTAGAACCCTGTTCAGGATATGGACTGGCAAACCCATTGGAAAGTCCTAGACGCGGCTGGGAGAGTAACATTAGAATAGACCTGAAAGAGATAGGGTGTAATGAGGTGGACTGGATAGAACTAGCTAAAGATAGGGATAGGTGGCGTACTTTTGTAAGTGCAGCAATTAACTTTTGAGTTCCTGATGCCATAGATTAAGTAAGTAAGTAACCAGCAAAAGTTAAAGACAGTGCAAAGATTCGAAATTTCGAACCTAAATAGATCTCAGATTCACATTTGATAGAATTTAATTCAAAATTTGACTCTAAAATTAAATCATTTGAATTGGGCTTTTTGAAGAAATCAGCCCAGTTATTTAATTTTACGAATTTCGTAAAGATTTAAAATCTAGCCATTATTTAAAGACAAGTCTTTGACCTTATTTCTTACTGAACTAATTTTTTTTCCAAACCATATAATTTTGACTAAATTCTATTTGGATATGATAACAGTTCATTATAAAACATTCAATTCTAAACATTTGGGTGTAAAATATTCTATTCGAGTCACTTATATTTTAAATATCCGGCTACTATTCATTCGAGTAGTAAGTGAAGATTTGGATTCGATTACAGATATTGATAATTTTGTATTCGTTAAGGCCTAAAAAATAATAATCACCACATGTGTTGGTTGAGGTCGTTTAGAGAAATGATAATGTTTAGACATCAATAAATGGTATGGTGCAGCACACAGGCCTTCTCCCGCTTTTATCTTAAAATAGTAATTTACTAAAAACTTTAAGTTTTCTGAAAAAAATAATAGGTGTATACATGTTTTAGAAACACTACCCCGAAAGATAATGAATAAATAATATATACTGTCCCTTACTTACTCTATGCATTAAGAACTAGGAACACGGTTACAGAAAAATACATCTTTGTCCATCAAAGAGCATAAGAATATAATTCATTTTCAAAGTCCTGAATTAAGAAGTATATATATTTGATTATAACTCAGAAACTATATGTTTTATAAAAATATATTTCAAGTAAAAGATTGTATATTTAATAGTACTACAATTGTACAGTGATAAATTATTTTTATCTCAAATAGTTGGGAGAAATGATGAAAATTGGAAAAATGTCCTTTTGTAAAGTACCCTCAAAGTAATTTTATTAGAAAATGAGAATTGCCATCTTGTTTGTGATAATAAATAGTGTCTAGATATAACATTTAATTATAATCGCTAACTCCAAATTTTGAGAAAATAATTTTTTTAATCTTTTTTCCCTTCAGTAAACTACCCTTAAATTTAGGGTTAGACATCTAATTACAAAAAATCCTTGGGGAGACTTTATGAACATCCCAAATACAAAGCTATAGCCCGATCTGTAATGTTTTGGCTCTAGCCCAAGGTACATACATCCGGCATCATGAAAACTACTTTTTTCAGTTTAAGGGGGTCATGATGAAAAGTCGAACATTTATCAAAATCTCAAATTCTAATTTTTGATGATCACAATAATTTATCTTCGAGGTTTCTAGAGAAAGTAAAAATACCAAGTTTTTATTCTGATTATTTCCTAACATTCCAATAGAGTGCCTGACAAAGTAGAGAATGAAATATTTCTTTATCCCCAACTTCACGCGGGGCATCACCAAAACTGGCTCTCTCTTCGCTCCTATTGTTCTCGAAACCGCTTATCCTATACGGCAGTAAAAAAAAAAAAAAGATAAATGAAGGTGGCAAAGGGCCAACTAACACAGTGGAGCCAACAATGCAGGGTTTCAATTAAGTTTTAGGACTCCCAGAGATGTTGCACTCGGCGTGTGGGGCGGTGCCCCCCCCCTTCCCATGCACACAAACCTTTTCATTAGAGTTAGGAGATGATTTGAGAAAGAGGGCTTGAAGGGAGGGGGGAGGGGGAGAATGAAATCTGCGTGAAATTAAATGAGCGTGACGTGTGGTTCAGGACAAATAACCTTAAAAAAAAAAAAGATACCAAGAAACGATTATCATCAACTTAAAATTAACTTTCAAACTATAAAGCAATAAAATATTTGACGTCTCTATAGAAAAAAATAAAAAATAAGATAATTTTTTATATGAGATTTTTTTTATCGTATTTGTCTGTATCTGTGTTTAAATATTACATCACATATCTCAAAGAAACAAAAGTTAGCTATACAAATGGTCACGTGGTATTGGTTGTAGGGCTCAAAATACACTGGTGTGGCGTTGACAAAGAGGTCAAGGTTCAAATCTTGGACGGATGCACTAAGGAGTAGGTTTCCCATGTAATTTACTACTTTTCTCTTAGGTGAATGCCGATAATTTATTTTCAATCACTATCCACTCACAATAGTGTAAGCCGTTAAACAGTTCCTACTACTAAAATAATGATTATTTTATATTCTTTAAATTTAAAAAAATGGCATATGGACATGGAATAGAACCCGGGACTTTGACTTTGTACGTCAATGTTCTTCTAGCCACTGAGCTATCCAGGAATCGACCCATGCACAAGGTCATTCTTCACTCATATTTTAAGGCAGATTCTGTGATGGACGCCAGCTACATATATATATTATCAATTAATGTCACTAGTTATCAGACAACGCAGCCATCTTTGACTCAGGGAAGATTTATGCTGCTAGTAGTACAATGACAACTGCACGAATGAGCATATCATTATGGATTAAATAGCAAAGTTATTGGTACACTAATCCAAAGGTACTGGGCTCGATTCCAGAGTTCAGATGTCATTTTCCAATTTAAAGAATACTAGTGGCTCTTTGCAGAGATATCTGCAAATTATCGCACTAATATATATATAATATATTATATTTTTTTACTGGGAAAAGTTCTATAGAATTAAGCCTCATTCGACTTTCTAGTTGAAGATTTATTCGTCAAAGGCAACTTTCCATTGATTATGACCGGCATCCAAAGAGAAATAAATATTAATCCAAAGAGAAAATTGTGATATGTTCGGACCAACAAATAAAGATTGAGTTATTATATTTTAGCCAAAGAGTTATATTTTATTTAGAGATTTACAGCCATGCAGCAATTAACGGTTTCCATGGTGATTAAACAAAGAATGAAAAACTGAAAATTCTCTGTGAAAATCAGCTTTTCGCGGAAAACTACTATTTTCCCCGACATCCTGGACTCCTAACGGTTAAAATGAGTGGTCGTTTTGTCAAAATCTGTTCATTTATTTCCTCGTTATCAAATTATATATAAGATGATATTTAGATTCGGATATAGACGTAATTATCAAATATAATAGCTTGAATATTTAATCCATCGTGGACTATTTTGTTTGGGAACCAAACAAACAACTTCTTATCGCTAGTTTATAT
Organism: Timema podura; assembly: GCA_033556935.1. Lineage (NCBI taxonomy): Eukaryota > Metazoa > Arthropoda > Insecta > Phasmatodea > Timematidae > Timema > Timema podura. The sequence goes on from JAVRXN010000005.1 coordinate 10,197,678, forward strand.
AGCAGCAAAACTAGGAAGTCACATTTGATATACAGTAAAACGTCTAAGGCACTGTATAACGCGAGCGATTAAACGCGAGCGGCACCACTTAAAGCGAAGCGGGGCAAGCTAATTGAACGCTTGGAATTCAGCCGCGTCGCTGCCATGAGGTGACTATATAATTATACGTACATATTTTAAGGCAATGAATGAGTCATATTAATTAATACACATTGTAATGATTTTATAATTAGTAGGCCCTACTGTAATACAAAATTAATATAGTTACAGTTTGTCAATATATATAGATTTTAAAAATAGTTCTAAACTTAGATTTATAGTGTGATTTCACTATATAATATTAACCGGCCTCTTGGCGTGGTGATCAGTGTACTTGTCTACGAACACAGGGTTCCCGATATAGATTCCCGGCTGGTACTTTGGGTATTTTTCCCAAAAGAGGAATTACTCCAATCATCTTCAAGGTTTGGTTGGTTAGGCTTAAGTTAGGTGTAAGTTTTTCCACTGATTCCACACCCTCATACTCACTATCACCATCACATCATCTCATCTCTACATGGAAAGATCCTCCACGGAAAGGATGTACTATTAGTACATTCGGGCGTCCCCTGGACAACGGTACATTAGTACTGGATAATATTTCCACTACTGGGCTACGAATGATGTAGTCCAGACGCGCAGTGTTATTATGCTTCATACTACTACAAAAATGTATTATAATAATTTAAAATGTCATAAAATGGCCAAGATATGTAAAAAAAAACCACTATAATTGTGTAGCATTTCTCAATTACATAGCTACAATATAACGAAACAACCCTCCTGATACGTAATGATTATGCAACTCTTCAAACAGGAATGAATGACGTGCAGTATCTAAATTTATTTCAAATGAAATAAACAATAGCATTGTACTTAACACACAAATATTTTTTTAATATTCAAACTAAAGTTCTTTAATTTGTATTTGGCTTTCTCATTTTAAGAGAAAGTTTTGTAATCGTGAAAAAATCCATTTTGATATCATGATGCATCTTTAAGTTTTGTGTGCCTCCGAACCAAAAAAAGTGAATTTTACCACTCTGTCTGTCTGTCTGTCTTTGGCAACGGATACAAAAATGTGATATGGATTTTGTTCAAACTCAATATTTAGATTTTATAGGGACCTCAGGACAATATTTTTGTTATTTTTTTACAAATTACAAAGAATTTTAGGGTAGTTTATAAATAATTTAGTTTTGAAAATTTGAAATTTGTTAAAAATATTTTAACAATTTGGCTTAAAGTTTATAAATAAAGAGTTTTTTATTTTGTTGTTTATTGTGATGTGTTTATTTTTAAGAGTAAAATTTACTTAAGAGTAATTTATTGAAAAGCTATTTTTGAACAATTTTTTCGAATTTATAATACACAATATAAGAAAGTTTGTGTGATGTGTCGTACAATTTATCTTATATAATATTAATAATAAATTAATGTTTAAATATGTGTTTATCATAAAAATAATATTGTTTATTATTATAAGTAAAAATTGTTCGTTTGTTAAAACACATTTTCTTGAAAAATGGAGCCACACATTTTTATATTATGGTTATAATTGTATTGCCATAACACATTAATACACCAATTATTTACAATTCATATTGAATTTAAAAAACTGCAAGGGAAAACACGTAAAATAAGTTTCTCGTTATTTAATTAATCAAGTTTATTGATGAATTGAAGCAGTTTTTCATCTTAAGAACGTTTTGCTATGAGCAATCTAAGGATTTATTATTATTTCAAGTGAAATATTATATTATTTTATCAAACATTATTTCTAAACAGTATTATGGAATGTATATAGATTTGAAAATCGCGTATGTGTTTATAGTTTATTTTAAAATTATTGGATTATATAGAACGTTTAGTGTGAAACTTTATTAAATTAATACTTCAAACTGTTGTCGCTAGAGCTTAAAAAAAAACACATATCAGATTTAAAATCTTAGATTTTAACACATATTTTGTTAATTAACTCTAACTGAACCACCGAAATGAAATGTAAGAAACAAATGATTCATCATCTGACAACTGTGTAAAATAAAATTGCGTCTGAACAAGCCAATAATAAATGAGCCCGCTTATGAACTTTCTACCTAGTTACGTGAAGCCATTGCTGTAGGCGGCGCCACTTAATACACACACACGCAATCTATTCAATGTCGGCAAACGCGTCAGGAGTAATTATGACACCAGCCTAATAACAAGTCACTCTAGGTGGTGCATATTAACGATAATAAGGGCGACACGTAGGTGCTCTGACCAGACCACACGCATGGTAACTTCTCGAACGTTGCGTGTGTGTGTGTGTTTACTACTTAGGATGCCATGCCCTCAACAACGTAAATTGCACACTTAGTCCGGACAGGTACAAGTTCTGGTATGTTTTAGTTTATAATTATGGTACAGTGCCAGTACTTGTTAGTGATGCCTTTCAATAACATAGATTAAGGCTAATGTTGAGCTAAATTATCTGTGATTAAATTAATATGGTGTGCAAGGATAATATTAAATTAAACTATATCAGATTTAATGAATATGGTGTGCAAGGATATTAAATTAAATTATTTATGATTAATTGAAGATGCTGTGCAAGGATAATATTGAATTAATTTATCTAAGATTAATTGAAGATGCTGTGCAAGGATAATATTGAATTAATTTATCTAAGATTAATTGAAGATGGTGTGCAAGGATAATATTAATTAAACTATCTAATATTAAATGAATATGGTGTGCAAGGATAATATTAAATTAAACTATATCAGATTAACTGAATATGGTGTGCAAGGATAATATTAAATTAAATTATTTATGATTAATTGAAGATGCTGTGCAAGGATAATATTGAATTAATTTATCTAAGATTAATTGAAGATGGTGTGCAAGGATAATATTAATTAAACTATCTAATATTAAATGAATATGGTGTGCAAGGATAATATTGAATTAAACTATATATGATTAAATGAATATAGTGTGCAAGAATAATATTGAATTAATTTATCTAAGATTAATTGAAGATAGTGTGCAAGGCTAACCTTGAATTAAACAGTCTAAGGTTAAGGGAATAAGGTGTGCAGGGCTAACATTGAATTAATCTATCTCAGATTAAGTGAATAAAGTGTGCAAGTTAAATATTAGCAATCAGTCTGTCAAGGATGATCTGTAATTTAATGACAACTTTTTCTCTTCGTTTAATAAGTTTAGCATCTAATACCGCTCGCTATACTTATGACGGATATTCAAAAAGTGTTGATACCACCATGCGAAGAAAATTGAACTGACTCATAGAACTTATTATGTACTGTAATTATTTATTTTTAGTTACAGCAAAACACATTGAGTTGAGTACAACAGGTAAATATTAAACATTTATTATCAGATATCACTGTTTCTTAGTTCTTACCATTTTATTTTAACTTTGAGCTTATTAACCTAATAAAATACATTTAATTTGACTTAATAGTTGGGTGACCTGGTGGTCTAGGGGTAAGGTGTCGGACTTCTGTGCTGAGGGTCCGGGGTTCAATCCTCGGTCCCGGCACAGATTTATCTGATTGCCAAACCCTTCCTTCACTTCTGACAAGACGTGTATTAATCACAACTTGTGAATGTGTGGAATGCCAGGCCCCCCCTACCGTGGTTCGGATTCCATGTTAAACTGTAGGTCCTCCATTTCATCTCACAATCACCCTACCATTGCACATTAGCGTAAGTGCGTATAACCCGAACGGGTAGTAAGACGCGGTGCTAATAATATATATAATATGACTTAATAGTTTTCCTCCGTTTTCCGAAAAGTGTATTCGAATTATCCGGAATTTCGGACCACCGTACAGTAATACGAATTTAGTGGCAACCCTATTGAAAGTACTGGGATGGAGTAGTATTCCATTCTTTTTAACGAATGCTTATGAATTAATTAAGATTCTCTTAACTATTATTCTTCATTCCAATCAGAGTAGGTCGTTAGCGCGAACAAGTTCGAGTACCCTCTTCAGAGGACCCGTGGTCTAACGCGCTACTCTCGTAGTAGACTAGACTGCCGATGATGGGGAGATAAAGGTTCGAATCTCGGTCGGGTGTACTGAGGGTAGTTTTTTCCAAAATGGTTTTCCACTCTCCCTCCACGCAAACTCAGGTACACTTCCTCTAAATATAACTTTACTAATCCCTAAAATAATTAGCGTATTTAGGTCATAAGCGTATAACCCGAACGGGTAGTAAGACGCGATGTTAAAATATTATATAAAAATTAGGCGATATTAGAATGTTCTAATAATAATAATAATAATAATAAATAATACTTAGCACCGCGTCTTACTACCCGTTCCGGTTATACGCCTAAGTACTAATTACGCTCAAGGGTTAGTAATTGGGAAGGTTGAATATAGAGGAAGTGAACCTACCCCAGTTCACCTGACGGAGATTCGAACCTTGATCTCCCCGTCCTCGGCAGTCCAGCTCAAAACGAATCTAGCGCGTTAGCTAACTACACCACCGAGGTGAGTTATATTATTATAAAGAACTCAACAAATTTTCTAAAGATTTAGTATCATGTTGTTAATTTTTTTCCACAAGATTATATCATAATTCCAATAAAAAAAACGTATTTACTTTCTCGAATGAAAGTCAGATTTTGGTAGTCTATGGTAGAATCAAACGTGATAAAGAGTAATGTGACCACAAAGATCGTGCGTGTTGCGTGTACTTATTTAGCACCGCGTCTTACTACCCGTTCGGGTTATACGCTTAAGTACTAATTACACTATTGGATTAGGAATTGGGAAGGTTGAATTTAGAGGAAGTGAACCCGCATTTGCGTGGAGGGAGAGTGGAAAACCATTTAGGAAAAACCACCCCCAGTTCACCCGACCGAGATTCGAACCTCGATCTCCCCGTCCTCTATGGTCTGGCTCAACACGACTAGCGCGTTAGCCAACTACGCCACCGAGGCGGGTGTGTTGCGTGTAAATGTATATGATGCATGCTCTACGAACACGTGATTAATTACGATTCAAGTGCATGATATGGTGTTTTTTCCCTCTCACGCGCCGGATATAATAGTTTGTTCACATTAACCTCAAACTTTAACTTAAAGTTCATATTTGATTTGTAGACATTCGATCAGAAAATATGTTTCATATACGTCGGGCAAGGCGGATCATAATAAGATCACGTGTAAAAATTACGGAACATACTTGTCAGAGGGATGATATGCGTGGTTTAAAAAGTAGCATACATTTATTTGTAAATTACTCAAAATGCCACAAGTCTCTTACGTCCTGTCACAAGGCCGTAGCCAGGGGCAGGTTTTGGGGGTTCAAACCCCCCCTGAAATTTTATGAACAAAATTTATATGACTTTATTTATGGTTCAAACAATATCAAAATTAAGATACAAGTACAAATTAGGGGGCTTTGTTGCCATAAAAAAAAACACTTCAGATAGCTTCTAGAACTGTTTATCATCTAGAATTTTTTCTAGCTTCCGGCAATTGGGGGATGTGCCCACTAAACCTTCCCCCCCCTTAGCCCCCCCCCCCCCGAAAATATTGGCTAGCTACGGCCTTGCGTCCTGACCTCCATTTCATCTCACAATCACCCTACCATTACACATTAGCGTAAGTGCGTATAGCTCGAACCAGTAGTAAGACGTGATAATAATAATAATTCAATGTAAATAAAATAAATGAATAATTCACTGTTTTCTGGAGTTTAAGGGCCCAAAAAATGTAATCCAAGCCTACTAACTCACAGTATGACTAATAAGATACATTTATGTTGTCCTCCAGGTTACCGCGAGTCAGCCTTCGCTTACGCCATCTCGTCAGCAGGCGTGGCGCACAGCGTGGCGAGGGCCTGCAGCATGGGCCGCCTGACGGCCTGCGGTTGCGATCCGAGCGGTTTTCGAGCCACGGCCCGTCGCAACTTCAACCCCGGGGGGCGAGGCAGGTCTAGGAATAAACAACCGCCCTCGCAGAAGAAGCAACCACAACAACCTCGGGCGAGCAGTCGCTGGAAATGGGGTGGATGCTCGCACAACGTCGACTTCGGGGTTGACTTCTCGGAGAAGTTTCTGGATGCCAAAGAGAAGGCTGGGGATATCCAGTCTCGGATAAACCTTCACAACAACCAGGCTGGTCGACTGGTGAGTAGTGCGTGGAGGGGGTAGGGTTGTAGTATCGAAAAAATTATTATTATTAGCATCGCGTCTTACTACCCGTTCGGGTTATACGCACTTACGCTAATGTGTAATGGTAGGTTGATTGTGAGATGAAATGGAGGACCTACAGTTTAACGTGGGATCCAAACCACGGTGGAGGCCTGGTATTCCACATATTCACAAGTTGTGAATAATACACGTCTTGTCAGAGGAGAAGGAAGGGTTTGGCAATCAGAGGATTAAACCCCGGACCCCCAGCACAGAAGTCCGACACCTTACCCCTAGACCGCCAGGTCACCTTGGTATCGAAAGAAAAATATCGATAACAGTTAAGTATTGATATCGAAATTTTAATCTGGAAAAATATATCTTTTTATCTAGTAATAGCAATCTCTACTTTTGCATCATAATTATATTTTCATATTTATTCAAGCACTGAAAATTATTGTGATTTAACCATGTTATAGTATAATTAGTCCTATCGCGCCTATGTTAATGTTGAAACTTAGGCAGTAAGATAGATCCTACTGTATGATGGATATTATAAAAGGTTTTACCATACACTCGTCGTTTATATACTCTATCAAGATATATTACTAACTATTGACAAATAATAGAAGAATGAATGCCCTGCTTCATCTCCTTAAACAACGCACATTAAACTTTTCTGTTCCGGCTGCTTGGGGCGCCCTTGAGCTGACTGAGTTCATTGAGTTCTACAAAAGCTTATTTTGTTTAGTTTGTGTTGACCGTGGTCATTGATAAAGGAAGGGGTAGTAAGACTGGTCGCCCGGTCAGGTATCAGGTTGTATTGATAAACAAACATGAAAGAACAGCTCTGAATTGTGATGAACTAAAAGAGAATGAATGGCTACAGTTGCTTCTTGCTTGTCATACAGAAAATGAGTGAGAATTGAGAAATAGTGTCATTTGTTCTTCCTCCACAATCCACTCTAGTAAACATTCAGTTTCAGCCTCAGTGAAGATAGCAAAAAAAAAGTTGTTTCTTTTGATACCGGAATATGAGTGCTAATATCAGTAAAAGTATCGGGTAAAAAAATATTTGTATCGAAAGGAAAATATCGAGATTAGTAAAGTATCGATACTTTTTTCACATCCCTAGTTGGGGAAGGGGAGTGGGGTGCTTATGGTGGACAAACATTGCACATAATTTATGTGAAAATCTAACAATTTTGTAGGATCAATCTCTGGTGAGTAAAAATCGTACAAATTTGGTACAGTATCCACAATCATTACTCTAATACTCAATTCACTAATATCACATTCAAAATAAAATTTTTTAGCACCACGTTTTACTACCCGTTCGGGTTATACGTTTATATACTAATTACACTAACGGTGTTAAGGATTAGGGAGGTTATATTTATAGAAAGTGTACCCGTATTTGCGTGGAGTAGGATTGGAAAAGTTTTGGAAAAAACCGCTCTCAGTAGGCCTACATCCGACCGAGACTCAAATTTATTTTTAAAAAAAACTTCTCACACGATTTTGAAATCCCAGTCTTTTATAACCAATATTTAGGCATCAGTTAAATTCTGTAAGAGATATTCGTTTAAATATATATATTTATTGTAACTAATAAGCCTACATGGTATTCATTGCAGGTGTTTTAAATCATGTCCTCATAGTTAATAATGAATTATCAAGGCCAAGCAAGTATTTCGGTCCATTCATTATCTTATTATATATACTCAACACGCAGAGTTTGTTTGTCTACTAAAGAAGGCTAGTATATGAGGGTGAAGAGGTAGTTATACTAATACTACTTCGTTGTAACATTCCCTCCTCTCCACATCACATACTCCCCCCCCCCCCCTTTCCAGTCATCCATTATTTGAGTATAACACCCAACAAAATTTGAATTCCATAACTCGAATAGTTTAGACTTCTCTATCTCTCTCTTTTAAAGAAATAAAGAAAAAAGAGATAAAGTATGCTCTCAAGTTCTTTCGGGAAAAGGTCTTGAATCGTTCGAAGAAAATGTGGCCACCAACGAAAGAACCCACAAATGTGTTTAATATATTTTATTTATTTTTACCTACAAAAAAATAAACCACACTCTATAATGTAGGTTAGTTCTTGGTTTACGCCCCTGTTAAGATTCGTGATATCTGGACCAATCCGAGACGAGGATCAAGGCAACCACCAACTGATGTTTCGATTGGTCATGGCTGTCTCGAGTTAAAAAAGTATGTGAGAGGTTTGTAATATACTACTCATAATGCGGTCGCAAGAAAGAGAGATTGTGTATGAAAGTAAAATAAGGGCTTAGTGTGGGACATAAAGGGGGGAGTGTGGAATGGGGGGCGGGCCGGGGGGGAGACACACCATGGGAAGTGTTTTCTAAGCCTACCTCACCTATCCTCTACTTTCTCTCTCTTTTCCACTGTATCTTCAGGTTAATTATCTCAAGAAGAAAACACGAAGAGTGGCTCTTCGCCGTCATGTTAACACGGTTTTTTTTTTCTTTAGTGTGTTATGTACTATAGAAATTGTTAGTTTTTTTTTTAGAAAAAAAAAAAAGGGGGGGGATTTATTTTTCTTTTGGGGTGCGAGGCTACTCCGCCTATTCTTGCCACTATGGTGGCCCCTTTTTTTTTTTTCGACATAGACAAAGGGATATAAACAAGGTTTTTACCGATGTTCTATTACTGTGTGTGTGTGGGGGGGGGGGGGGGGAATGCGCAGTTCGGACCACCCGCACGCGCACGGGATACTTAAGAGAGAGAAGAGAGAGAGTTCTCATTACCTGGGGTGTTGTTTGAGAGTCACGTGACGTCCGTCCATCCTTCACACACACACACACGCACACACATGCACACACTCTTGCGGTGTGTAGGACTATAATTCAACGTTAGGGAGTCCTAGGCTATCATATTTTTTTTTAAAAAACTACAACTTAAAATCATTAAGTAACAACAAATTAATTTTACTGGATGAAAATTGCGCACACTGATTTGTGACTCACAACCCCGACAACCGCGGATGAATCTTGGCTGTGGTAATCCGTTTGGACGTTATGACTCACACAACGTCTATCATCGCTGAAAGATTTGGCTTCGAGACCAGATAATGGTTCAGAATTTAAGAACCGTACATATATATATAGTCGAAATGTTTGAGGTCAGCAAATTCCCTCATTTGACCTGAATTGCTGAATTATTGGTGGACTCTCGAGATTTGATTATAGTCCAATTTTCATATATAACAGCTAACAGGTCCCATGGTATGGGGGTCAGGGCACCCAACTACGAGCCTAAGGGTCACGGGTTAGATTCCCGGCTGGTACCTTGGATAATTTTTCCCGAAAGTGGATTTACCCCAACGGTCGCCAGGGTTTGGTTAATTAGGCTTAAGTTAGGTTTAAGTGTTTCCATTAGGTCCACGCCATCAAACTATCACCATCACCTCATCTCATCAGGACATGGAAATATCCTCCACGGAAAGGATGTACGATTAGTACATTCGGGCGTCCCTGGACACGGTACATTAGTACTGGATAAGTTTCCCACTACTGGTCTACGATTGATGTAGCCAAGACGCGCAATATTATTTTTATCATTAGTACCTACTACCTAGTACATAAGCCTATATAACCCAAACAGTTAGTAAAACGTGGTACTAAAATCAAATGAAATACCAGTATAGTTACTTAGATTTTGCATTCAAAGTTTCGAGCAATAGAAACAATATGTATAGGCCTAGTTTAACGTGCAATGTTGAGATTGTGATTAAACTGCGTATTCAGTCTTCATTAACACGAGGCAATTAAGATCTCCCTTGTTGAAGCTAATAAATAGTAAAGCCAGATTGCAATTGGAATAATATTTTGTAGCACACAAAATAAATGTAGGTAGGTAGTTTAGTGAAAAGAAGTGATTCCTTGACATTATTTGTCAAGTGTGACCGCTAAAAACACATGCATTGGCATATCTAATTGCTTTTTGAATTCATTCAAGGCTTTTATTACAACTATTTGGCTCCGAAATAAACACCCCAACGGATTTTTTACCCTATTTATATACTAGATTAATTACATTTTAAGTTTATTTGAATAAAATAAAATTACTGTTTTAAAATATATAATTTTAATAATATCATACAATTTACACCACTGGAAATGAAACACGTTAGTGTAAGAACAAGGTTTTTCGAATTAATTATCTAATTTGTTTAGCTTTTCTACGTGCGCATTCGACCTTAGCGTACAGACCATGCCATCTGTCGGACAAAAAACCAACTTCAACGTCGCAGTGCTTGTGACGCGCGTCTTTTAAAATGTGTGTGAACGATGCTAACTTTTTTCTTTTTTAGAACGATAACTTATTAAATGGTTACTTTAACCTTGATTAGCAGTCATAATTACTTTGATAAGTATGTTTATTATAAAAAAAATCACAAACTAAACAAACACAAATATTATTCCAATATTAGTTGCTATAAGTTATTATAATCTCTCGGTGACATGGCGGTCTAGGGTTAAGGTGTCCGACTTCAGTGCTGAGAATCCGGGGTTCAAACCTCGGTCCCGGCACAGATTTATTTGATTGCCAAACCCTTCCTTCATCTCTGACAAGACGTGTATTAATCACAGCTTGTGAATGTGTGGAATGCCAGGCCTCCACCGTGGTTCGGATCCCACGTTAAACTGTAGGTCCTCCACTTCATCTCACAATCACCCTACCATCACACATTAGTGTGAGTGTGTACAACCCGAACAGGTTATTGAGTATTCACTGTTGTGTGATTAAGGAAAGTTTCCTTATTATATTACACATTTATGCCTTTCATGTTAATTTAATACAACTTGTACAACCTAATTTCACTAAAAACTGAATTTATTTATAATATTATTATTAATAGCACCGCGTCTTACTACCCGTTCGGGTTACACGTATTTACGCTAATGTGTAATGGTAGGGTGATTGTGAGATGAAATGGAGGACCTACAGTTTAACGTGGGATCCGAACCACGGTGGAGGCCTGGCATCCACATATTCACAAGTTGTGATTAATACACGTCTTGTCAGAGGTGAAGGAAGGGTTTGGCAACCAGATAAATCTGTGCCGGGACCGAGGATTGAACCCGGACCCCCATCACAATTTTATTTATAAACTAGCGGACCCGAAAGACGTTGTCCTGCTCGAACGTTGGCATTTCGTTTGGGTGACATAATTGATTTCGATAGTAAAACAAATACTATGTGATCATCACAATTACAAATTCACAATGAACTCCAATTAGTGAGTAACACAAGTATTACAAATTCAGTGTTTGTCAAGAAAACACAAAATTAAACATATTTTCATTTTTGGCATTTCGCCCACAACTCCACAAATATCAGCTGTACCGAAAATTTTTTTGAGGTTCCATGTTTTGATATGCAAAAAATCTTTAAAAAAAATCCCCCCCCAAAAAAATTCCCTAAAAAATAAAAATATATTCCTAGAACCCGATTGCAGCGCCACCTACCGGGTCCAATTGTGAATCTAAACCATCCACGGACCCATTAAACACACACAAAAAATTTCATTAAAATCGGTCCAGCCGTTTAGGAGGAGTTCAGTGACATTCACACGTACAGAAGAATTATATATATTAAGATATTGAGGTTGTTTGTACGTGTGTTGAGCAGGCCGTGTCGACCAACATGCAGGTCCGCTGCAAGTGCCACGGTATGTCCGGGAGCTGTGAGTTGAAGACCTGCTGGAAAGCCGCGCCAGAATTCAGGGTGGTGGGACAGGCCCTCAAAGAGAAGTTCAGGTCAGCGGTACTGGTGGACCAGTCAAACCTGGGGAACGGCTCACCCTTGCTGCTCTTAGACGGACCAAGGAAAGGAGGTACCAACTGGCAGAGGAGTCGCAACAACCACAGGAATAACAACAACAACAGGCGCAGGTATACGGCATTCACGATCTAAGTTTACTTGGATGACGGCTCAAAAAGTTACTAGAAATAGTCCCTAAAATATCACTACGCCAACAGCTGATATCTGTCACTGTCACTTGAGACAGCTGTAATGAAAACATATGGTAGTAGAGTATGAATGTGTTAGTTAACCACAGTAATTTAGCCAATATTATGCCTCCAAGAAATTTTGAAATTGAAATTTTTGAGTCACTAAGCTGAAATAAAACACTAGAAACCGATTATTATATATTAATATATATTATAATTTGAAAGAAAAACATTTTAAACTTATTAGTATAGCTGAAATAAAAACAATTTAAACTGATTTGTATAATCTGAAAGAAAAATAATTTAAACTGATTTATATAATCTGAAAGAAAAACATTTTAAACTGATTAGTTTAGCTGAAAGAATAACAATCTAAACTGATTTGTATAGTCTGAAAGAAAAACAATTTAAACTTATTAGTATATCTGAAAGAAAAACACTTTAAACTTATTAATATAGCTGAAAGAAAAACACTTTAAACTTATCAGTATAGCTAAAGAAAAACACTTTAAACTTATTAATATAGCTGAAAGAAAAACACTTTAAACTTATTAGAATATCTGAAAGAAAAACACTTTAAACTTATTAATATAGCTGAAAGAAAAACACTTTAAACTTATTAGTATATCTGAAAGAAAAACACTTTAAACTTATTAGTATATCTGAAAGAAAAACACTTTAAACTTATTAGTGTATCTGAAAAAAAACACTTTAAACTTATTAGTATAATCTGAAAGAAAAACACTTTAAACTTATTAGTATATCTGAAGAAAAACCACTTTAAACTTATTAGTATATCTGAAAGAAAAACACTTTAAACTTATTAGTATATCTGAAAGAAAAACACTTTAAACTTATTAGTATATCTGAAAGAAAAACACTTTAAACTTATCAGTATAGCTGAAAGAAAAACACTTTAAACTTATCAGTATAGCTGAAAGAAAAACACTTTAAACTTATCAGTATAGCTGAAAGAAAAACACTTTAAACTTATTAGTATAGCTGAAAGAAAAACACTTTAAACTGCTTAGTATAAAATGAAAGAAAGAATTATTACAAAGTATAATACACATTTAGCTACTAAATATATTAGGTCTATATTTTATAGTCACTGCACAAATTAATTTGTATGGTTTTGGAATGTTATTTATTATGTAATATGTTGTTTGTAAAACATGTTTAATAAAATGTTATTTTAAAGGCGCTTTAACACTGTAGGTTATCACCACCTTGTACCTTAATCCGGCAATAGCGGTACTGCCAGCACTTCTTCTTCACTGTCATTTTCGTTGTTGCCTATTTATATGATGAAAGGTTGAGTTCTATCATACATCCCATCTACAAACTACACCTCGGTCGAAGTCGTTGATTGCTTCAAATGAAACTCTTGTAGTAGGTTTCTTCTTTATCTTCGTTTGAGGAGTCGCCACTTCCTTTGGATTTTTCTTCCAATATCTGCAACAAAATTTATAAACAGTGGAATGTGTTAGTTATGGAAATACTTCTAGATAAACCAACATTATAATAACATGTGGAAGTAAATTAATTTCAAAGCTGCCCATTTTACATTATTATTGGGATTTCACGATGTCACCAATAATGAATTTTTGTTAAAATAAGTTTCACCAAAAAATTTAAATAAAAATCATATGCCCCTACAATCAAACACACAATTTAAAAACCAGTTTTCAAGAATATATGCAAACCTAACCTAATCAAACAATTTCAATAGAGCTATGCTACACTTTTATTATTATCTTGGTTTTAATATACAGCAATGCAAATTCACTTCAAACACATGTTCCACGAAAAGATAATTGCCTATTAAAATGTATACCTAGGGCTATATCCGAATAGTCCAGTACACTTGACTTGATGCAAACTTGATGAATGTACACTTATCACACACTTGAGATCGATAACAGCAACATACTATTTGGATGGCAAACTATCCTTTCCACACCCTAGAGTTCGCAGTGCTGCTTCCTACCAATGAACTTAGAAACTATTATATCGCCATCTATCAGCCAGTTATCACAGATCCCACTACCCTATGAACTCTAGCTCTACCAGACGAAAAAATAAACAATTGCCAGTCAAACACCGCATCAAGGTCGTGTGACTTTCTATCACCCTTGGACTCAAGGGTGTGTGAGGGATGCACCAGCACAATTCGTGACTATCTGGGTGGATCTACACTTGATCACTTGATTGCCAATTCAATTATCATGTAAACGTCAAGGGTTGATGGCGCGTGAAGTACACTATTTGGATACTGTCCTAGTTTATTTAGGTTATGATATGAAATTAATGACAAAAGATCACTGCCTATTACATGTCTGCCACTAATTCAGTCAAAACATTTGTTTGAATCAGGATTTAAATTTACAGAACAATATATCTATTGAAGAAAATAGGAACTAATAGCAAATCCATGGAATGTGGAACCTTCAATGTGATTAAATAAATCAATTGGGATGCTAGTAAAAAATATGCACTATTAATTCTAATATTTAATATTAGTTATCTACTCACTTCAATACAGTAGGTTCGAGAGTTACTAGAAGATCTGTAATTAACTGTCCTATATCCTCCCTTTGATTAATCCACAGTCAATCATTTATTTCAGTCCTCTTCCAAAGTTGATCATTTCCAATTGTCTTTAGTGATCTATAACTTCTCTTCCTTTCCCCCCCCCTGGGAACTCTTTATTAGAAACTCGCACAAGTAAAAAATCTCCTTAGAAAATTTCGCGAGATTAAAGTTAGTTAACCAAATTAATATTTGAACTAAAGAGAAAATATCTGTATACACAAAGTTATTCTTAAAATAATTAGTAATATGATCTAGGATTGAGTTTTTTTTACGTTAATAGAAAAGCCCAATAATAAAAATAAAAGATAGTTGAAATTAAAGTTATAAATTATTAAGATAGAGTAAGGCGTGGCCCTAACAAACTAGAGACTTAATTTAAAGTTAAAAATATAATAAACGCGCACAGTAATAAATTCTATGAAATATATTTTAATTAAACAAAGTTTTAATATTTATTTGAGTTCGTACACAAAGCTTATTTATCCTTTTATTCCAGTTAAAATAATTATTATTCAGAGCACTTTCACAAAAGGTTCTAACAAATATGACTTTAAAATGGCGACCAACAAATATTAACCATGTGGTTTTGATGATGACGTAAACAAGTTGTTTGAAATGGTGCACCCACGCAGTAGATAGTTATATTTTATTCAGTTAAATATTTCTAAAAACAATAAACTAATAATAAAATAGTTAATTATATATAAAATAAATTACAAGTATTTTATCTTTACCAAGTAAATATGATGCATGTATTAAAAGGTATTAATGCATGCACTTTATTAGACAGAGAAGTAACATTCCAAAACCAAGAATAAGTACTTTTAAAATATTGTTTCGGATTGGGTAAAAGAAATTATTAAAAGTAAAGAAATAATGTGAGAAAACTTAAGCTTAGGTTATTTTAATTGTAAAATATAACATGAAATTAAAAAACTTAACATTTATAATAAAACAGAGATATTTTACCAGTGTTGGTAGCATAAAACCTAAACATATTATTTTTGAACTGTCATCATGAATGGATTATACATGCTTTGCGATGATTGAATACAGGGTTCGCCTATCACAAGGTCTCTCTATACGAGAACTTGCTTTTATTGATGGTCTGGTCCATCTATTATAATGTCAAATTAAAATAAGGTCGGTCTCTTATCAATCTACCTTGTATAGATGCCGTTTGTATGGCTGCTTGTCACCCGCTTTGGTGTCCACATAGTCTAACGCGCTACTCTCGTGTTAAGACTAGACTGCTGAAGACGGTGAGATCGGAGTGCTATCCCGGTCGGGTGCACTGATGGACTAAATGGTTTTTCACTTTCCTCCACGCAAATTCGGGTTCATTTCCTCAAAGTAAACTTTATAATTCCTAACACCTTGGTGTATTAACCTCAGTTAGCTTTGTGGTGCTGACTGACAGCTCACAGTGACTTCTGACGGCTTTGAAAGCTACCAGACCAAATAGTTCCCTACGCGAACCATTGATCTGCAAAAAAAATGTCTTTAGCAGTTGTCACTTCTGCAGTCAAAATTAGTATAATACCTAACTGTTGATTGTCAAAGTCAGCTGTAGCTGTCAGTCAGCACCACAGAACTAAAATGGTATAGTAAATAGCAATAACCGAACGGTAGTAGAACGTGCTAAAAAAAAAGAATGTTTGTCCGATAAATAGTATAACCTCCATCTATCCTAACGCCCACCAATTGGGTACTTAATCAACTAACGGTCCTTCTGCAGATATTGTGTCTTTTAGAAGGTAAACATATTAACTTCCTATCAATTAGACCGTTTATTTAAATTAAGATCTATTGAATAACGCTTCTTCTATTAGAGGATCATTTTATAAATATGTCAATCAAGTTCTTAATGATCAGAGTTGTTTTAAACACTGCTTTTTACTAACCGTTTGGGTTGTACTCTTATGTACTAATCACGTTAGTGATTTTTAGGGACGAGGAAGGTTGTATTTAGAGGAATCTTACCCGAATTTACGTGGAGGGAGAGTAGAAAACCATTTTGGAAAAACCACCCTTTGTATTATACATCAGGGCTTGTATACTATGCGTTATGCATGAATATAAAACTGAATGGGGTCAGCTTGCAAACGAGCTGTACCAAACGGAGCGGCCTCCTTCTGTTGGCGAGGCTGGTGCCAAATTATGGCGATAGAGGGTGTCATGTGGTCAGAAAAACAAACCCTTCTGTCATTAATCTCAGTTTTCTAGACCGGAACCGATACTTTCTCATTCAAGTGGCTCATTGTTTGTGCTCACGTGGCTGAGTTTTACCCCGTTCCAGACAATAATTCTTCACAGAAAAATCTGGAAGCGCCAGGGATTGAACCTGTTACCTCTCCAATTATAACCAAGAGCTATGACCCCTATACCATAGAGGCGGTCGAATGGATATTGACCCAGGTTATTAACTGCCCCTTGGATTGCTCCATGTTGTCAAGACCCAGGTTATTAATTGCCCCTTGGATTGTTCTATGTTGTCAAGACCCAGGCTATTAACTGCCCCTTGGATTGCTCTATGTTGTCAAGACCCAGTTTATTAATTGCCCCTTGGATTGCTCCATGTTGTCAAGACCCAGGTTATTAATTGCCCCTTGGATTGTTCTATGTTGTCAAGACCCAGGTTATTAACTGCCCCTTGGATTGCTCTATGTTGTCAAGACCCAGTTTATTAACTGCTCCTTGGATTGCTCCATGTTGTCAAGACCCAGGTTATTAATTGCCCCGATTGCTCCATGTTGTCAAGACCCAGGTTATTAATTGCCCCTTGGATTGCTCCATGTTGTCAAGACCCAGGTTATTAATTGCCCCTTGGATTGCTCAATGTTGTCAAGACCCAGTTTATTAATTGCCCCTTGGATTGCTCCATGTTGTCAAGACCCAGGTTATTAACTGCTCCTTGGATTGCTCTATGTTGTCAAGACCCAGGTTATTAATTGCCCCTTGGATTGCTCCATGTTGTCAAGACGCAGGAACCGGCCGAGAAAACAACGGGAGCTCTCCATGAAACTTCTCTACTACCAGAGGTCACCCAACTTCTGCGAGAAGGATCCCGGCGTCGACTTCCCGGGGACGGCCGGACGCCAGTGCAACCGGACCAGCGTCGGGGTGGACAGCTGCGCGTCGCTGTGCTGCGGCCGAGGTTACAACCTAATCCGCCAGAAGAGGGTGGACAGATGCCACTGCCGGTTCCATTGGTGCTGCGTGGTCCAGTGTCAGAACTGTACTGTCGAGGAGTGGATCACAGTGTGCAAGTAGCTGCTGTACTTTGTTACACAACTGTACTGTCGAGGAGTGGAGCACAGCTGCTGTACTTTGTTACACAACTGTACTGTCGTGGAGTGGATCACAGCTGCTGTACTTTGTTACACAACTGTACTGTCGAGGAGTGGAGCACAGCTGCTGTACTTTGTTACACAACTGTACTATCGAGGAGTGGAGCACAGCTGCTGTACTTTGTTACACAACTGTACTGTCGAGGAGTGGAGCACAGCTCCTGTACTTTGATACACAACTGTACTGTCGATGAGTGGAGCACAGCTGCTGTACTTTGATACACAATTGTATAACTGTACTACCAAAACGTATCTTTAACATTTTCCTGTACAACAGTACTATTCTCAAGTAAATGAAACAGTTTACTAAACAAGAGTATTCTCTACCAGACGCTGAAACCATTTGCTATCCACATCCATCGTAATAAATTTATAGCAGATGGTATGCATACATTTGAAAACTGCAACCACAAAACTGTGTGCAAGTAGTTGAAAGAAGTTAATATCCCTCTGTACTGTAGGAGAGGTTGGTCACACACCGAATGCAACATTTCGTTTCACGACCAGATATTTTGTGGCAACGTGGTGAAAACGTCTCGACTGCCATAACATCCAATGAAGAGCCGCCGCGCGTTGCTTGCCACATTGTCGCGTGGCGCCTTGAGACATAAAGGGTTACGCTCCTTTCACTTATGTCTCTCGACGAAACATGAAAGAAATTTTGAACTGCACATGTAATCCGGTCCCAAATAACATGTAGACATTTGACCAAATTATTATTTAAATTATTTTGAAAAACTGAGTTCCACTGCAAAGCTATTAATGGCAAATCGAACAATTATAACTTTGTTGGGAGTCAAAATCTATTAGACGTCTCTAACCCAAATGCAGTGTGATGCGAAATCTTGCCTCCGAACAATTTGTCGTGAGTCATATGTTGCATTTGGTTTGTGGCTAGCCATCACTGTACAACTATACTACAATTAGATAATGGATCACATTCTGAAGCTGAATATTCTTCATTATCACACAGTCGTATTCTCGAACAGTTAATAGTATTCAACCTTTGCTTAGCCTTTGATTTGACGATATAATTATCATTATTATCAGGTGTAGTTCCGCCTCTTAGCAGGTCCAGTTATGGTCATCTTCCAAGTCTTTTGATCCTCTTGATGTTTTCGTAGCTTCCTCCAACCTTGGTTGAATCCAGTATCTGGTATCTTCTTCCTCTTTCTCTCTTTACCATTTATCATTTCTTCAATTGCAGTCTCCAGTAAGCATTTCTTTCTCATCCAATCTTAAACAATTCACATTAAAAACAAAACTCCACGGTGCTAGCCCGCAAGAGAACAATACCACCCGAGCGGCCGCCGCCGCCGCTATCAATGATATTGCTAACATTTGCTGAAAGAGGGTGTCATGTGGTCAGCACAACGAGCCTTCCAGCCGTTAATCTCAGTTTTCTAGACCGAAGCCGGTATTTATCTATGCAAGTAGCTCCTCAATTGTCCCCGACGAGGCTGAGTTTGACCCCGTTAAAGACACACTGCTTTACCAATAAATATGGAACTCTACCAGGGATCGAACCCGGGACCTCTAGATCTGTAAACAAGAACTCTGACTAATATAGCACAAAGGAGGTCAATTCACATGATAACGAATTTTTATTTTACTACATCCATTACGGTTTCCAGCCTGTGGTAGTTTTTTATTCAAGCCATATATTTTCCACTAATATAGCTTAAGACTAGGACAGGCACAACATCCAGTCCGCGACCGTCAATTTATCAATATGATAGGGTAAACCAATATTTCACCAATCATATAATTTCGGTCATGCTGGGAAGCGAAGCCGGTACCCTTTGATCAGTAGGCAGACAAGCTACCAACCGAGCTAAAGTGTCAGATCATTACAGCGGATTAAATTATTATTAAATTGAAAATAAATGTATATTGTTTTATCAGATAAATTGAGTTACTTAATTAAGATTTCATGTACTAGAAGAACAATTGTGAGTGTGCTTCTGTAAAAAATTATAAGCATCTCAAAAACTACGAAGAAAAAGATGTGAGCTCTATTCATATCGAATATGTACTGTACACTACAACTTTCTACACTTTTCATTTAAGGGCGTCGCCTACATGTGACGTCACGGCCGTCAAGAAAGGATTTCACATGTTAATAATGAATGTACGTTTTATTCAGCTAGTTTTTAAAGATATAGTGTTGAAACAAAAACTATAAATTCTTAAATGATTCTAAAAATAGTTTAACAGAGTCACAATGTTTATCTTCAAGTAGTTTTTTTTAAATGCATTTTTTATAAATCGTCTACAACTCAGGCCATTCGGCTTAGTCACGAAAATGTCCTGTAGGAGTCTTCCTGCCAAGATGTAGATTAAAAAAGTCCGTGGTAGCATATGTCTATCTATAATAGGAAACAAGAAAAAGATAATTTTAAAAAGCAAGTCAATTTTTTCAAGGCGCAAATAGTATAGTGAGTGTGTAAACTCGTCAGAGAAGAGGGGAAGTGTTATCATTAGATAAACGAGAGTGATACAGTGCTAACCGCTCCTTTTCTTCCCTCTCTTTCTATTTCGTACATTGGTGTCTAAGTGTGATAGTGCTTGAACTGCTTAGGTGCGTCAAGCTAATATGCAACCCGCTTCGCAAAAAAACGCTTTAACATCAAACATGCATGTATAAATGACGTTCTAAGCGTTTGGTTGTGTGACCTAGAAATAAAAGTATCTTAATTTGAAAACTTGCTGAATTGTAAAAGATCGAAAAATGTGTTATAAGAGAGAACATTTTGAAGAATATTATCAATGGATTAATGATTCAACATGAAATAATTATGAGCTTTGATATAAACAAATAAAGGGTTTTAATTTATTTGCAATAATGTGTCAAGTTTAATTTAAGGAGGTATGAATTGGTTAATTAAAGAGCAGTTGGATTTTTGGACAATAATTTATGTCCACGCTCATTTTTGGCATCAGGAAAAACCGACATTAACTTTTGGGTGTCAATTGACGAATTGCAAAAGACTGACAATTAAGTTAATATAGTATTACGATCACTTATTATTACTAGACAACTAATTTAAAACAAATTAATAAAGGCATTATTTATTAATTTTCATAGGTATTAAGTATTAATTGTAATTAATAATTGAAAGTGTGCTGGATGTTACAAAGTTTACCATTAAATACCTCTATTGTGCTGATTAAATTTGTATAAAAAAACATTAAAATATTTAACTTAATAATTTATTTTTAGCCTATCATCTTATATTTTATCCATCATAAATTTTATTTCAGTGTTTTGAGTGATTATATTGTATATTTGGCTTTTCAGCATAGTAGAGATATTTTTTTAGTTTCTGGTTTTTGGTAATTTAAAAAAAATATGAAAATAGTGTTTTAATTTGATTATGATTTTAATTTTACTGCTGTTAATTTTTTTCAAAATATAGGCAAATAATATTTAATTTTACTTGAGCTGTTTGCCCCATATATTTTTATTTAAAATTTAAGCAGAAAATTGTCATTATTTGTTAAGTCATAATTCAGTGTATTATTAAATTAAATTAATTCAACTTTTCTCTTATTTGATCCCCTGGTTGGATTTTCATCTGACCCCCAATTGACTGATATGGCTAAATATATGATAACACTAAGTATACTTTAACAAAAGTACTCAAGATTAACTTAAACATGTTTTAGATTTCTTATTTGTATGCATAGTGTCAAATTGACCAATTAACAGTATATATAATAACTAATTTATTTAACTCCTGGTATAAGGGGGCCTTTAAGTATCACGTAAGCACCTTAGGGGAGGAGGGGGTTTGAGCGTTGCTTATTTTTGCTTACTTAATACTTGAACGCGCCCGTAACGGTATGATACACAAAGGTTTTATTTAGAGCTCCACCTTAAAATGCAAGTTTTTTTTTTGTTACATAAATAAAATATATTTTTGTTAACAGTTTCAAACAGATAATAATTGTAGCTGTTTCATTAATAAATTGTATTAATTTCCTTTCGCTAGAGGGTATTATAAAATATTACAAATTATTTTTAAAAATAATTACTCTCCT
This sequence comes from Timema podura, assembly GCA_033556935.1. Classification (NCBI taxonomy): domain Eukaryota; kingdom Metazoa; phylum Arthropoda; class Insecta; order Phasmatodea; family Timematidae; genus Timema; species Timema podura. The sequence continues at coordinate 10,219,857 of JAVRXN010000005.1, forward strand.
TAATAAGCTATTATTTTGATCCTGTTTATCTTATTAGTTTCCCAAGTGTTACTTGTAATATTTCAATGGTTGGTGTTTTATCATCTTTTTACTGGTAAAACACTGGATATATTTTTTTAAAGATATCTAATATTTTGAAATTGATTTAATTTTACACTCAGTGTAATAATTGTTTAGGATAACTTATCAAGCGTCAAAATATTCATACCGATTTCCAATTATAAAAATTATGTTTTCTCCCCACCATTTTTAATTTCCACCCAAAATGTCCGCATTTAATTACTATGATGAGCTATGGAAAGGTATTAATTAGAGAAAATGTATTAGCATTTTCTTGGATGAAGAGTGATAAAACATTCAGGAAAGTACACCTTCAAGGCTTGAACCTTAATCTCCTCATTTTGTTAAAATACACTTACGAGCTTGATGTTTAGTCCGCATTTTCACCAATGTGGGTGACTATTATGTTGTTTGTAAGTTGAGAGAAATTATGACCGCCAACTTTGGCAAATTCGAATGAGCCAATACGACTTCTCTTTGTGGATATTTATAAAAGATAAGATAACTTAAAGGAAATTCAATCATTGCAGAAAAAAAGCAAGCCAGGGGTTAAAAATAAAATCTAACACAATTCAACTACCGGCTGAGTTAGCCCAGCTGAGCTAGCCCTGATGAGCATGTTGTTACATTTCCTTAAAATTCAGCTTTTTCATCCTTAATTTACTGAAGGTTGCGAATACATTGGGCTTATATAAACACATTTAAAACAGTTTTAAAAAACATTGTGAAAATTACTTTTTATTTTTAACTTTTGCATATTTTTTTTAAAATGAGTAAAGGATTGGAAATACGTAATCTAGAGTAGTCACACACTAAGGAAAAAATGTACTATCTGATGTAGTCATATATATTAATATTACTAAATTAACCAACTCTTTGGCCTTAGGAAACTCTAAAGCTCATGGCCGACCGAACGTGGGCTCACTATCCAACAATATCCTGAGACAGCTTTGTCACTCATTCAATCCGTAGCTATTTTCACACTATCCTCTGATCTACGGCTCAGACTACCAACGAGTCTTGCATCTTCAGGTTTCCCAACTAAAAGTTTGTGTACACGCCTATTATCCCCCACACGCTTACCTCAGCCCGCACGTCTTGATTATCCTTATTATGTTTGGGGATGCATACATACCATGGAGTTCTTAAATATGTAGCTTTAACCCTCTTCGGTGACCGCATGGTCTAACGCGCTACTATCGCATTAGACTAGACTGTCGATGACGGGGAGATTGAAGTTCGAATCTCGGTCGGATGTACCAAGGGTGGCTTTTTCCAAAATGGTTTTCCAAGCTCTCTCCACAAAAATACGGGTACATTTCCTCTAAATATAACCTTCCTAATCCCTAAAACTATCAGCGTAATCAGTACATAATCGTATAACCCGAACGGGTAGTAAGACGCGCCCGTAGAAAATAAAAATAAGAAAACTAAATCAATTTCAAAAGTGGGATATTTTGAAAATACCCATACATTGTTTCAGTTTGTTAAACTAGAATTATTTGAATCGTCCAACTTTATACCATGTAAATTGTACTAACAATTTTATTCTGAGTGTATTTAAATGATTGGTTGTGCTAACTTTTAAACGCCACAGTATTATTAGTGTTTCAAATAAAATTGTTCCTCTTATACTCGAAGTGTAAACGTTGCTTAGCATTTTAAATATTACCTTGACACTAAATTAAAATGTCGCACAAAAAAAATAGGATTTTAAAATCTGAATATTGTATATATTTTAGTTAAGAGATTTTTCTCAAGAGAAGAAACAATAGCCATTAAAGTAACATTGTTTCATTGTCTATAAACAACGAAAATACAAATAAAGTAATATAAAACCAAGGTTTTAATCTGAAACATCCGCATATATTTTAGAATGACGCAAAATTATTTAAGTGATTTGGATCAAGCGTATAACCTATTTGTTTATATGCGTACTTTCTATGTACAATACAATTTTCATTAGAAGAATCTTTTCTAACAGCTTTTTTTTAAAGTATTCCTACGCAAGTCATTTTTGAGAAGAAAAAAAAATCGTTACCTACAAATAACACAAATAATAGGGGAAAGTTGCCTATATTGTACCACCACCTAAATCGTACCACCATTGAGTTTCTGGGAAATGATTATGGTAGAGTGCTCTAGGGGTTATGTTTTGAACCTCCCATTGTTTTAAGTATCCCGCGAAAATATTACACTGGTATGACCACGTTGAACGCTTTTATTAATGTTATTTAGTTTCAGTGGATCTGGATGTAATTTTTGGACTTTGTATCTAAGGAAATACTGAACCCGAAGGTATGTTTTACTTGTTTTCGTGAATATATTATTGTAATATAATCAATTCTACAAGAAACCTATGGTTTATTCTTATCGTAGCGATAGTTTGAGGTTATAAATAAGGTTATGTTTAAAGCTCCAGGATGTTGCCTAAATCGTACCACAAGTGGGTTCCTAATTCGTACCGGTACGAATTGGGGGCCTATAATCTTCCTTGTTCCATATTTGCTATTTTTTACCAAACTTTTATTAAACACCACGATAAACATAAATAACGCGCGTGTCCGTGTGTGTTACAAAATGACGAAGCGAAAATATGGAGCTTGGAGTGAATCGGATATGGAACGAGCCCTCGCAGCTTATAGAAATTGGGACATGGGTTTTAATAAATGCTGTCGCCAATACGGTATTTCAAAGCCAACTCTCAAGCGCTACTTAGACTATGTCCCTCCCATGTTAATTTTTAAGCGCATGAGAATGGCTAATGAATTAAAAGTTGAGGCTCCACCTGAGGTTTCTGAAACAGGCTACATAAACAGTGACCTCTTCATCCAGTGGCTAAAACATTTTATTGCTACCGTCAAATCAAACAACGATAATAAAATTTTCTTAGTTCTAGACGGCCACACAACACATTCAAAGAACTTGGAAGCTTTGGATATAGCAATGAGGTAATTATGTTGCAGTGGCCAGGCCACACAACGCATCGGGTTCAGCCATTATACAAGTCGTTTTTTAAACCACTTAAAGGGTTCTACACACAAGTGGTTGAAAAATGGCTTAGTACCAATCCAGGACTGTGTGTTACACAATACCAGGGGACTCAACTTGTGGCAGAAGCCTATGCAAGGGCAGCGACAGTTGAGAATTCCATTAATGGATTCCGTGGATGTGGAGTCTGGCCAGTTGACCGTAATGTGTTTAAAGACTCTGACTTTTTACCAGCTGAATATCTTGAGCCTTCAGAAGATACCAATGTAGATGCACCACTTACTAAAGATGTCACCAATGGACCACCCACTGCACCTACTGCAGATTAAACCAATGATCGACCGGATGTTGCTGTAAAGCCAAAGGCTGGACCAGCCAACACCTCTCAACTTAATGTGTCAATTGAAGATATCTCACCAATTCCCAAACCCACCCAAAAAAAAGTGTCAAAACGAGGTGGGTTGACAAACAAAGGCCTAAAACGAGCTACTGTGCTAACAAGCAGTCCATACAAGAATGATTTGCAAACAGCAAAAGAATTGCAAATGGTACAGGCCAAAGTAAAACAGTTGAAAATGAATATAGAGAAGGCCAAAGCAAATGAATTGAGACTGGCAAAGCCCAAGATAAAAAAAGAAGTAGTCATTGCTAAGAAAAATATTTTATCTGTGTGGAGAAATTTAGAAAAAGCAGATCTGCAATCCAACGGAGAAAGCCTACCATCTACTTTAACACAAACTGATGTTAGTATTGAAATCCAGCAAGAAGAATGGTTTTGTTCCGTATGTGAAGATCATTCTGTTGAGGACATGGTGCAGTGTTTGGTATGCTGGTCCTGGGTGCATGAAAGATTTGCAGGGGTCAAGTCAGGATTAAAACAGTTTATTTGTATGGACTGCAAATAGAAAAAGTTTTGATAAACATTTAAATACTAAAACATACCTCTGTACTGTGATTATTAATAGGTGTTCTGTCACACGACAGATTAATTATTTTGTCAGTGAACTTAGACTGCCAATGCGTCCTGTCCTCCACCTCTTCCTTTAGCTCCCAGCATTTTCTTCCTTCCCTAAATTCATCCAATATTTGAAAGCTTCTTCTTCCTAAGCTTCTATTTCCCTCAACCTTGCCTTCAATGATGTCATGCAGAAGATAGTGCCTCCTAAGAATGTGTCCGATCCAATTAGTTTTCGTCCGAAGAATCACACTGAAATGTAGCATGATATTATACTTTTATTAGTAGCTTCTTCCTAATAAATACTGTAGTGGTACGATTTAGGACATGGGTGGTACAATTTAGGAAACCAGTTTCCTATATCGTACCGATTGCAGCCAGTTAGAAAAATAGCTGTATTTATTTCCAATTACATCCTTTTGAGCTTGAAACAGTACAAATATATCAGCAAATAAGTACAGGTTTGTGTAAAAATACACTTAATATCATAGGTTAGTATTTATGGCAAATAATAATTAAAATTTAAAAAGTGGTACAATATAGGCAACTTTCCCCTATAGTAAAATGTAATTAATGTTGACAGCGAATTTTTTTTGGTATAATCTAAACATGTCTTTCTATATAAAAAAATTGGACTGTAAACGCAATTACACGTACCCAAACATTATTACAAGCTTCATCAGTGGTCTAACATTTGAAAATTGCAGCAATTTAAAGTGTGAACTGTGTTCTTCTTTTCATTGTAAAAACCATATTGTGTTTGTTCCTTTTTATATGTTTCTATAATACAATCATCTCAGAAATAAAAAGGTTTTCCTTATAGAGATATATTTGAAAAGGTAAGTAAGAGGTAAAAAAAAAAGTATTTAGGGAATATCAAATTACTTGTCTAGGTAAATGTTGCCATCCAGGTAAGTATTCAACCAGTTTCATTCACGAACCCTAGATAATGATACACTAGAAACGAAGGTAAAGAAAGATACCTCCTTTAAAACTCAATATCAACAAAGATGTTGACACAATGATAGACTAGCTAAGTTTCTGACATTACAGAACGTCGCCAAAAATCCATGGATAAAAAAAAAAAGGTGCACAGACGATTTTCTTCGAGCTCTAAAATATGAAGTTACGAGTAAAAATCAGTATCGCGTCGAGAAGGTTTAGCAAGGTAGTCAGATCTTGTTAAAACTGTATCCATAATAAAATGTTCTCCCACATTCTGTCCCCATTTGACCAATAATACTTATACTTTGATCTACAAAAATTCCATATGAAACGTATTTCAGGTTTTTTTTAGCTGACAAATGAATGTTTTTTCCTGAGTGATTGGACAATTTCGCAGCTACTGTTTAAACTAACTCTGCTTATGCTGGATTAAATATCTAAGCAATTATATTTGTTAATTACGGTTATAGACGCATCTAAATATCATATTCTTTAAATTGAAAAATGACACCTGGACACAGGAATCGAACCCGGGACTTTTGGCTTAATACGCCAATGGTCTGAACCACTGAGCTATCCAGGAATCATCCCATGTTTAGGGTCATTCTCCACTCATATTTTAAGGCAGAGTCTGTTATGGAATGGACGCGTGGAAATCGTCAGCTACAAATGTGTTCAATTACAAATGTACGAATAACCCTGGGGTCGGGATAACTCCTGGTTAGCTCAGTGGCGAGAGCATTGGCGTAGTAAAACAAAAGTACCAGGTTCAATTCCCTCTGCCTAGATGTAGCGGGACGATGCGCACTCCCTCTCCACGATTTTTTTTAAAAGTATGACATTAGTGAAGTGGAGATATATGACCTCTATTTTGGTGCCTGTATGTAGACTACTCGCTTTGTCGCTTGAAAGTTTTTTTGCAAGTGGATGTAAACTTTGTAATTCCAGCGTTGTTTTGAAATTTAAAAATGTGCAAAATTTACCTAAAATCAAAAAAAATCTAGCTCTATTTTAAGGTATAACCGATGGAGATACGACAAAAAGTAAAAGGATCAAACTTGTGGATATCGACAAATCCGTACCTGCTGCTGGTGCAATCCGTTGTTTGATAGGTCTTACCGTTTAGCCACAAAAGACCTCCAAAGAAAGGTCCGCACCGACTTTAAAGTTGCTCCAACATTAAAAAAAAAATTGGGGGTTAGAAATTAAAATTTTCAACTTTTTGGAATTTGACCGACGATTACAGGCTAGAAGCTATAAGTTTGCCAAATTTCAAGTTTCTAGCTCATCTGGAAGTGGGTAAACATTAATGTCAGTGAGTGAGTGAGTGAGTCAGCCATGTGGATTTATAGTAGGATTTTAACCGCTCTGGTGGAACAGAACGTTACCCAGGGTACACAATAGGTTGTCTACACGTCGTACCCTAATTAAATGATGTGATTACGGAGGTGTGGTCCAGTGAGAGTCTTAAACCTAACTTAAACCTAATTTTCCAAACCTGGTCGACCGTTGGGATAGTTCCACTTAAGACACAAAATACCCAAGGTACCAGCCGGGACCCTAACCCGGGATCCCAATCCTCGTATCCAGGAGCACTGACCACTACACCACGGGGCTGGATTATCCACGGCTGATGCGACATCCTGTATAACGTTTCCATTCCACCATAGAGATTGCTCTTGATTCCTCTCACTCCGCCGCGCCTTTCGGAGGAAAAGAACCGACAATCCCTTCCACGTCAAGTATCATTTACATCAAAAATTAAGAGGGGGGGATGCGCGAGTCTTTCAACTCAGGGAGGGTTGAATGAAGATACTCGTTCAGGTGACACTCAACTTGTTTGAAGGACTAACTCTCAAAACAACCAATTACCTGGTGAAATCGGATGGACGTCTTTCAGGGAAAGATATAGGTTCAGCAAACAACAAAATCACCCCTAACCCTCTTTACCTTTATGGCATTTACCTGTCGTAAAAGATGGGGAGCAGCTGTTCATCCTTATATTAAAATGGGAGGAGAGGGGGGGGGGAATATTTAGTTGAAAATCTTCTAAGTCCTATCATGTCAGAGGAATCGTTTTACGCTCTATTGAAATGTTTTTTAAGTATCGGCTATATTATGTAAGTAATATCTTAAGTCTTATTTATTTGAATGGACTGTTCAGAAACTGCCAAACATTACGTTCACCGTTTAAGGTCTTGTATGAGACACAATGGCTCTCCTCTGTGTGTGTTTGCCACTTGAGTTTCTTTCAAATGTTACTTCATTCAGATAATAATAATAATATACATCGCAGATAAACTTTTATGGCAGTAAATTAGAGCCATTAACAAAAGAATATTTCTCCTCTACAAACAGTATAGAGTGAATAGAATTAATTTCTATCTAGATCAATAAACTGAAGAGTTTGTTTGTCATGAGTATTGTGCGATATCTATCTATTTAAACAGAGGGCTGACATTTTAAGATTATTAGCCCTTGTGCACCAACATATTCACCTCAAGGCTGGAAATTTAAATTTTTTATTAGATATTTTTAATTTACTAAAAATTGGATAAGAATTATTTATTATATTATTATTATTATTATTATTATTATTATTATTATTATTATTATATATTATTATTAGCACCGCGTCTTACTACCCGTTCGGGTTATACGCACTTACGCTAATGTGTAATGGTAGGGTGATTGCGAGATGAAATGGAGGACCTACAGTTTAACGTGGAATCCGAACCACGGTAGAGGCCTGGCATTCCTCACATTCACAAGTTGTGATTAATACACGTCTTGTCAGAGGTGAAGGAAGGGTTTGGCAATCAGATAAATCTGTGTGCCGGGACCGAGGATTGAACCCCAGACCCCAGCAAGAAGTCTGACACCTTACCCCTGAGGAAGAAATAAAATGAGATTTTTTTTTTTCAGTCTATTTGAAGCAAACGTTTGTTAATTTTGCTAGTCATTTAAAAAAATAAAAGGGGTCCATCTTAGGAGAAATGAAATGAGTTGTTTTTTTTTATTTCTAGGTCCAACACCTTAGTTCAGCTGGTAGTGCTCATGTTCACCGAAACGAGAGTTCTGTGTTCGATTCAAGTTATGGACGATAAATTATCATTGATAAAATAGGGTTTCCCCTTTTTTACACTGATAAATTAACGGTTGGGGACTGGGTGTTGTGTATTTTCTTGAACTAAGCTGGTTTGTAGGTAATTTAGTGATATAGTCCATTGGTTCATTAAGTGCAAGTTAGCTAGGTACCCCAAATAATAGTATCTAATTCATTTTTGTGATTTTCGTTCTACTACTACCGCTATCCACATATTTATACTAGTAGGGTATGAATGATAAAGGTCAAGTTTTGAGGAAATGTGCCCATATTTTCGTGCAGAGATAGTGGTAAAACATTTAGGGAAAAAACTTAATACATTAGGATAGGATTTGAAGCCCGAACTCCGGTCACCAATAATCCAGTATGTCGCGAGAAAAGGCCAGTGTTTTGTGCAGTTTTTAAAGAAAAACTTTTGTTTTTTGCCAAAATAGATGGAATATTGCTCCAGTAGAAACATATAGTTTAACTTCCTTCACCTGGTGATATCAACGGTTCCTGAATATCTGCTATGAGCTTAGCGGCAATAGATGAAAATCTTTTTTAAATAAAGAGAAAAAATTGTCAATTAAATTTTAGGAGACCTTTGGGAGACATTCAACAACTGTTGATATCAACATGTGAAGAAAATTAAATTAAAATGTTTCTAATGGAAAAATATTTGATTTGTTTTGACCAAAAAAAAAAAAGAAGATATGTTATAAAAACTGTAAAAACTTACCTATTCTCGCTTCCCCTACAATCCCACTTTGTCCCATTTGACAAACGATACTGTTAGTGTCTGATTCTATCCCTGACCTTTAGTTTTGTTGCCAACTTCAGTTTAAAATTTCAGATTACATAAGCTCCACGGTGATCACAGAGACAATGCACTTTTAATGCGATAATAGAATATCGCGGAACACGGTAAGGGTTCCTGACGAAACCTCTGAAGTATAAAGAGTAACTTAGGGTCTTCCTAAGACCCGTCGACGATGGGAGGATGACACAAGTAGTCTCATTTAGTACTTTGAGGTGCTCGAACCAGACATCTTTGCGTCCTTTCCTTTCACCTACATTCAATTAAGGTGCTTTAAAAAAAAAGGAGACATACTCCACCGATAACCTCATCCTGAGAGTTTAGTTTCAAGGTAAGTTTGCACATGATTAGAGTATTATTATTGGTTGATCTTTAAAGTTTTCGAGTAATCTAAAGAAAAACATTTTAAGGTCTGTATGTAAACTCCGTGTTTCTCATCCATGCGGTTAAGTTTTTTAATTATTCTAATACAAGTTTAGTAACAACGGTTAAGTTCCAGAAGGGGAAAACGAACCTAGTTTGTTTTATTTGTATACAGGTTGTTCGCGGTGTTTAACAGACGAGATTTTTCCCACAAGATCTAGATTATCAAACACAGAGAAAAACTAATTAATTAACTATGAGCCTACCTTTGCGAATGATGACTGAGAATACCTGGAATGATGAGATGATAGCTGGGGCGCCCCATCTTGTCTCTTTAAGCACTTATTAATTATTTCACACGAGAGAGTTTCATGGCTGTGTGTCCCGAGGCTAAAAGACACTTTGCTAAGAGTTTTTACCCGTTATTATATGAAAAGTGCGGGACGAGCGAGCCTAGAGCCATTAGGGAAGAAGGGCGGAATTGGATCAAAACAAGATATCAGTGCGGTTCTGACACCTAGTGATAATTAATATAACTAATTAAAACAAAGAATAGAGTACGGCTGGCACAGTAGATCGTTATAGTCATACTAAACACAGGTACAGTGCGTCTTTTTAATATAAAAAGTCGTATTCTCATCCACCAAAAATTAAGAAAATTCCATATAAACTTGGGTCTAGAAAAGCTTTGTTTCTGAGGTATGAGGAATTTTACTGCTCAATTAATCGGCATTTCAACAGAAGAAGTGATGCAATTAGACAAGATAAAGCTTAACAGAAACAAACAAAAACACAAGGACATAACTTCTTGCTACAACAAAAATTGTGTCATCTTTCGACGCATCCTCTGAGACTGCGTTCCGCGTTTTGTCATAATCCGTTAAATACAACTGAGGTGTTACGTACTTGCTCACCTCCATTTAAGATACGCCCTCTTAAAACGTGAACAGCAGGCACAGGCGTCACGCATTTACGTGGCGGTAGAGTGGAAAACCCATTTAGTAAAAATCCATCTCAGTGCACCCAACCGGGATCGAACCCCAATCTGCCAGACAGCAGCAGTCTAGTATATTGTTTAACCATGTGGCCACTGATGCGAATACTAAGTTAATCTACACCAGAAAGGAGTAAGTAACAATATTAATGGTTTAAATGAAGATTCAAACCACAGTAGACGTCGAATTCAATGAGTGTTAAGTTTGTGTGAACGCTGACAGTTGTAAGGCCTCCTTAAATTCTTCAAATCGAGTTTGCGCTAACAACCAACAACTGACCGCTGTTTAGGACTAAGTAGATTATTCTCTCGTGGCCATTGCACGTTTTCTGAACATTCGACTAAAAAAAAAAAAGGTACACTCCGCTTATCATGAAATGTAGCAATATTATTTTAGCATCGCATCTTACTACCCGTTCAGTTTATACGCTTATGTACTAAATACGCCAATAGTTTTAAGGATTAAGGAGGTTATATTTATAAGATGTGTAACCGCATTTGTGTTGAGGGAGAGTAAGAAACCATTTTGCAAAAACTACCCTCAGTACATCCGACCGAGATTAGAACCTCGATCTCCCCGTCATCGGAGTCTATTCTACTGGCGAGAGTAGTGCCCTGGACCATGTGGCCACCGAAGAGGGTAAACACCCGGTTGTAATTTAAATAATTAAAGCATGCCAGAATCGCTCAGCCCCATTGAGCTCGAATGATATACTCATCTTCGACCTGAGAAATCAGAATTATGTTCGAAGCACGGATAAGGGTACCGGGGGATGTGTGTGTGTTGGGGGGGGGGGCTGTGATCTATCACGGTGGTTCTAACATAACCTATTCACTCAAATGCGGGTGCATTGCTTCTACACTGCTCTATTCAACCCTATATTTATAAGCTAATAATATGTAAGCATGAGAAGTGAGCAAACCAAACTAAATTAATTGACTTATTTATTTCAAAAATGATACGTGTCAATTTTCGAGACATTTCTTTCATATTTTGATTCAAATTAAGTAAAAACATGCTTCAATTCAGAAATATTATACTTAAAGTAAAAGCGTAGGTACCCAAAAGTACAAACTTTAAAAAAATTAAAGGCTTGAAAAACAACATTTACCAACGATATAAACCCCAAGCGTATTTTAGATTTTTTTTAAAAATCTAGCTTTTCTATCTTACATATTGCTCAGTCGGTAGTATGTCTGATTACTGGGTTAAGGGCCCTAGGTTCGATTCTTGACATTGTCGAACAACTTTATAATTAGTCAAATTAGAGTTTATCCTTTGAAAGTATTGAATTGATGGCTGAAGTGGTTTGTAAGTCATGTGGTAATATTATAACAGGCCCAACTATGCTCCGCCACATCTGCGTTTGTGTGTATGTGTGGAAGGTATGGAGTAAAAGGAAAGAAACACCTACGATATCCCAGAAATGGTGCTGTACATTCGTATTTGAATGATTACTCGAAATTTTCCGCGGTGACGATGGGGACAAAGTGACAAAGTTTCTTGTTAATAACTACAGTATGTTCCTATTAAGACAGAATGAAGATTTGTGTACAATATCCATATGTGAAGCCATTCTATGGTCAAAACGGCCTTTCAATACAGTTTTTATCCAAATATCATTAAATATCTCAACAATACTCAGTATTAGTCACTTCTATTAGCCTTGCCCTGTCGAGTGCAAGTCTAAAACTATTTTTGGAACAGTGGGTGGAGGGTGAAAGCAGGCGTGGCTTCACAACAGACCTAAGTATCCTTCGCGCAACAAGAACAGATGGATCACGGAAACCGTAGATGGCGCTAGCTACCGGACAGGTCTTGCGGAAAAATAATACATTTGGAAATATCAATTTTCTCGAGAACAAGTGAAATTTTTATGTCAATATTTTTAACACCCCTTCTAAGATAATGTATCGATGTTTATTAATTGTTACATTTTCTTATTTTTTGTTATGAAGCCGGCCGTTTTCTATTGAAAAATGTCAATTTTATCGATATGTGATCAATCTATAGAGGAGGTGTGTATATAAAAAGTATAACTTAATCAACATGCTTGTATTATTGGACAAACCGTTTCCGAAAATAAAATTACAAAATAATTTAAAAAATCTTGAAGATAGCCGTTTGTTCCTATGGCTCTGCATTTCCACGCCAAATGAAAGGGGTCAATCGCCTTAAGTATTTACAACCATTAATGTTTAGTAAGAAATTATCAACGTGAAATAGTTTTCGTGTAAATTGACGATTTCTAGTCGACTGTATCACAGAGTCGATTGGCATGTGATTCACGACGCCATTAAGTGCACATTAATCACCTCAAATAAATAAATAAATAAATAAATAATATATAAAATTCACGGCTAAAGAACGTAGATATTTTTTAATCTAAATGTTTTCATGAATAATTGTAACTTATAGGACTTTTGAAATAGCTTATTGAAATGTTAATTTGTGTCAGTTATTCGGTTAGAGGAGATGGCGAAGAACTCTCCCGAGTCGGGGTTACAATTGGACCAGTTACCTGACCCCGGAGACCGATACTCGTTGGGCCAGAAGATCGGCACAGGGGTGTCCGCTGATGTGTACGAGGCCACTGACAACCAAGCAGGTACTGTTCACCCCTCTTGGACAGCTTCCACCCCCCTTCGCTTACTAAGATAAATTAGAGTCACATTTTCATAGAAAGGATCTTATCTGATAGCTGTAAAACTAACTAGAGTTATTTCCCGTATTCATACGTCCAGTAATGTTATATGTAGCTGTCACTTTGATAGATATTATTACTACACTCTTAATTAACGGTTTATCTTGTTGATCTTGAGGTAAAGTGCTCGCCTCAGGACTGATATTCGTGGGTTCAAACCCAGCCGGAGTCGACGGATTTTTATTGAGCAACAAAAATCCGTATCACAACTTCCTTCGGAAAGGAAGTTTATCCGTTGGTCCCATGTCGATTGTTGCATGTAAAGGATCCCTGGAAGGTGTGTGAAAATACTTTTCTGGCAACATTGGTAGGACCTTTTGCTCTCGCAACTTATCGTGTACTGTTATAATCAGTCGGCTAATAAAGTGCATGTTAAATACCTCAAATAAATAAAAATAAATATAAAATAACACTAATAATATAGTACACTATGTTTAATGTTGACTACATTTTTTCTTCATTTTTTAAAAATCTCTTCTAATGAAAATTGGACTTCATACTACTAACGTAGAATAGTCCGGAACCTTAGCTTAGTTGCAACGTGTCTGCCTGTTGGCAGTAGACCTCTAACTGACAACAGTCCATACATAAGCAAACCCTGTAACTAATGGTAGTACAATTAGCCAAAATAATATTGCTCATCACAATCATTTTAGGCTGTAAAATAGTTTTTATTTATATTTTTAAACGTATATGATTTGTATTAGTATTTAAGTGAAATTTGGAGAGAGAAAAAGATATAGATAAACTTTATGTAATATGTTCTAATTTATAATAATATAAAGATTAGGTAAAAAGGAAGGTCCACTTCTCTATGTTTATCTGTGGTTGTATATTATCTAAGGTTAGGGTAACGTGTTAACGTGTGAATCTATCTGAAGATGCAACGAACCAATAGAATCCTCAAGGGGAGATGTTCATTTGTTTAGAGAATGTTGATGATAACCATAGCTTGTCATCTGAACCAACCGGAAGTCCTGAGTGTAATGTGTTTTAAGGGCTACCTCGACCAAGAAAATAATAGTGGGAACTTGAAATAAGCCTCAATACTAATCGTGCATACTTTCCGGGAGGCTCTTTCCATTTCCCGATGAGATGAGGGGATGGCGATAGTGAGTATGAAGGTGTGGAACCCCTATAAGCATTTAAAACCAAACTTAAGCCTACTTAACCAAACCCCTGTGACCAATGGGTATTTCCCCTTGCGGGTAAAATACACAAGGCACTAACCGGGAATCGTACCCAGGACCCTAGAATCGTATCCAGGTTCTCTGACCACTACACCACGGGGCCGGTTACTTCAGAACTTCGGATTCTGACCTAGAAGAGTAAATATTGTCAGTCTCGCCTGGCTTGGCCGGGGCAAATCAAATATAAAAAGTGTATTTATTTGTTTCCCTATGAGAGATTGGTTGGGTAGTAGGGCCTATATCACTACCCGATACGTGATATATGAATGTCCATCTTGATGTTGATCTTGGTGTGTAGCAGGCAAGCGTGTGGCTGTGAAGATCCTGTCTGTGGAAAGGGATGCACTGGAGAGCTACCAGGAAGAATACCAAGTCCTTCGGGATCTCTCCCACCATCCCAACCTACCAGATTTCTACGGGATATACCTCAAGAAAGGGAAACCTCGTTCAGGACGTGATCAGCTCTGGTTCGTCATGGAGGTGGGTGATACAATCCCTTGACACAATCTCACCACGTATACTCCAGAAAGATGATCGTACCTATCTGTCATATTCATAAAAGGAAGTCCTCGTATTTTCAAGATTATCCCTGATGGACCTACAGTTTAACGTGGGATCCGAACCACGGTGGAGGCCTGGGCATTCCACACATTCACAAGTTGTGATTAATACAAGTCTTGTCAAAGGTGAAGGAAGGGTTTGGCAATCAGATAAATCTGTGCCGGGACCGAGGATTGAACACCCCGGATCCATCCAGCCACAAAATTTAGGAGCAGAGTTAGAAAAAAAGACTGTTGCATAATTTCTGAATTTACATTAGCCATGCTTACACTGAGAAGTATTCTTAGCATTGCAGAAAACTAGGGAAAAGCTAAAACGAGTTTTGGTAGGAAAGTACTCCCTATTGAAATTCTTTATATATTAAAAATGCCGTCACGCAATATAGCTTAACTCTTCATCAATTAGAATGCATAAAGAGTTTCTAATTTATGTGTATATAACCGGTATTAAATTATGGTTTAATAAAAATAGCGAAAATTAATATATATTAATTATGTTGGATGAGCAGTTAATAAACTTATTTCCCGCCATTTTTATGGGTATTTTAGCTTATTTGTATGAATAGGAACATCACTTTGTGATTTTACAAAGGTTAAGGCCATTGGCCCTGTCAGTGCAAGTCTAAAACATATTTTGTGGGATGGTGGGCGGGAGGGTGAAAGGCGTGGCGTGGCTTCACAACCGACCAAAGTATCCTTCCGCGCCAACAAGAACAGATGGATCACGGAAACAGTAGATAGTGTTAGCTACCGGGCAGGTCTTGCGGGAAAATCATACGTTTGGAAATATCAGTTTTCTCGAGAACGAGTGAAATTTTGATATTAATATTTTCAACACCCCTTCTAAGATAATGTATCGATGTTTATTAATTGTTACATTTTCCTATTTTTGTTGTGAAAACGGTAGCTTTCTATTGAAAAATGTCAATTTTAATCGATATTTGATCACTGTTAAAATCATAGAGCAGGTGTTATGTAAAACATATAACTTAATAAACATGCTTCTATTCTTGAACAAACCGTTTCCGAAAATAAAATTGCAAAACAATAAAAAAATCTTTAAGATAACTGTTTGTTCCCATGGCTCTGCATTTCCAAGCCAAATGAAAGGGCCAATCGCCTTAAGTAGACGGTGTTTTTTAATTCACTTTAATTTATATCAACTAATTACGTAAAAGCAAAACATTCAACTTTTTCCACTTTAAACACATACATACAAATATTCAACACACATATATTTTATTTAATAGGAGTAGCAAAAAAAATAAAAAATAAAAATAGTTGATGAAACCTTCCTAATGCTTTGGAAGTCCATTTAAAGATAATCTACTATATACTACACCGTGTTTTATTACTTTTTTGCTGTTCAACTGAATTAAATCTACCACAGACGCAACGAATGTGAACATAAGTTTGTCTCATTGAAAGAAACTACTTAGTTTCAGTCATGCCCATCGAAGACAAATAGCTTAAGACACGAAGGCCCAAAGTAAATGGAAATGTCTGCAGGAAGTTAAAATAAAAAAAAAAAGGAGAAGAAGACGACGGTGAGTCATAAATTTATTATAAATAAGGAATAATGTACAGAATATATTAAATACCTGGACAAGCAAAACGGCAGCTGGACGAACAAGAAAGAGGGAAATGAAAGTAGGATAGCGAATTTTCTCTGGTCATAACTTTGGTTGGTTGTCTGATCCGGTTTAACGCATGCGTAGTGCAATACGGCCAACTTACACTAGAAAATGTTACAATGTTGTTTATTTAGCACCGCGTCTTACTACCCGTTTGGGTTATACGATTGTACTAATTACATTATTATTATTTAGCACCGCGTCTTACTACCCGTTCGGGTTATACGCTTATTACATTAATGTTTTTAGGGATTAAGAAGGTTATATATAAATAAAGTGTACCCGAATTTGCGTGGTAGGAGAGTGGAAAACCATTTTGTAGAAAACCACCCAAAGTACACCAGACCGAGATTCGAACCTCGATCTCCCCATCAACAGCAGTCTAGTCTACTACGAAAGTGACGCCTTAGAACATGCGGCTACCGAAGCAGGTGGTTAATATTAATTATTATGCCTTTTTTACTTCTTTAAAGAGAAATGTGCATTCTAATTAGGCTGATGGAGTAGGGGTGAGGAAGGTAAAATTTAGAGGAAATGTGCCTGCATTGGTGTGAAAGAAGAGTAAGAAACCGTTTAGGAAAAAAGAAAATCCTCCGTTAGCCCAGAAGGGAATCGAGACCAGACTTTACCATTCAATTAAAACCAGAATATACGAACCTGACGTTTTGTCCACGTGACCACCGATGTAGGTAAAAAAAAACCTCCACGGTGTGATCCCGCAAGCGAGCTATACCGACCAAACGGCCGCCACTGTTAGCGATGAAAGTGCCAACATTTGTGGTTAGAGGGTGTCCTGTGATCAGCACCACGATCCCTCCAGCCGCTTATCTCACTTTTCTAGACCAGAGCTGCTACTTAGTCATTTAAGTAGCTCTTCTTTTATCCTCATGTCCCAAAAGGGTACTTTTTTTTTTTTACAAAATAATTGTTTCTCATTTTTTTTGTAAAATTAAAAACTCACCTATTTATTTTCAAAATTACTATTTTTATTAAACATCCAACATTTTCAATTCCTAAAAAAATATTTAAAAAAAATTGTAAAGCCATACAACCTTTTCTATGAGTATTCAATCTTTTTGAACTTTTTTTTTTTTTAGCACCGCGTCTTACTACCCGTCCGGGTTATACGCTTAAGTACTAATTACACTAATGGATTAGGAATTGGGAAGGTTGAATTTAGAGGAAGTGAACCCGCATTTGCGTGGAGGGAGAGTGGAAAACCATTTAGGAAAAACCACCCCCAGTTCACCCGACCGAGATTCGAACCTCGATCTCCCCGTCCTCAGTGGTCTGGCTCAACGCGTTAGCCAACTACGCCACCGAGGCGGGTTTTTTTGAACTTATTAAAAATTGTAAATGTATTTAATACAATTCATTTTTTTTTAAACATTAACTTATAGTCTTATTATCTTATCTTAATAAGGCTTCTTATTTGAAAATTTCTTTAGAACTTTTTTTTTTTAAATGTTAACGTACAGTACAAAATATTAAATTGTAACGTTGTTTATTATATTATTATTATTAGCACCGCGTCTTACTACCCGTCCGGGCTATACGCACTTACGCTAATGTGTAATGGTAGGGTGATTGTGAGATGAAATGGAGGACCTACAGTTTAACGTGGGATCCGAACCACGGTAGAGACCCGGCACTCCACACATTCACAAGTTGTGATTAATACACGTCTTGTCAGAGGTGAAGGAAGGGTTTGGCAATCAGATAAATCTGTGCCGGGACCGAGGATTGAACCCCGTACCCACAGCACAGAAGTCTGACACCTTACCCCTAAGTTATTATATTGTTCTTACCGAACAAAGTATAGCAAAGACAGTGTTTTGTTTGTTCCCAGCTGTGTGAGGGCGGTACTGTGATGGACCTGGTACGAGGTCTACACCATAAGAGCAAGAAGATGTGTGAGGAGCACATCGCTTTCATCCTTAAAGAAACCATCAAGGTCAGGACTTGCAAATACCTGTTATAACAGTGACAATGTTTTCATTCGGGTGAAGTCAAGGCCAGCGTCTTTCCTTACACTTGGCCCACTTATTTATAATGTATAGATATTATTATTTTACATTAATATACTAATTAAAAACTAATTTACAAAAGGTATACAAAATTAAAGATGTATTAAAAGACTAATTACAAGGCTATATCAAAAGATAAATAAATTATGAAAGCAAAATTAAATAGAGGATAGATAAAATATAAAAATACTTTTTTTTGCATCGCGTCTTACTAACCATTCGGGTTATACGCTTATGTACTAATTATTCTAATGATTGTAGATATTATGAAGGTTATATTTAGAGGAAGTGCACCCGAATTTGCGTGAAGGGAGTGTAAAAACTTGTTTTGGAGAAAACCTCCGTTCACCGGATTGAGATTTGAACTTCAATCTCCCCGTCATGGGCGGTCTAGTTTACTGCAAGAGTAGCACCTTAGACCGTGTGGCCACCGAAGGGAGTTGGACACACATTAATATGTCATATACTTTGTATGTATAATCGATATACATGACTGTATACACATTTAGGAGGTAGTAAATAGGCTTCTTAGAAGTCAAACTGATCAACTCTTTTTTGAAGAGTTTTTGACTTTATTACCCGAGTACGTAATTAAAGAAGAACTTTTCAGAAACAAAAACGACCAACTCTATAACCTACTATCCTATAGCAGCGCTATGTTTGGTTTCTGAATGTAATTAGTAATTTACTCGGAACATAGATACAACCCATTTTGTCCACGTTTTGTTTTGTGGAGTTGATCATATTGGCTTCCAGGAGATTCAGATAATGCTGATAATGGATTAAAGGCTAGTTATAATTAAATAACAATTCATAGTAGTAGTTTTATTTCACACGGATATTTATACTTTATCCCTCAGAAGATTCTGCTCCTAGATGTTAAACAAGTTTATGTATGTACAGTAAAGATTGTGTCCTCCTTTTACCATGAAATGTAACACTCTTACCTTGACTGATTAAACTATGGTAATTTCTTATAAGCTCCTCAATGAGCGAAGGATTGTTTTAACCAAATAAAGCCCTGAATTGTATAGGGTTGAAGTTCCACTAAAAAGTTTGTTGTTCCTAATAACTAAAAATGTTAAGAAGTATTTAGTATATTTTAACTTAAGATACTAAAAGTCATAATCCGATACCTTATCTCAGTCGAAAGTTTGTATGTCTTCTGAGTTAAGGGTCCCGGCTTCGATTCCCGGCATGGTATAAAAATGTATCATTGGTGAAATGTGGGATTTTTATCCTTTCACAGTGATGAATTAATGTCCGGGGACTGGATGTTGTGCCTGCCCTAGTCTTAAGTGAGATTATAAGGTATATGAAGCTACCGACAAGCCTAGAAAACCTGTAGTGGAAAATATATGGGCTCAATAAAAAACTGACCCAGGCCACAAGATGGAAAAAGTAATGGATGTAAAAAAACAACAACTAAGAGTTATACCATATAATAATTAAAATACTACCAATTGCCACTTTAAAAACTAAAATGTTACCAATTTAATATGGGACTGCCCATTTTCCCGTGTCTCTAATTGTCCGTAGTATATTGGCCATTTCTCAGAATCCTTCATTATTCAAATTGATTGGGATATTATAGTAGAATATAACCATTTTCTCACTAGAATTAACTCAAGAGTCTCTCAAAATGTTTTCTTTTTTATTGTTTACTCTTCATAATTCCTTTTATATATTTTTTCAAACAGGGAGCACTTCAGAGTGAAAATCTCTATCACTGATTACAAACTAAACGTTTCTCTTTAATATTTAAAACAAAACAAAACTCTTAATGACTGAAAAACCAACCATGTGTGTGTTCTGTTCCAAAACATTCAAAGCGGAGGTAGTAAATTATTTTGATGGTTGTCATTTATTGCAGTCATTAGAAGCAATTTATAGAAAAGGTATTCTATTATAGCGATCGAGAGAAAGAATTTTATGCGAGGGTTTTAGAAAATAAAGTCAAAATATGGTGACGGACGTGAAGGAAAAGTGATATACGAGGGTTTTTACACAACAGAGTTGGAAAGTTCTTATAGAGAGCAGGGGTGGCCAAATATATTAACTTTGGGAAACATAACTATGGAAGATATACATACAACGTTTCTTGGCCCATGTTTGTATACACGTTTTTGATCGTTAGGTCAATGGGAATATGCCCCTAAAACATTTGACCCCAATTAAAATACATCATATATATATAACTACAATGATTCCAATCCTACCTCAAAAATAGCTCTTGGCTAACTATTGATCAGTGATAAACAGGATTCGGATTTTGAAGAATGTCATATTTTATTGGTTCGTGACATACAATGCTCACAAGTACAGAAACTTTGTTCATGATCCCATTGTTGTAGAAATGTATATTTTATAGAATTTTTTTTTTATCATTTTGGAATCTTATGTCACATTTTCTGTGTTTCCTTCCTTTTAAAGTCATATTTAGGTATTTTTTGTGGTCGAAATGATAAGATAATGCAGGCCGTGAACTTTGTATCCTCTTTGCTTGTTTGGTTGTAAAATACACATTCCTGGTGAGACTCCAACTAAACTAGAGAGGGTTGCGTTGTAAAGGGGGTAGCTATTAATTCTGAAGCAGATATTTGTAAAATCAATGCTACATTTAGCAGAATGTAGGAGCTTAGTTCATAAAGGCTTTTAATTCCATGTATATTTTTTTAGTTTCAATTTATAAAGCACGTGTTTGATTTAGTTGTGTGCATTTACTACGACTCTTTGTTCACATTTCTAGGACATTTCTTGAAAATTTGAAATCATTCTTTAGAATTTTTAGGTCATTTTAAAGGTCAGTTTCGATCATTTTTAAGTCATCAAATCCCGGGCCCTGGTGATAAATTACTAGGGTATACCTGGAACCGAAACTTATAATCACATATTTAAATAAAATGATTACAAATATCAAGAATTTGTAGGGACAGTGTGTATCCGTAGGATTGCTGTTATTATTATTATTATGATTATTTTATCACCCTATCTCACTACCTGTTCAGGTAATATGCATATAACCCGCCTCGGTGGCGTAGTTGGCTAACGCGCCAGTCGTGTTGAGCTAGACCACCGAGGACGGGGAGATCGAGGTTCGAATCTCGGTTGGTGAACTGGGGGGGGTTTTTTCTAAAATGGTTTTTCACTCTCCCTCCACGCGAATGCGGGTTCACATCCTCTAAATTCAACCTTCTCAATCCCTAATCCATTAGTGTAATTAGTACTTAAGCGTATAACCCGAACGGGTAGTAAGACGCGGTGCTAAATAATGATAATATGCATATATGATAATTACTCTAATGGGTTAAGGACGAGGATGGAAATATTTAGAAGTAGTCTACACACATTTGCATGGAAGGAGGGTGGGAAATCATTTAGGGAAATACACCCTCAGTAGGCCCGACCGGATTTGAACCTCGATCTCCCCATCATCAGCGGGCCAGTCCAACACGAGAGTTGCGCCTTTGACCGTGTGGCCACCAAAGTGGGTTTATTATTATTATTATTATTATTATTATATTAATACGCAAAGCTGTTAAACACAAGATTAGATCAACACATGAATGAATCTATAGAGGGTATACCCGCTTCGATGGCCGCATGGTCTAAGGCGTCACTCTAACAGTAGAATATACCACTGAAGACGGGGAGATCGGGGTTCATCCCGGTTGGGTGCAGTGAGGGTTGTTTTTACTCAATGGTTTTTCACTCTCTCTCTCCACGCAAGAGTGGGTGCACTACATCTAAATTAAACCGTCCCTATCTCCAGCACATTAGTGTAATTAGTGTATAAGCGTATAACCCGAATGGGTAGTAAGAGGGGCTAAAAATATCTAGATATACTCTGATTTTGGTAAGAATAACAGTGTATGGTAGTTACTAAAACAACGTTGATATATTCATACATCAAGTCGTGTCATCTGCAGATGTCACTCTTGATAATATATTACCAATACCTTAAAATAACACAAATGATGTAGTAAAATGTTATAAATGTTGGCCGTAAAGAAATATGTTTATATTTTTTAACTGTTCTTTCAACAAAATCAGACTATACAACAGTCATCTTCGCCTTTACATTAGCAAAATAATGGTTAACACGTTAGACTCTCAATGAACTTGACCACCATTTATGGGAGGCCAGAATTCAAATTTATCTTGAATTTACTGGTGGATAAATTTCACATAATATTATTTTATATTAATTTTTATTTATTTTTGTTACCTAGCCAAACACTTTGTTAAATCAAAATTTAAAGAGGTTTGTTGACTTTTGATCATATAAAAATATTAGTTATATTTAATACTCTTGGAAAATATTTAAAACAAACTTAACTAATTGATGTATGTCCAAAAGTAGCTCTATTCTCTAAATTTATGTTTATTCCACGCAAATGTGAATACACTTTCTATAAATATAAACTTCATAGTTCCTAAAACCTTTAGCGTGATCAGTAGATAAGCGTGTAACCCAATCGGGTAGTAAGACGTGGTGCTAAAAAAAAAAAATAGCTCTTCGACTCACAGGGACTCGAGTTACTCAGATTAGTAGATTTGCTGTTTAGGACCTGTTTAGGACCTATTTAGCTTAAATTATCCTCCGAAAGTCTCATGTGTGTCAGAAATCTATTGTATTCTACTTACACTTTTATAAACTTACGTAGAAACCTTTGGAATGAATGAGCCGCGTAAATCCATAAATCCATGACTCTCTCTCTCTCTCTCTCTCTCTCTCTCTTATTATATATATATATATATATATATATATATATATATAATATTTGAGCCATAGTAGAAAATGGTACACAATCCTTTACAAATTTTAAACAATGCACTGGTAAAATATTATATATGAAATCAAGTGGACTAGACCATGTATTATTTTGTTCTTAACAGTACTAAAATATTATTTAATTGCCAATCAAACAACTACCTAATAATTACAAGAGTCGTACATTAACATGAGGTACCCAATCTAGAAGAATTTACGTCCATCTCCTAAGAAATTTAATTCCCTCCCGTTTTATCACTCTTGTTTTTTTCCTTCTAAAAAAAATATTACTTCTCAGATTGACTTCTTAAGA
The DNA here is from genome assembly GCA_033556935.1 of Timema podura. NCBI lineage: Eukaryota > Metazoa > Arthropoda > Insecta > Phasmatodea > Timematidae > Timema > Timema podura. The sequence goes on from JAVRXN010000005.1 coordinate 10,243,273, forward strand.
GCGTGCATCACATGCCAATCAACTCTGTGATACAGTCGGCTAAAATCGTAAATTTACACAACACAATTGCACGTGGATCATTTCTGTACTAAACAATAATGGAGATAAAGAGTTAATAGAAGTTTCCTAATACTGAACATTGTTGAAATATTAAATGATATTTGGATAAAAACTGCATTGAAAAAGGCTGTTTTTGACCATTTTAAAATGGTCTTCACAGATAAGCACTGTACACAAATCTTCATTCTGTAATAAAGAGACATACTGTAGTTATTAACAAGAAACTTTGTCGCTTTGTCCCTCATCGTCACCGCGGAAAATCTCAAGTAATCATTCTAATACGAATGCACTGCACACATTTCTGGCTATCGTAGGTCTTTTTTTTCCCTTTTACTCCCAAAACTCGCGCGAGCCGGGAGCCGAGTTGGGCCTGGCTATGATGAACGCTCTTAAAGAAAGAAGAAAAGGAAAGAATAGAGAATAAAACACAAAGACGACGAGTCTATAACTCAGTCATCAGCGGCTAATGTTGACATTATACGATGGAAGCTAACATAAAAGAAGTAATTTACTAATTCGGACGCCTTGACCTATGCTTGGTTCGAAGAGCATCCCGAAAAGCATAACACCGAAGGTCGCGAGAACTTATTATATTTAGACTACTCTGCCTCTCGTGGCATGATTATACAGCAGTTAAAACTATTTATGTGCTTCTCTTCATAAAATATGTCACAAAAAAAAAAAAAAAAAAAAGGACACACCGACTTTTGCTTTCCGTTCTTTTGGTGCACTTTTATTTCGGTTTGAAGGTAAAAAAAAAAACCTGGTCCATAAAATTACATTATGATAATGTGTCAGTCATTGGTGTTGAGTATGGTTATGTTTGTAATTATGTGAGTATATACTTAAAAATAGTTTTCCAGTCAATATGTTTATGCCTCGTGTGTTTCTAGGTGATTAATTTGCACCTCGTTTGGGAGCTTCAGCTCCTCTAAGAGTCGAGTGTCAAAATCCATTTTTCAGAGATACATATTTGTTTGAAATAAATGGCTTGAGGAGGAAAGTATCTCAGTCTTTGAGAAAATTAAGGGTCAATTGAGAAGTTTTCAGGCATACATGATTATTTGAAATAAATAGTTAAGGAGACAAGAAAAGTAAGATTTTATTAATAATATTATTTCGTCAACATTCGATTAAATAAAAACTGAAGTCCAAGACAATTTTAGAACTTAAATAAGGATTGAATAGTTTCATTTTTATAAAACTTGAGTTTTTAAATTCAACCCAATACTTTAATAGTTTTTTTAAATATATATTAATAAGTACCTAGTGGTATATTTACTTTTTAGGTATGATCAACATTTTATGATTCTACAAAAAAACAGCATTACTTAATCTTTAATTTTTTAATTTGTGCTTTACGTAGGTTATTTCTACTCGCCCGGACTGTTCACAAAGTTAACTAATAAAGGGTAGGGTTGAGAAAGGTATAGTTTAAGGGAAATGTACACGCATCTGTGTGGAGATAGATGGGAAGCTATTTAAGAAAATAAAATTTCAATTCATCCAGCTGGGATTCGAGCCCAGACCTCTTTGCACTGGCATACCAAACAAGACCAGATTTATGCCTTTATCCACGTCTCCATAAGTGCAGGTATCCTAAAAATAAAAAAATTTAAGCATCGCATATTAACTTACCAGTTTGGATTATACGCTTATGTACCTAATTACGTTAAATGTGTTAGTGATGATTAAAAGGTTCCATTTAGAGGAAACGTATTCCATTTGCGTGGAGATAAAGTGGGAAACAATTTTGGAAAAAAAATCTCCTTCAGTTCACCGACCAAGATTTGAACCTCGATCTCCCCGTCATAGGCAGTTCTAATCTACTGTGAGAGTGGCGCGTTAGACCACGCGGCACCGAACGGGGCGAATCAGTCAAATGAGCCTTTACACTTCACATCTGATCAACTGTTATGTTATACACAATATTACTCTCGTTAGCTAAAGCGCTAGTTTCATGTTGAGCTAGACTGTCGATGACGGGGAGGTCGAGGCTCGAATCTCGCTAGGGTGAACTGGGGTTTGGGGTACCTAAATGGTTTTCCACTCTTTCTCCGCGCAAATTCGGGTTCACCTCCTCTAAATTCAACCTTCCCAATTCCTAAACCTTTTGTGCAATTAGTACTTAGTCGTATAACTCGAACGGGTAGTAAGAGGCGGTGCTAAATAAATAATAAATAAATTATTAGTCTCGAACAAGGAATCACATCAAATTGCGGTAATCTACATTAATATTTTTACAACTGATAAATTAGGAATATTTTGTTTGTTTTTCATTTGAAAATATGTAATTTTTTTTTCAATGTTGTTGTAATTTTTGTGTAGTAAATTGTTTTAACAGATCTAAATTTCACTCTTTTCTGAAGTAGAATACAGAAAACTCCACTACGATGGGACGCAGTTCGAGTTGTATTGCCGACATATTAAGTTAAGTGCTATCCGTGGAATAAGAAAGGCTCTTAAGGTGGGATTGTATGAAACACGAGTTAAGGGCAGTGTTTTTACAGTTTTTATAGTGTTTAATATTCTTGACATGGTGATATCAACAGTTGTTGATTATCCGTCATGAGCATAGCGGTATTAGATAACAAACTTTTTAAATTAGGAGAAAAAGTTTTCATTAAATTCCAGAACATCATTAACAGATATTCAACAACTGTTGATATCACCATGTGAAGAAAATTAAACTCCATATTTCTACTGGAACAATATTTTATTTATCTAAATAAAAAAAAAATTGTTTTAAAAACTGTAGGCCTAAATATACTGCCTTTAATTTGCGTTTCATACACTCCCACCAGAAAGAGTAAAATTCCAGACCTTAATATGTCAAGTGCGGGCATAGATACTTTGTAATGAACAACGGATTATCTTTGGCTTAGATTATAGGTAGTACACATGTTTAAATCTACCAAACTAAGCTCTAAGTCAGGTAATTCTAGTTATTGTTTCAGTCCCTGATTCATCTTCACGAATGTCACGTGATGCATCGTGACGTCAAAGGGAGCAACATCCTCCTGACCAAGGAAGGGGAAGTGAAACTGGTGGATTTTGGACTATCCAGGTGATATTTCTTCAAAAGTTGAAATAAACACTATTTTACATTTGTCAGCAGAAGAAAGAAATATTTGACTGTGGTACATTCCTTTTTTTATATTTAAATTATATTTATTTATTTAGAACCAAAAAAAGCTACCCAATGAGTAAATTTGTATTTTGAATAATTTGTACAAAATATTTTGTTCAATATTGGGTGGAAGAAAAAGGGGAAAATGCTCGTGGTTAGATAGTTAACTACAGCCTCCAGACTCAGAGGATTCTACCACACACCTAAATTTCAAACATTTTAGATTAATTTGCCCTAAGCCACCTTAAAAAAACTAACATTACTACGTCACCAGATGAAACCTTATGTAAGTCAGTGACTTTTCAAAACGAGAAACCACTTTGCCTTATTGGAGCCGGCAGCCATTGTCTGGGGAACAAATATACCTTAGCAAGACTCCTCTAACCCAGCTTGGTTGTGTCCTCCGAGCGTAGCCACGCACGAAAACGCGCGCAGTGGGCTGTTCAGGAACCGATGACTCCGTGAATGCCATCCTAGGTCTCGAGTATAAATAATCTCCGAAAGTGTTTTTTGCCAGGAAACTGAAGAATACGCTGGACAGGCGCAGCACGATCGTAGGGTCGCCATGTTGGATGGCTCCGGAGGTCATCAACTGCTCGCAGAAGGAAGGAGACTCTGGAGCTTACGACAACAGGGTGGATGTCTGGGCTATAGGTAAATATACTCTCTCTGTCTCTTGCTGAGGCTATCTCAGTGATAGGTAGATACACTATCTCCATTACTTGCTGAGGCTATTTCAGTGATAAGTAGTTATACTCTCTGTCTCTCGCTGAGGCTATCTCAGTGATAGGTAGTTATACTCTCTCTGTCTCTCGCTGAGGCTATCTCAGTGATAGGTAGATACACTATCTCCATCACTTGCTGAGGCTATTTCAGTGTTAGGTAGTTATACTCTCTGTCTCTCGCTGAGGCTATCTCAGTGATAGGTAGTTATACTCTCTCTGTCTCTCGCTGAGGCTATCTCAGTGATAGGTAGTTATACTCTCTGTCTCTCGCTGAGGCTATCTCAGTGATAGGTGAATATACTATCTCAGTCTCTTGCTGAGGATATTTCAGTGATAGGTGAATATACTTTCTCTCTCTCTTGCTGAGGCTATCTCAGTGATAGGTAGATACACTATCTCCATCACTTGCTGAGGCTATTTCAGTGTTAGGTAGTTATACTCTCTCTTTCTCTCGCTGAGGCTATCTCAGTGATAGGTGAATATACTATCTCTGTCTCTTGCTTAGGTTATCTCAGTGATAGGTAGATACACTCTCTCCATCACTTTATGAGCCTATCTCAATCATACTTTCCCCATCCATCTCACCAAAAGTTTTCTTGATTTTATTTTTACAATACTAGCTGAAAACTCTCAACTATTTATAAAAAATATGATGTGGTCAGATTGATCAAGCATATCATATTTAATATTTGTATGAAGGTTTATCCTGATATACAAAAAGAGGCTTATGAACTTCCAACTACCGCACCATCTGGCCCATAAACAAAGGCATCAGTCTCATATGATCTGGTTTTCCGGCGAAGGGGAGGTTGAGGTATGAATCATGTTCGGGTACTATAAGGAATTTTATATTAAATGTTCCTCCCCCCTTTACTAAATTTAAATTGTGATACACTTCTTATAAATTATACCTACCATATTAGTGTCGATATGCAGACGTTAATAGACCAAACGGTTAAACGTCAGTCTGTGAAGTATTAAATCACCCACCTCGGTGGTCACGTGGTATACGGCGCTACTTTCACGGTAGACTAGACTGCTGATAACGGGGAGATCGAGGTTATAATATGGGTCGGGTGTACTGAGGGTGGTTTTTCTTAAACGGTTTTACATTCTTCCTCAGTGCAAATGTGGGTAAACTTCCGCTAAATATAGCCTTTCTTATCCTTAGAGGCATTAGTGTAATTAGTATATTACTGTACAACCCGAACGGGAAGTAAGTAAGATAAGGTGATAAAAAAGTATCGAGTATGTATTTATAATAGTTTATGGGATACTGCCAGAACTGACCAACAGCAGACAAGTTTAGTTACTGTCTTGTTGAGAAAGGAAATAACTTTTTTTGACAGTTATAGCTAAGACATAGTACTACTGATGATGTTCATATATTTATACGTCAAGTCATAGAATCTGCAACTATCCCTTTTGGTTGATATTATCAACGCCTATGAAATAATACTTTTTTTAGCATCCCATCTTAGTACTCGTTCGGGTTATACGCTTATGTACTAATTTCGCTGAACGTTTTAGGGACTAGGGAGGCTATATTTAGAGGAGGTGTACCCACATTTGCACGGAGGGAGAGTGAGAAACCATTTCGGCGAGAGAAAAAACCTCACTACACCCAAACGCGATTCAAACCACGATCTTTCCGTCATCGGCAGTCTAGTCTACTGCGACTCTGACGCCTCAGACCATTCGTTCACCGAGGCGGGTAGTAATACTATTAATAAACTGAAATGTTATAAATTTTGACAGTAAAAAAAAAATTGGATATTTTTTAAAAGTTTCTTTCTCCCAGAATCAGACTATACATCCGTCTTTAATCCATGTCCTAGGGATAACTGCCATTGAGCTGGGGGATGGCAAACCCCCGTTCCAGGACATGCACCCCACGAGGGCCCTGTTCCAGATCATGAGGAACCCCCCTCCCACTTTGTACCGGCCCGCAAACTGGACTCAGGACTACAACGATTTCATCGCCGAGTGAGTCATCTGCTTGTCTCCAGGGATCACTATAGACCGTAACCAGCCCCCTGGTGAGGTGGTCAGTGCACCTGGCTACCAACCTAGGGGTCACGGGTTAGATTCCAGGCTGGTACCGTGGGCATTTTTTCCCGAAAGGGGAAATTACCCCAACGGTCACCAGAGTTTGGTTGGTTAGGTTAGGTTAGGTTAGGTTAGGTTAGGTTAGGTTTAAGAGTTTCCACTGGTTCTACACTCTCGTACTCACTATCACCCTTATACTCACTATCACCATCACCTCATATCATCGGGACATGGAAAGAGCCTCCACGGAAAGAGTGTACTATTAGTACATTCGGGCGTCCCCTGAAAAACGGTACATTAGTACTGGATAATCTTTTCACAAGTGGGCTACGAGTGATGTAGCCCAGACGCGCAATATTAATATTATTACCTCTGATGCACATCTAACTGAACGCCAGAAATTTGATGTGTGAGTAAAATGTTGGACCGATATTATATTAAACTTTCTTAGCTATCACCAATCCCTTGTATCGGTCGCCAGGTTTCCTAGCCACGTTTCCACAGGAAAGGACTAAACATAAATCAAAACATCGCATCATAAAGTTACTAGGCCTAGTTACACTACCGTATGAGCCATAGCTTGAAATATCAAAAGATGTACGAATGTTTTAATTTAACTCATTGTCAATGAAACTTCTCAGCGCTCGATCGGGCTCTTGTTTGACGGCTGGGACCAACATATTGCTTGTGACATTTTCCAGGTGCCTGGAGAAAAATCCTGAACATCGTCCGTACATCATGGAGCTGATGGAACACCCGTTTCTCACAGCTCTCCCTGAAAACGACTATCACGTGAGTCGTTCTGGCAAATAACAATATGATTGCAGTTGGATATTCAAGAGAAGGTCACCCGAATAAGAACCACGTAAAATGAAACCCTTTACTTGTGACAAACGTGACTGGATTAGTCATCACACATCATCATCAACTGTTTCCAGCCTATGGCAGAGTCAATATGTTAAAATGCCTCCATATTCCTCTATCCTTCCACCACTCTTCCTCCTTTAATATCTTCCATTCTTCTCCTCTAACTTGCACACTTTCTACTATCTGCTCCTTCAATATCTTTCTTGGCCTCCCCTACGGTATTATTCCTATCTACATCATCTTCATCATTTTCTTTGGCATATTCTCCTTCTCCATCCTCATTACATGCCCATACCGTCTCAGTTTTGCTTCCTCTACTATCTCATGTACTCCAACATCCTCATTACATGACCATACCATCTCAGTCTTGCTTCCTCTACTATCTCAAGTACTCCCTGTACTCCTACTCTTTCCCAGATAACTTAATTCCTGATCTTGTTTCTCCTCATGACAGCTAACACGCTCCTCACAAATTTCATTCCCATGGCCTCCACTATTGCTAGTCTCTCTTACATTCAATGTCCATGTCATGGCCTCCACTATTGCTAGTCTCTCTTACATTCAATGTCCATGTCATGGCCTCCACTATTCCTAGTCTCTCTTACATTCACTGTCCATGTCATGGCCTCCACTATTGCTAGTCTCTCTTACATTCAATGTCCATGTCATGGCCTCCACTATTGCTAGTCTCTCTTACATTCAATGTCCATGTCATGGCCTCCACTATTCCTATTATCTCTTACATTCAATGTCCATGTTTTGCTGAATATGTCACAATGGGTACAAAGTACTGGCTTAGTATATTTTTACATTTTTCAATAATTGTATAGGCCTAAAACCATATATTTTTAATTTCCCTTCCCACTAAATGACTCACTCTTCTTTAGAAAGCCAATGGTTGCACTTTTACAAGTTACTGTGAACAATTTATAAAGGGATGTAGCTATTAAAATAAATGTCGAATGGAAGGTTATCATCTAGATAGTTGTAGCTTTATGGTGTCTGAATTATACTAGTATTTTCTTACTTTCAATTGAATCCACCATTTTCAATAAATATGGTAGTTTTACAAAGTTGGGAGTCTAATTACCGATGAATTCAACTGAATATACAACCTGCACTACTCCTCTGATAGCTTGTAATATTGTAGTAGGATGTTGATAGGAAGAAACCCTTAAAAATACAATCATACACTTTTGTGATAAAAAGTTATATTATTTTATTTTGTACGCCTTTATAGGTACTGATATTACCTATTAAATGTGAATGATTGACGTATAAATATATGAAAATTGCTATAGTAAAAGTGTCTTCCTATCTGAATCTAATTGTAAAGGACATGGTCAAGGAGGTTCAACCCACACTACCTTCTACCTTCAATTAAATGAAATTAAATAAACCTCCTGGCCTGCTCTGATACCCTAATAGCTGACCCACCATTTAAAAGCACTTCTGGATAATGTGGAGTTTGCTATATATGCTGACGTTGCCAAAGAGGTCCAACCCACACTTTATTGTTTACTCTCAAATAAATGAAACTAAATTAGCCTCCTGCTCTGCTCTGATACCCTAATATCTTACCCATAGTTTAAAAGAAATTCTGGATAGTGTGGATCTAATTAATAGTTTGCCATTGTGAAGTGACGTCACCAAGGGGGTTAAACCCACACTGTATTGTTTAACCTCAACTAAATGAAATTAAATAAACCTCCTGCCCTACTCACACTTTACTGTCTCCCCTAAATTAAATTAACCTCCTGTTCCGCTCTGATACCCTAATAGCTGACCTACCATTTAAAATACCTTCTGGATAATGTGTATCTTAACAGTTTGCTATATATGGTGACGTGGCCAAGGAGGTCCAACCCACACTTGGTTTACCCTCAACTAAATGTCCTGCTGCCCTAATAGTTTGCCCAGGAGTTGAAGGCGATCCTGGATGACGTGGCCGAGAAAGGTCGATCCACTCGCCTGCCCGAGTCGAACGTTAGAAAGAACCTTCTCGAGACGGGACAGAACTCCCCACCTCAGATGATGCACACGGAGGACCTCGCGGCTCTGGACCAAATCACGGAGGACACCATCCTCGTGGAGTTGCATGAGCGACTCAAGCAGGGGCACAGCCATACCTTTGTCGGGGACGTGTTGCTCGTCATCAACCCTAACGAGGAGCAGGACATATACGGGCTCAAGGTATGGACATTTTAATTATTTAATGTTGAATTTGGTTCCAATATATCTTTTTATTTCCAACCCCGCTCTTGTAGTTAACGAAGTCAACGAAACCTTTTTCACTCCAGGGCACACTTAGTCCAAGACAATATTTTCACGGCACACTTGTGTAAAGTATGTAATATAATACATTTTTCTATTAAATTTAAATAAAAATAAAAATTATGATGTGCAGTACAAGTTCAGTTTATGTCTATGCACAGCATCATGTGCAGTACCAGTTCAAGTCCCGGTGCGACAACGCGCCTCACATCTTCGCCGTGGCCGACCGAGCGTATCAGGACGCCATGCACCATGAGGAGCCTCAATACGTCCTCCTGGCCGGCGAGACCTTGTCCGGCAAGACGACCAACTTCCTTCATCTACTCAAACACCTTTCATACCTAGGCAAGGTGAGGCCAGCCAAATGGAAGGACCTAGGCCCATTAAGATTCTGGTAGGAGAATAGGCCTTTCAGAAGGCTAATTTTTTAGGAAAACTGGACTATATCTACTGTGGCTGCAATCATGATCTCTCCTCTCAGTAATACAATCCGGACAAGCAGTGAATATCAATAAGACTCGCGACGGGCAAACGTTTCCGGTTACAACTCAAGCTACCAACATATGACAAAGAAAAAACACACATATATATATAATTATTGTTATTTATTAAAAACATAGGCCTACTAAAGAAAACATCGTGGTTATTTTTCTACCAAGAGGAAAAAAAGTTGTATATACAACAATTAGAGTTATTAAATATTAAAACAAATATTATATTGATTAATAAAATTATTACAATTGCTCAGCGGTCATAATTCAGAAAAGAAAACATATCACGACAGTTATTAGACTAGAGTTCCTCTTTACATAGATATAAACACTGTGTTTATTCACCTATAACCTTAAATAAATTCTACATTAAGGCTTATCCAAGTTGAACAATATTATAAAACATAAAACGTTGGATCAGAAATATTCACGTTATGATGTCCGTCATAACAAAACCGTGCTATGTTATGTCCAGACGTTATTGGGCTAGTGTGTAAGCATCGCGTACCCTTGTGGGGGTCCGGCCATAATTCACCGGTCTCTTGAACACGTTCTTCAGAGTGGTAACGGGGCCGGAGACAAGCTTCTACAAGCTGTGCAAATCGTCCACGCCATGGGGAACGCCGCCACTCCGATCAACCCCGACTCGACCCGCCACATGCTCCAGATGGAGGTGACTTTCACCAGCACGGGGAAGGTGAGCGGCGCTATACTCTGGCTGTTCCAGCTCGAGAAATGGAGAGTCACCACCTCGGAGAGGTAAGCACACACACACGCTCTATGGAGATATATTTTACTTAAAAGTATCTGCTAGCAATTAGCCAAAGGTGCCATATTCACATGCGAATATGTCCGGTGGATTTTCTGATTCCTTGAGATATCTAAATTTTTTTATCCTGGGCAAGAAGTTAACCTCAACCAGGAACCCTCCTCTTTTATCCGGGCTTGGGACCGGCAGTGACGCTGCTGAGCTACCCTTTCACCCAACAAACGCCCCAGGCAGAGTTACTAATATAAGTATGTTTCCATACTATATTTATATTAACATACCAACACCAAAAAACCTCTACGCCTGATGCAGGCACCAGGCCAACTTCCACATCCTATACTACTTCTACGACGCGATGGAAGCCGACAGGAACCTGGAGAGGTATCATCTGGACGGTGGAAGGCGGTACCGCTACCTTCGGACGACCAAGACAGAGGGCAGCAGTGAGGGTAGCCATGGACCGAGGGAGGATCCTCAAGGGAACGTCTCAAAGTTCCGAGACTTCCAGAAGAGACTCGCTGCTCTGGACTTTGACAAGGAGCAACAAGACACCCTGTGGTGTCTCCTGGCCGCCATTCTCCTTCTAGGGGAGGTCACCTTCAAGGACACTGAGGATAAGAAGGCTGCAGAGATAGAGAATCCTGATGTCCTGGCGGATGGTGAGTAGAAAGTACAGAGGCATCTGTTACCCTTAGCACAGTTAGTATGGTCAAATGGTCAGAGAAAGAATTTTGCTTTGTCTAGGTTTTGTGTTTTCATAGACAAAGCTATGAATTTTTCAACTTTCGCTTTCAAAAAGTGTGTCAATTTTGGCGTTAGTAAGATAAGATCATGTGTTGGAAACCACCCCTTGTAGAGCCCATCTAGGGATACCGTATTGGGTACAAAACAAAACCTTTATATTGGCATTAAATAAAACATATTTTTTTTTAGGGAAGGGGAACTGTTTAGTTTGCTCCCCTTCATTCCTTACTAAACAAAAAATGGCCGTATTAACCCCCGAGGGTCTGGTTGAAAAAAGCGATATTTTGGTGAGAAATTTACAAAACAGTAGCTTACCTACCTTTTAAATTTGACGAGTTGGGGGCAGAATGGGAGGAGAACAGACGAATCCAACTACATCTCCGAAGAGATCCCCGAAGGGCTAACCACTATCCCTGGGCTCTGTGGCCTTTTATAGTGCAACCACTGATACCCGTCGGGACGGAACCTTTTCGCTGGACATGGACCGAGGTCCATGAGTGCCATTCCGGGTGCTTGAGCACCGCAAAATACAGAACCAGCCCTTCCATGCCAGCCTACCTTGGGTAACTTGAGGGAAAAAAAACCTCCACTGGGACCGGATGGAGGGAGGAGTTGGCTCCTCCTAGTAATCACCCAATCACGAGGAAGTCAGGAGCTCAGCCTCCGAACAGCCGTCTCCTCAACCTTCGTTCTCATATCCCCAAGATTCTTCATCCCACACACCATCTTGCTGCTGTCCCTAGCAGCATTTCTGAACGGCTGTCCGGAGTTGGACCTAGAGGAGGTGACCTGGGCCAGCTATCCCCGCTACACGGGTACGAACTACCGACCCCTTAGTGTATGTCGAGGAGGCTCCTCCCCCTCACATGCAGATGAACACATGACCTATGTCGGGGTCTTAGCTATGCCGGACACCAATGTCCGTCACATTGCCCAGGGGCCGCCTCGACAGGACCTTTAGGATCTGTCTGTACCGGAAGGTGCCAAAGACAGTCTAGTGCTCGTTTATATGAAACGTGCGTGGGCCCAGAACGCGTCCTGGCCCCCGAACGCCTGAGCACCGTGACCCCCAATGGGAGGAGGACAAACCTGTGTCTAGAAAACCTTGTATATAGCTTAAAATAAACTCCATGACGTCAATCCGCAAGCGAGCTATACTAACCGAGCGGCCGCCGAATGTTGGCGAAGATAGTGCCAACATTTGAGGATAGAGGGTGTCTTGTGGTCAGAACAACGAATCCTCCAGCCGTTAATTTCAATTTTCTAGACCGGAGAAGTTATTTCTTTATTTAAGTAGTTCCTCAATTGTCCTCACGAGTTGACCCCGTTCCAGACAAACTGCTTCACAGAAAGAATCTGAAACTACCGGGGAATTAAACCCGGAGACCTCTGGATCTGTATCCATGAATTCTGACCGCTAGACCGACCACTAGTGAGAAGAGTATTTACGTCATCCCTTATCTCCACGATGATGTTCCGCAGTGGCGCGGCTGTTGGGCGTCGATGAGAAGAAGTTCAACTGGGCGCTGAACAACTACTGCGTCGTGGAGAAGGGCACCGCCGTGAGGAGGAGGCACACCAGGAAGGAGGCAGAGGAGGCCAGGGATGTCCTGGCCAGGGGTATATACTTCAGACTGGTCGACTGGGTTGTCAACGTCATCAACCTCAAGCTCTCCTTCACTCGAGCCGTATTGTAAGCTCTTAAAATGTAACCATAGTAATCATGTTCTACATTTGAGTAAAATGTCTTAAGTCTCTAATAGATAGAAAACTGACACTAAGGCACACTATTGATTATAGACAGAAAACTGACACTAAGACACACTATTGACTATAGACAGAAAACTGACACTAAGGCACACTATTGATTATAGACAGAAAACTGGAACTAAGGCACACTATTAACTATAGACAGAAAACTGACACTAAGGCACACTATTGAATATAGATCCTTACCTCCATGATAAGAGTAGAGCACACTATCCGTGAAACTAGACATGTCAACATTCATTTTCTTAAAAATAATGTTGTGTTTTATATTTTTTTTTAAATAAATTAATTTGAACCTTTTAATAAACTAAGGTATATCAAATATATATGATTTATATTTCTGAGCTAAACAAGGTGTTACTTATTTATAAAACCATCTCTAAACAAAGTATACGAGTTAAAAACCAAAATTGAAACCAAACACAAGAAGAAAAATATTTTAATAGAACCCGCTTCGGTTGCAGCGTGATCTAACGCGTCACTCTTGCAGTAGACTAGACCGCCGATGATGGGGGGGATCGTGGTTCAAATCTTGGTCGGGTGTACTGAGGTTGGTTTTTCTAAAATAGTTTTCCACTCTCTCTCTCCATGCAAATGTGGATACACTTCCTATAAATATAACCTTACTAATATCTAAAGCCATAAGCGTAATTAGTACATAAGCGTATAAACACGAAAGGTTAGTAAGACAGGGTGCTAAAAAAAGAGGCCACTTTCTAAACAAGAGTTATTTAAAGTAAAAAGCGAGATTGCAAATGAGATACAGAAATAATTTACTACTCAACAAGTTCCAAAGTGTCTTCTTGATTTATGTTAACATTCAAATTTCTATGCTCTGTTTCTTCAATGTTTCAGTGGGGACAAATACTCCATCTGCCTGATCGACTTATTTGGATTCGAGTGTTTTAAGAAGAACCATTTGGAGCAACTGATTGTGAACACTTTGAACGAGCAACTGCAGTACCATTACGCTCAAAGGGTGTTTGTCTGGGAAATGGTAGGTTTAGAGTTGACCGTGTTTGAGAGTTGTAATATATATTATACTTTACATTACAATGTTCATAGAAATACTTTTATCTGACTCGTAGAAACGTTACTAAACACTAGAACATTGTTAATCTGAACTCATTGGGACCAAAGCTTGTTCGAATTAACAAAAATTCTGATTAATAGCGATCATCATAGCAGGCCCAACTCAGCTCCCGGCTCGCGTGAGTTATGGGAGTAAAAGGGAAAAGAAAAGACCTACGATATGACAGAAATGTGTGCAGTACATTCGTATTTGGATGATTACTCGAAATTTCCCGCGGTGACGATGGGGGACAAAGCGACAAAGTTTCTTGTTAATAACTACAGTATGTCCCTATTATGACAGAATGAAGATTTGTGTACAGTGCTTATCTGTGAAGACATTCTAAAATGGTCAAAAAACGGCCTTTTCAATGCAGTTTTTAACCTAATATAATTTAATATTTCAACAATGTTCAGTATTAGGAAATTCTATTAACACTTTATCTCCATTAATGTTTAATCAGAAATTATCCACGTGCAATAGTGTTGGTGTAAACTTACGATTTCTAGCCGCCTGTATCAAAGAGTTGATTGGCATGTGATGCACGCTCTTAAGTGGGAGAAGATAGAATGTTTTCACGAATTTTAGATTACAGATGATTGAGTTTAATCAAATTTTCATTTATTTAACCGATGCAAAGCACGTTATATGTATTATAATTATTTTCATTTGCAGGAAAACACATTATGTTGATTACAATATGTAAATATTAAGCATTTATGATTAGATAACAGTTGTTTCTTACAATAATTATTTTTAAACTTCGAGCTTGTTAACCAATAAAATGTATTTAATTTAATTTTATTTTTTGTTTTTTTCCCGTTTTCCGAAAAGTGTGTTCGGATTACCGGGGTTAGGTCTGACCAGGTTTTACTGTATATACTTTTACGAATTCATACTTCAGATCATGTTCTCTGAAACCGTCACTTTTGAGGTATATTAGATACAACCTTAAAGTGATACTGATAAAAATAGTAAAATGTCCTCTATGTTGGCCGCAAATCATATTTTTCAGCAAGAGCAAGAAGAGGAGGAGATTCCCATTCAAACGTTGCAGTTCTACGACAACAAACCCACCGTGGACGAGCTGATGTCGAAACCGGATGGACTGTTCTATCTGCTGGACGAGGCCAGCCGGAGCAGCAGAGGATCAGAGATAATCATAGGTATAGTACAAGTTTAATAGGGAGGCTCCTTTGACCAGATCGATTAGCATTCTCCGTTCGGGCTATAAGCTTATGTACTAATTACACTAATGGATTAGGAATTGGGAGGGTTGAATTTAGAGGAAGTGAACCCGCATTTGCGTGGAGGGATAGTGGAAAACTATTTAGGAACCCCCCCCCAGTTCACCCGACCGAGATTCGAACCTCGATCTCCCCGTCCTCGGCGGTCGAGCTCAACACGACTAGCGCGTTAGCCAACTACGCCATCGAGGCGGGTATTCCGCAATAGAAAATGGCGTTGTGTTCCAAGTGTAACGTCCCGCTTAGAATTTTTTTTAGTTCGCGCCACTAACGCCGCGAGCGCTAGTGATGCGGCTCTACTTGCCAACATTAGTGTGGCGTTTCTATACTTATCCCCTTTCTATGGTCGGCGTCGACTTGTTACAGAAACGCTGGAGGGCGACAGCAAGAACTCCCGCCTGCGCGCGATCGGGCGTCACGAGTTCACTGTGGCCCACTACACGGGCAAGGTGACCTACGACACGACGGAGATGGCCGACAAGAACCGAGACTTCCTTCCCCCGGAGATGATCGAGACTCTCCGGCTATCCTCGGACCGCGTGGTCCAGAAGCTGTTCACCAACCGACTGTCCAAGACTGGCAACTTGACCGTCACCGCTGAGGAGCGGGGTGCCTTAACCCCTTCCACTAAGGGGCGGTGGGGCTCCGCTCTCATGGCGGGGAACCAGGCGAAACCAAGGGTACATTTAACGCGATGTATTTGACGGGCACTTTCTAAACAAAGGACGACAACAACAACCTGTTTGTAAACCAACCAAACTTTGTATTCAAGGTCGTGTTTGTTTGAATTTTTTTTCTTTAAATTTTGGAAAGCTATAGAAATTATTTAAAAATAAATTCTTAGATATAACCCTCCCCCATTTAACAATTCCAAACATTGTACCTTAGAGAGTGCCAGCCATGCTGTAGGCATGCCAACATTACCACACCCAATATCACTTCTGTGAAAACTGCAGTTCTTATGAAGAGAAGCTTTATCTTTGCCCTCTCTCAGTCAACTGTTACCAAATCTCTTCACTCTCAGCTATGTCTGAAGGTGGTGTGCTGGGGTAAGAAGGAGCTACTGGCAACCTCGACTAACCAGCGTTGCGAAACTTGTCTTAAATTTAAGGAAAGATTGGCCATAGGCCTACACAAACAAGAGTATGGCAACGCTGTTTTACAAAGTAACCATGCAATTACCTCATAGATGATATCCATTGTAAGAATAATCAAAGATCTATGTTATTTTTATATCAGCAAAAATTCCAATAATAAACCCATATTTCACTTTCGACAAATCTAGGACCATAAAGATAGAAATATACACCATGGAAAGTGTTTGAGTGTATATTTATATATCACGTTTTATTTAAATCCAAATGTTAATTCGAAATATAAAAGGAATAACACATTGGACGATGCAAAGATATAGTCCGATTTTTGTAGGAAGACCATTATTTGAAAACTGGTAACTCATGTTGCCACATTGGCGGAAATAAAAATATTACAATTGTATTTATATTCTTAGTCCGTTTAATTAGCTATTGATGTAATGATAAATTATACAGTAACCCATATTGTTGGAAGCGTTTATATTAACTTTATAATTAATAAATCAAATAAGACATATTTATCGAATGTCAAATTTTAGTGACTTTCAATCAATTTTAATGGTCAAAAAGTGGGCCTCCTATAAAGAATCGGGGTATTACTTGATAAGAATTGTTCTCTATTAAATAGAATGGGCCAAATTTCTCCCACAACAATGTTTTGTTGGCGTGTTTTTTTGTCAGCGCTACAACACGGAATCGCACGGTGAGTACTCGCAGACGCGCAGGATGAGGACGGCGTCAGCGACGTTCCGAACCACGAGTCTGGAGATCCTGCGCGGCCTGGCGGTGGGTGCCGGTAGCGGGGGTACCCACTTCGTGAGGTGCATGAGGGCAGACCTCGTCGGGCAGCCCTGGGGCTTCCAGCCCGAGGTGGTTCGGCAGCAGCTGAGGGCCCTCGCGGTACTAGAGACAGCGCGGGCCAGACAGAAGGGGTATCCGCACCGCGTGCCTTTCCCGGAGTTCATCAGGAGGTGAGCGCGCGGGTGTCTGTCAGATTCCTCCACGTCCAATTCTCAGAGCAGAGATTGAAAAAAAACAATTTACAAGAAAAAAACCATAAACATTAATACAAATTCATCGATATTAAAATTGGTAACGGGATCTAAGAGGAGATAGAGCATCAAATCCCGGCCGGGGTGAATTGGGAATGTCTTAACAAAATAACTTTCCGTTACTCTTCTTTTTGCCAAATTTGGATGAAAGAAAGCATGATTTAAGGTCAGTTTTTTTGTAGTTATAGTTAAAAATCACAATATACTGAGTGACCTAATTTAACTGAATCGAAATAAGTTATTACATTTTCATAGATGAAATTGTAGTTTGCTATCTCTGCTGGGAAGTTAATCCATTAAGTGTACCTGTGTCGATTAATATGTGATTTTTCACACACATACACACATTCATACACAAAAACAAACGTGCCATTCCCTAATGGGGTAGACAAGAAACCTTTCATATATCTCAAAAAACAACAACTCCGTACTTAATCCATCCTCACTAACTTTCTCCACACTTCCCTATCCTTTCATACTCCCTTCTCTTCAACAACATCCATACACAGAGTCATACATGCTCTTTTGTTCTTAAAACTATTAATGTTTCTCTTTTCCACACATTTGTCTATAACGTTTAGCCACATCTTACATGGCCTACCCCTTACTTTTGATCCACACACACTCTACCTTCATATATAATTACGTGTGGTAGCGGTGGATTGATCCAAAAAGGGATATTAGGGAATGGAAAAGGTTACAAAAGGATGAGTTATATACCCTGTACTCATCACAAGACATTATTAGGATAATAAAGTCACATAGATTACGGTGGGCAGGACATGCAGCACGCATGGGAGATCCTAGAACCTTGTTCAGGGTACCGACTGGCAAACCCAATGGGAATCCCTAGACGGGAGGATAACATTAGACTGGACCTGAGAGAGATTTGGGTGCTATGAGGTGGACTGGATAGAACTAGCTCAAGATAGGGGTAGGGTGTTATGAGGTTGACTGTATAGAACTAACTTAAGATAGAGATAGGGTGTAGTGAGGTTGACTGTGTAGAATTAGCTCAAGATAGAGATAGGGTGTAGTGAGGTTGACTGTGTAGAACTAGCTCAAGATAGGGGTAGGGTGTTATGAGGTTGACTGTATAGAACTAGCTCAAGATAGAGATAGGGTGTAGTGAGTTGACTGTGTAGAACTAGCTCAAGATAGGGCTAGGGTGTTATGAGGTTAATTGTGTAGACTGTAGCTCAAGATAAGGATAAGGGGCGTACTTCTGTGGTTTCAGCAACGAATTATCGAGTTCCTAATGCCATAGACTAATAAATAGATAATCCGCGCTCCCTACCACCCCGTACCACTCGTATCAAGCGATTGTGATTCGTGACGTCACAGCTTCTTATCGATTGATTGGCAGGTACAAGTTCCTGGCGTTCGACTTTGACGAGACGGTGGACGTGACCAAAGAAAACAGCCGCCTGCTCCTGGTGAGACTCAAGATGGAGGGTTGGGTCATCGGCAAGAGCAAGGTGTTCCTCAAGTACTATAACGAGGAGTTTCTGTCAAGGTCAGTGGCACGAGGTCACCCGCTTCAATTACAGAGAAAGTGTCACCGGGGTAAAAAAAAACACTAGAACCGGCTTCGGTGGCCGCGTGGTCTAACGCGCTAATTTCGTGTTAGACTAAACTGCCAAAGACAGGGAGATCGGGGTTTATTCCCGGTCGGGTGTCCTGAGGGTTGTTTTTCCTAAATGGTTTTCCACTCTCCTTCCACGCAAATGCAGGTGCACCTCCCTTTCAATTACACCTTCCTAATTCCAAAATCATTAGTACATACAGGCGTACAACCCGAACGGGTAGTGAGACGCGATGATTAAAAAAAAAGCTTTGCTGCGGGGTACGGTATCTTACGGATTACGATTAAGAACCTTACGGGTTCGGAGTATGTAGACGAGGCTTGAAACGTAAGTTTAATACAATTGAACATTATTGGCGGGAGGAAATTGTTTGGGAGGAGGGGTATCCCTAAATCAATTGAGTAATCCCCTCTGCATTTCTTAGTCCACCATCACAGTTGAGTATTAGGGCCAGTTTCATAGTCAGACTTAGTACGTCTCTAGTACGGTGCTGTACTAAATACAAGACAACACCTACCTAGACCAGAATGTAATGGACCAGTTTCATAGTCAGACTTAGTACGTCTCTAGTACGGTGCTGTACTAAATACAAGACAACACCTACCTAGACCAGAATGTAATGGTCCAGTTTCATAGTCGGACTTAGTACGTCTCTAGTACGGTGCTGTACTAAATACAAGACAACACCTACCTAGACCAGAATGTAATGGTCCAGTTTCATAGTCAGACTTAGTACGTCTCTAGTACGGTGCTGTACTAAATACAAGACAACACCTACCTAGACCAGAATGTAATGGTCCAGTTTCATAGTCAGACTTAGTACGTCTCTAGTACGGTGCTACACTAAATACAAGACAACACTTACCTAGACCAGAATGTAATGGACCAGTTTCATAGTCAGACTTAGTACGTCTCTAGTACGGTGCTACACTAAATACAAGACAACACCTACCTAGACCAGAATGGAATGGACCAGTTTAATATGCGAAATTAGCCCATTCCATACGATCTTAGGTAAGTGTCGTCCTGTAATTAGTGTAGCACCGCACTTGAGGTGCACTAAGTCTGACCATAGAGAAATGTATGTGGTATCCCTTTCTCTATTGTCTGACTATGAATCCGACCCTTGGCCTATGGACACACAGTTGATACTTGCTGTGTGTGTGTGTGCTCAGGTCATACGAGATGCAAGTAAAGAAGATCATCAAAGTTCAGACCATGATGCGAGCCTTCCTTGCCAAAAGGAACCTAGCCTTCAAGTTACGCAAGCTTCGATCCCAAGACTCTGGTACATGTGACCCCAGCACCGGGATACAAGAAACCGTTTAGATAATAGTTACCTTACAAGCGGAAGCTACGTATCAGGGGTTCGAACTCAAATGTCCTTTTAATTGTCTATATTAATCAAAATTGTCAGGTGGAGTGAAGGAAAAAAGCAGCTCCTAAACGGTGCCAAAATTAAATTATTATCTACCAATGTAATAATTTTATTGGACAAATATTTTATTTTTTTATAGTACATTATAAATTTTAAAGGTAGTATTTCAGAAAAAAACATTAAATAAAATTTAAGTTGAATTAATAAGCTTGAATTTTGAAGTTATTTTGAAAGTTTTATTTTTGTTTTTAATCAATTCCGTTTTAAACTTATTTCTTCCCAAATATGTTTGCACTGCAGCTCAAAAATGTTTTGCAGAAAGGTTATATTATTAAACTTAGAATTTTGATGACCCTTCGAAATGTTTTCAAAGTTTAAAGTCTATTGATTCAATTTAAGCTTTATTAAATGTCTTAAGTTATTTTAAAATAGAATATTTTTTTACTTTTCCGTTTGATAAATAGTTAGATTAGTTTGCACCCCAACAGTCGACCAAAGGAAGTTTAATTTCTTTCATTTATTTCAAACCATTTCAAAGTCATTTTTTGGACCTATTTACTAAATGTTACGAAAAAAAAAGAGTTGGACACTTGTTTTTTCCTACCAAAATTTTATGTATTTTTAATATTTTTCTTTCCTTTTTCACATTCATTTATGTTCTTATTATTTCCTGCTAGAAAATAGAAAATTTTCAAAATAGCTTTTTATTAAAATGTGGTAAGTTATTTTCACCAATTTTCAAATACAACTTTCAACTAACGTTTATATCAACAATTTTTCGTGAAAAGTTGTCAATACAAAACTTGTTTCTAATCTCACGAGAGTCAGACTTTTTAAACGGCAAGTTTTGTAAATGTAAGAAACTTCCACCCACCCACTCGCAACCCCAAATTTTTGAACACTTTTTAAAATCAAGTCAACAACATTATAAATACCTACTTATTTATTTACTGGAGACGTTGATTCTACTAACAGAATATTTGTAATAATGTTTAATTACTAGCAAAATAATATCTTATTATAATCATTAAATTTAAAGCTGATAGTTAATTTAGGTTCAATCAATATTAGCACGTTATCTATAAATATACACATTTCTTGACCCATTTTATAAACTGCTTCAGATAGATTAATAGATTTTATCTATTGTTATTAATCTGTGTTAGATTGTATCCACCTCAATAATAAATTATATCTAGCAATAGCTCAATAAATGTCTAATATTTCTGCACAAAAGGAAAAAATCATCCATTTACATAAGCCAGAAAAATCAATGTTGTTAGTAAACTCATTATTGTAGGAATTAATGTATGAATTATTTAACTTAAAACTTCAACACAACAATGTAAAATAGATCTTTTCTGGAAAACAGCCAGAAATGGAATGTGTAATTCAGCAGCAAAATATTATATTACTATACGGTATTTAAAAAAATTTATTAATGTTAGACTCCTGTGTCATTACTAAACACAACATAAAAATACTAACAAATTTTTATTTTATATTTAAACATGCGTAACATAGTATAATATATTTATATAATAATTAATCATGTTTTTATTCAATTATTGACTATGAATATATTTAAATTTACTATAAAAGTTATAATATCAATATATTTCAATTTATTTGGACATAAAATTAGTACTATTTCCAAAGTAGTTATATTAGTAAAGTCCTGTATAAAATAGCTTATGGAAGCAATTAGTGGAACAAATTAAAGTATATCAATTACCTATATGTTAATAGAACGAAGATTAATTAAAACAACCTTAGTGTGACTAGCTGGGAATTAATTTGTTTCGTTGGAGATAAACCGTTAATTTCTGCTGCTCTGTGTTTTATTTGTTTGATTTCCAGAAAAGCGCTATTTAAATATTTTATTCAATTCTTTTGTTGCTAATCTGAATAAATTAGCGTGTTTTAACATTGTTTATTCATAAACAGCTTTGCTAATGCTTAGTGAATGTATCGATGTTAATAATTTAAGAACGTCAATAAAGAATTTCAATGAAGTAATTCTT
Source organism: Timema podura (assembly GCA_033556935.1). Classification (NCBI taxonomy): domain Eukaryota; kingdom Metazoa; phylum Arthropoda; class Insecta; order Phasmatodea; family Timematidae; genus Timema; species Timema podura. Next base: position 10,265,605 of record JAVRXN010000005.1, read on the forward strand.
CTGGTTATTTCCATTAGCGCTGTTCTGGGAAACATTCAATAAAGTTCAATGCAATAAAATAATAATAATCACAACTTAAATATTGTTTGATAAAATAATACTTATGAACTATGTCCTTAAAGGCTAAACATTTAAATTTAATTCCGAAATCAAAGATTCTTGAGTTATATATCTGAGTAAATAGATACGAAAGTAAAATGTTGATAAGCTACGTTTCAAATAGGAATTTTAAGAAAATATATTGAAAACGTTCCAGAACAGCTCTTTCTATACCTGAATTGTGATCCTAAACACTTATATTGATGAGTGTTAGTAGCTTTAGGGCTTCAAGTCAAAGATTACGATATTAATTCTTGTGTCCAATCATTTTAATTTGTTATATTAATTATCTCAACATTTTATTTTATTCCACGTGATGTAGAGATGAGTTGTTGGCGATGAAAGGCTCACAATACCTATTGTAATTCCCTTCTCATTAATATATAAACAGCTCGCTACAGCGGCTGAATGGTATATAAGGCGTCACTATCACGTTAGACTGGTCTTCTGATGACAGATAGATCAGGGTTAGAATCCCTGTCGGGTCTATTGAGGGTGGTTTTTCCTAAATGGTTTCCCAGTTTACTTTTACGCAAAATCGGATAGATTACCTCTAAAAATGCTTCCTTAGGGGCAGCCAGACTGGGCGAGCGACTAAAATATAAAATAGAACACATTGGTTGTAATGAGAGGTGGCCAGACTGGAGCGCGCGCGCTCGACCCGGTACAGTCTAGTTTACAGGCGCTAGGCAATATTATTGTATGTTGGTTCATTGAGTGCTAGGAAAACTTCTCATTTTGACATTTTTATTAATATCGATAGGTTTAGCACACTTGCTACTAACGGTCTGATTTAATTGGTAAGATCATAAACCATACCTATATGTGTGTGTGTGTACATATATATATATATATATATATATGTAGAACTGATATGTTAAAATACTTCAATATTATCAAAGTAGGCCTTTACAAATAAGAATCACCATTAGCGTGGAGGGAGGATGAGAAAACCACAACAATAAATCACTCATCAAAAACCACCCTCAGTTCAGTGAGCCAAGATTCGGAGCCTCCTCGTCAACAACTATAGATAGCTATGTGCTAATTACGCGCTCGCTCGCACGCTTGTCAGTCTGGCCGAACCCTTACTCATTCCTAATCCATTAGAGTAGTTATTATATAAGAGTATAACCTGAACAGGTAGTCAGACGTGATGATAAAATAAAAACACATAAACATATTGGGAATTGGGAAGCCTAGAAGTAGAAGTCACACTGTGTGTTGAGCTTTGTTATGTCTATTATTAAATTAAGGTTAATTAAAAATGTATATGTTTTAATGTGAATACATTTCTACATATACATTGTAAACACGCAAAAAAACTATTTAAATAGACTGGAGATATTAAGATATTAATTAAAACGTAGATTACTATAAGAAGCATTTAATATAGCAAACAATTATATGCGCTGAAATTTCAGCAAATAGCTTTGAAAAACGTCTTTTCAGATGATATTCTAAACTTTGAAATTTTTACCCAAACCTAGCAGTATGTATTCGAATAAATCATTCATGCTCCCAGAAAAGTTATGGACTATTTAAATATGATATTCAGTCAATATTTAGAAAAAAATCATAAAAAAATTAAAAGATTTATATTTTCTATTAAAATTAAAATGCTTCCAAAACGTTTATTTTATCTTAAGGACATATCTTTTTCACTGATAATTATCTTAAGATAGTCCATTGATACATAAATTTCCAAAACACATTTTAAAATTCAGAATATTAGTTATTAAAAATTGTTTATTCATAAAATATATTCATATAATTGTCTTAACATGGTGAATAAACTTCTGCCACTTTTTAAACACTTTATTTGGCATCTGATATACGATTAAATTTATTTTTTTCTATGTATAAAGAATTAAAAATCACAAGAAATAATCTTTGGAAATCAATTAATTAACATTATAGTAGGCAAATAATAGGTTTTTGGGGCCAAACGCCGGTCATAATTAATAACCTTAATGATAGAAATCTGACTCCCTTATTCAAATTAAGCAAATTACTTCTCTTAATATTAAATCATAAAAGCTATGTAATGTTTTTCAAAATTTTATTTTTCAAGCCCTGAAACGTTGATATAATTTACTTTAGTTAAATAAGTTTCATAATATCGATAAATCAACATATGAAATGAATTTTCCTTTGGTTAAAATAGTTTAAGTAACCAAAAGTCTCTTGTAATGAATACATGATATAGATCTTGGCGGACAAGCGCTGGCCTACAGCTGCGCAAAGATACTTTATGGAAAAGGGAAAGCATAATAGTAAGAAGCAAGGAAGATGTTGCAAGAAATGCAGACATTTTATTGGAGGCTAGAAAGAAATAAGTTTAGAAGTGAACATTGAAAAGACTAAGTATATAATAACACAAAAGCACGTATTGAGGACGATAATTTAGATACTACTGCGAAAAACATATCATTTGACAGGGTTAATGGATCTTTGGTCCAAAAAGAGATGATGCTACTGGGGAGTGAAGGAGTTTACATAATAATGAGTTACATACCCTGAACTCATCACCAGACATTGTTAGGGTAATCAATTCTAGCAGGTCACGGTGGTAAAAATATATAGCGTGAATGAAAGAATCTAGAACCTTGTCCAGGGTATTTACTGGTAAACTCAATGGGAAGACAAAGACGTAGATGGGAGGATAACTTTAAAATGGACCTGAGAGAGATAGGGTGTAATGAGGTGGACTGGATAGAACTAGCTCAAGATAGGGATATGGTGTAATGAGGTGGACTGGTTAGATCTAGCTCAAGATAGCTTAGGGTGTAATGAGTGGACTGGTTAAACTACTCAGATAGGGGTAGTGTAATGAGTGGACTGGTTAGAACTATTCAAGATAGGGATATGGTGTAATGAGGTGGACTGGTTAGATCTAGCTCAAGATAGCTATAGGGTGTAATGAGGTGGACTGGTTAGAACTAGCTCAAGATAGGGTATGTGTAATGAGGTGGACTGGTTAGAACTATCTCAAGATAGGGATATGGTGTAATGAGGTGGACTGGTTAGATCTAGCTCAAGATAGCTATAGGGTGTAATGAGGTGGACTGGTTAGAACTAGCTCAAGATGGGATAGGGTGTAATGAGGTGGACTGGATAGAACTATCTCAAGATAGGGATAGGATGTAATGAGGTAGACTGGAAAGAACTAGCTCAAGATAGCTATAGGGTGTAATGAGGTGGACTGGTTAGAACTAGCTCAAGATAGGGATAGGGTGTAATGAGGTGGACTGGATAGAACTATCTCAAGATAGGGATAGGATGTAATGAGGTAGACTGGAAAGAACTAGCTCAAGATAGCTATAGGGTGTAATGAGGTGGACTGGTTAGAACTAGCTCAAGATAGGGATAGGTGGCGTACTATTGTAGGTGTGGCAATAACTTTAGCGTTACTAGCGTTATAGTGCCATTGATTACTGTAAGTAAATATTAGTATATATATATATACTGAGTCCGTAGCTCCAATTTAATATAATTTCAATATAATAATGCAAGATTTAGGATAGTTCATATTTAAATTGTCAAAAATACAGACTTGATTATACTTTCCAAGTCCCCCCCGCCCCCCGTCATTGTGGATTGTTGAGTTGTTTACTTGACCAGGTTTACAGTAACTTAGTTCGATTTCAGGCGATGACTAGAATAAAAAGGTTATGTTATCTTGTATTCGCTCATTGAATCAGACAATTATAAAGTCAATGACAACAGACATGAGGGATTAACGTTAGTCGTGTTGTCCTAGTTTAAGTTAGTATATAAGTTTTTAAATTACACTTAAAGTATTAACCTGAGATTGTTGTGTGTTTTTTTTATCAGTGGAGATCATTTCGATGAAAGACAAAGAGGATGGTCTGGCTAGAACGGCGAATATGAAACTCACAGAGGAATCGGCAGTTATTACAATACAGAAACGTAAGATATTATAACAGTTTGTAAAGAGCTAGAGAAAACTGCATTCCTGAGTGCATTCTTGAGCATCTCGGAGGGGTTTTTATCTGCAGAGTTAAATGGGAAAACTATTCGAGTTGGCTCTGAACGTACTCAGGTGTACCCCCTTGTGGTGCATCATTTTGGCCGTGGTCTTGGTAAAACATGGGTGTTACGTAAAAATAAAAATACAAATAGCAAATAAAGTCAAATTTAAACGGGGAGAGCCTTATCTGACAGCTGGAAAAGCTACTAAATTAACTTTCATGTATTTATACGCCTCTTATATATATATTATCAATACCTATATAACCGCTCTGGTAGCCACATGGTCTAAGGCGCCACTCTCGCAGTAGACTAGATTGTCGATGACGGGGAGATTGAGGTTCGAATCTCGGTCGGGTGTACTGAGGGTGTTTTTTTTTTCCAAAATGGTTTTCCATTCCCCCTCCACATAAATGCGAGTAGACTTCCTATAGATATAACCTCTTTCATCCCTTAAATCATTAGCGTTATTAGTACATAGCGTATAATCCGAACGGGTAGTAAGATGCGAAGCTAAAAAAATCCTATGAAATAACATTAGTAATATATTAGGGTAAAATAATATCAATATTGAACTAAAAAAGTTTAAATTTTCTAAAAGGCTCTTAGTGTTAAAATTGGTCTGTAATTAATGTGACTTGCAAGTCAATGTGTAGGGCCTAAGTGTAATTTTTATTTTCATTTAAATTTATATTTTGAGATACATTTAGAAAATATTATTCTCTCTGTCAATCGTAAAATGTAATCTAAGGACTGATTTAGTAAAATTATTATGAAAAAAAATAAAGGATTTAGTGAATTCAAATGTATCTATTAAAATGTTATTCTATTCATTATCAAATAATTCAATAAATTACAAACAAACTAAAAATACATCTGTAAATATTTTCAAATTATGGTTGTTGATTTTTTTCAGATTATCGCGGTTACCAGACAAGAAAACACTATGGACCAATTTTGAAAGCCAGTTCAGGTAACTTTGATCAATTAATTATCACATCACAAGTGTTTTGAAAATTAATATAATAACATTGTCATTCATTGACTTGTGGCCGGTTTCCAGACAAAATGGACACAGAAACAGCGTCGTTCATGAGACCATTTTATAAAAAGTGGAAAGCCAAATCAATATTTCAAGTCCTGCTGATGTACCGATCTGCAAGATATCAGGACCTCGTCTACTTTTCACAACAGGTAAATAGAGTGGTTTTAAAACTAAGAGCATTCATCATATCAGGTCCAACTCAGCTCCAGGCTCGCGCGAGGTATTATGGGAGTAAAAGGGAAAATAAAACACCTACTATATTCCAGAAATGTGAGCAGTACATTCGTATTTGAGTGATTACTCGAAATTTTCCGCGGTGACGATGGGGGACAAAGCGACAAAGTTCCTTGTTAATAACTACAGTATGCCCTTATTATGACAGAATGAAGATTTGTGCACAGTGCTTATCTGTGAAGACATTCTAAAATGATCAAAAAACGGCCTTTTCAATGCAGTTTTTATCCAAATATAATTTAATATTTCAACAATGTTCAGTATTATGAACTTCTACTAACTCTTTATCTACATTAATGTTTAATCAGAAATGATCCACGTGCAATAGTGTTGGTGTAAATTTACTATTTCTACAGTAGCTCCATGTCTTCTTTGGTGCTGATTGACAGCTCACAACTGACAGCTGATGGCTTTGAAAAGTTACCAGACCAAATTATGTATCCCTACGCCGAACCATATGATCTGCAAAAAAACATGTGTTTAGCAGCTGTCACTTCTGACAGTCAACATTTAGGTATATACCTAAATGTTGACTGTCAGAAGTCAGCTGTGAACTGTCAGTCAGCACCAAAGAAGCCATGGGCTACTGTAACCGACTGTATCACAGAGTTGATTGGCAAACGATGCACGCTTTGAACGTCGACCTTGGGGGTCTTGGGAGTAAAGTTCTCGTCTCAGGGCTCAATGTTCTTGGGTTTAAACTCAGCTAGGTTGACGGATATTTCTTGAGCGATACAAATTCGTAACACAACTTCTTTCGGAGGGGAAGTAAAGACCGTCGGTCCCAAATGTCGATTGTGACACGTCTTCAAACCGACCTACTGGTTTGTTGAATTAAGACTAGGGACTTTTGTAGGTTTCAGATGAGGTCCTTCCTATAAAAATTGGACTGTATCTGAGAGCAGGCGGTATAACGGTTGCTTGGAGGGGATGGAGATCATTGCTATTGAACTGTAGGCTACAGCTTGTACAGTAATTATATTATATTGCGCGTCTGGCTGTAGATCGTCGATGCGAAGTAATAGTTAGGGATACAGTAAGAATGTGTGCGTTACGTAAAAGTGTTGTTTTTATAAATCTTATTATGATGTATAAAAAGTATATAATATATAGCTACTAAATATTTAATATCAGCATTATTTTCTTTTTAAATTACTTGCTATCTCCATAGATATCTCATGCGTGGTATGAATGGCATGTGAATGTGTGTGGTATGGTTGTGTAAACTAATTATTTTTATTTTTATTTTCTCTATCTCTATTGTTTGTTTATTTAGCTATTGCTACTCTCCAAATTTATTTTATTTTAATATATATATTAATGTACTTTATTGTGATTTGCTATGTGGCCAATATTTTTACTATTATTATTATTATTATTATTATTATTTATTATTATTATTATTATTATTATTATTATATTATTATTATTATGTACCAATATTATAATTAGTTTTCAATTATCATATAAATAGCATTTAAGTATTAGATGAATATTTTAAGGGGTTAAGTGTAAGAAAAGGCGCTGGCCTTAACTTCACCCAAATAAAGACGACACTATTATTATTATTATTATTATTATTACATTATTCGTAGCCCAGTAGTGTGAAGATTATCCAGTACTAATGTACCGTTGCTCAGAGGACACCTGAATGTACTAATCGTACATCCTTTCCGTGAAGGTACTTTCCATGCCCGATGATATGAGATGAGGGTGTGGAACCAGTGGAAATTTATTAAACCTAACTTAAATCTAACCAACCAAACCCTGGTGACAGTTAGGGTGATTCCCCTTTCGGGGAAAAATAGCCAAGGTACCAGCTGGGAATTGAACCCAGGACCCCCAGGCTCTTAACCAGTTTCACTGACGTGGAACTCATGACGCAGGTTCACCTCTACAACCAGAAGGCGATGAGTGGCCTGCAGGCCTCCAACGTGGAGGTAATCTTGGAGAAGGTCGACCCGGGAGGCAGGGCTTCCCTAGTGCTGCCCAAGAAGAGACAGAGCGTTTGGAAGCTGCCTTTCAGACTGGACGATCTGCCCTTCTTCGACACCACCTTCATGTGTGACCCTCTGGCTGCGACAGGGTACGTACCCTTTTCGTGACCATCATCTGGGATCCTCAAGGGCGCGTTTCCACCCGCTTCAGTGGCCGAACGATCTAAGGCAGGGGTCAACAAACTTATTTCGGCCCAATCGATTTAAGACTTATCTAAAGTCCTTAAATCCCCCCATCCTTTCTCATCTTTGCTTTAGTTTCTTTTTTTTAAGTCTATAAATCTTATATTTCTTCACTTAGATATTTGGTCAAATAACTATCACCCCACATTAATAGAAAAAATATAGAATAAATAAAATGTTAATTTTTATACTAATTACTATTTAATTTTCCTGTTACATTTATCGAACACCGGGACCTCTAGGTTCGTGACCTGACCACTAAATCACGGATCCGGTTAATTTTTAAGTGATCAATTATGATAGAGAGGGGTAAAATAACCTCCCATCTACCCCCTCCCAGAACGAACGACCCTAGTGGAAGGTAATATTGCCCTCACTAATCTTTACGGTTGTGAGTCAAGCTCCCAGCCTATCCTTGACCCTTCTAAACCTGACAAGTGACACAAATCTTCTGATTTCTTAGGTTGAAAGGCTGCACTTCTGGAGATAATGACCAAGAGTCGTGGGATGCGCCTCTCAGGAGGGGCCAGGCCGGTGGATGGAGGCCTGGTCAGATCTGCATGAAAGGTACCGATGTACATCTGAGTTTGTCGACCGGTGGGGGGCACACCCAATAGGGTCATAACATCGTAAGATATTCACGCATACACATTAACGTAAGGTACAAACGTTTTACAGTCGATAGTCGATTTACCCGCTTCAATGGTCGAATGATCTATCTAAATCAGGGGTATTCAACCCTTTTATGTCCAAGGGCTAAAGTTTTTGTTTCTTGTTGGCCTCACGGGCCCGAATACTGTACCACAATATCGGATTAATAATTTTAAAATTTCGATATCATTCTTAGAGACTTATACTCTCAGTAAGGATTAGAATTCTCGTGAAGTATGTTCTCTGTTGTTTCATGGCAGGAGGTGGCACGATTTGTCTTGTCCATTAAAGTTGTAATTTGCCGGTTCAATGTACACTACATTTGTATAGTAACGTAATGATTTTTCTTCACGTAAAAGTAAAAATCGTTTATAAAAATTAAAATTTATTTATTTTTTATTAGTTGATTATATAAAATGTATAGGCCTATCTGTATTTGTAATTTTTTTCTCTTAAAATAAGTTTATATTGTTTATGAACCAGAGATTCGCAAAAAAAAAATATATATCTTCGGCCACAAGTGGCCCCGGCTTGAAGACCCCTGGTGTCCTCTCGCGATAGATTGGGCTTCCAATAAAGAGGAGATCGGGTTTTGAATCTCAATCGTGTGGGGGTTTTTCCTTAGAATTTTTTTTCCATTCTCTCTCCACAGCAAATGTGTGCGCACTCCCTTTAAATTTAATCTTCCTCGTCCCTAACAGAATAACGTGATTAATTATTAGAGTAGATTCAACATTGGAGTAGTCGTAACCGAAACCTAATAAAAGTTACCAGCTCTGCTATCATATATTTCAACAAACCTATGATTCGCAAAACCAAGTGTTGGTTGTTGTCACTTTTGGCAACCAAAACTTTTACAATAATTTGTTTTTGATTATGAGAGTAAAAAAAAAAAGTTATGAATCGCTTATAATCGCCATACATGTAATTTTAGAATCTCCGACTTAGGGACAATTCCAATAGAAGAGGATTCACATTCATATTTGGTTTTATTATAAACACAATTCGTAACACCTACTGATTTTTACTTGAAAAGAAGTATCACGAAACATGTTATTTTAGTCTTAAAATAATAGTAATATAAAAAGTTTTTTAAACTCGATTTTATGTCGTTTCTAAATTTGGGCCAATTTTTTTTGTTTTTTTACTGGTTTAACGATTGGTGTTTGATACAATCAACTCTACGAACTAGCCATTAAAAATTAGTAGAAATTATTTTCTTCAAAATATATTTATAATAAAGGTTGTTGTTATTCATGGCAACTGTAAAAAAAAAAAAAAATATCTTCAATCTGAGGCAGTCCTTAGAGCTACTACGTAAACATTGACCCAAAATCTCTACCCGTTTGTAAAAAGAATGCAGCCACGTTTTTCATTAAATGTTCAAATGAGTATTATTTAATGCAAGAGTCAGCGAACTTTTTTATATCGCACAAATCTCAGACAGACTCACAAACTCTTAATTTTTTTTTAAATATAGAAGATTATATGCCCATTACCATATTTCGGTGGACTGTGACGTCATGATAAATCAAGATAAGATCTTTGATTTTAATGAATTTACATTTTATTCAATGGGTTTTAAAGACATAACTTTGAAACAAAAACCTTAAGTTATTTGACAATTCCAAAAATAGACCTACAATGTTAAAATATATTATTTTTTATCTTTGAGTTGTTTTTGTCAACGTATTTTTTTTATAGATCGTCTACAGCTCACGAAAATGTCCTGCAGGAATCTTCTGCCAGGATGTAATTAAAAAAGTATGTGTAGCAATGTCTATCTAGAATAGGAAACAAGAAAAAGGTAAAATTAAAAGACAAGTTTAATGTTTTCAATGGGCAAATAGTATAGTGAGTGTGTACATCGTTAGAGAAGAGGGAAAGGTTTATCAACCCATTTACAGAACCACCCCACGGTGAACTTCTCATTTTCTTCCCTCTCTTTCTATCGTATCATTGGCGTCTAAGTGTGACAGTGCTTAGACTGCTTGTTTGCGTCAAGTTAAGATACTTCGTAAAAATAACTTCGTAATATCCAATTAGCAACGTCATTACTAGTTAGAAATATAGTAAAACGTTGAGATGCAAAAAGAAGACGCGAAACGACTTGCTATAAGACTGAAGTTAGGCAACCCGTGTTCTTACTTGCGTGGCGGGACGGCAGGTACAAGATTTAACAAGGGGGGGCCCTAGGTCTTTGTTAGTGTCCACCGGATCGCCATAGACACAACGTTAGTTTCTTACATATATAATAGAGTCCTGATTATCCGGCCTAAAGTGGCGTAATTCCGGTTGTTTTTTTTTTAAATATATAGAACAATCTTTTTTAGAAAAGACACACATTTTTGCCGGCCAAAATTGATTACAATTTAATATATTACTAGCCTTATTTTATAAGTCTTGATAACATAATGTAAAAAGCTACCTGCGTATGAATACGCGAAAGTAGATCAGATTGTCAGTAGTCTCTTCCTATAAGAAACGTACTTAGACCAATATGATCGTTCATAATGTCCAATTCTGTCCGCCTTAGCCGAGTCAATAGCATGTCTGCCTACTGAGCTAAAGGTCCCGGGTTCGATTCCCGGCATGGCCAAAAAAAATATATTTATTAAAATATGGTTTTACTCTCTCATATTGATAAATTAACGGCCTGGGACTGGATGTTGTGCCTATCCTAGTCTTAAAATAGATTATAAGGTATATGAAGCTACGACAGGCCTAGCAAGCCGCCAGAGGAAAATATATGACTTGGATAAATAACATACCCAGGTCATGGGCTGGAAACAGTGATGGAGGTAAAGTAAAGTAGAAATAAAGTCCAATTCTACTTTTTATTTTCAGACCAAGAGTCGCAGACAAATTCTACGCCCGACAACAGCGATAAATGTGTTGGTGCTGACGAGGATTTCATCCAAATACCGTACAGCCGAGACCCGAAACATATCGCCAACAAAGAGCGGTTCTCCGTCTCAGTTCAACAGAAGCAAGATTACAGCCGACCAATTCAGCAGGACTACAACCATCCAAGTCAGCAGGATTACAACCGACCAAGTCAGCAGGACTACAACCATCCAAGTCAGCAGGACTACAACCGACCAAGTCAGCAGGACTACAGCCGACCAAGTCAGCAGAAGAATACGAACGCCAATAAAAATATAGTGTCCAGTCCAAACAATGCTCAAAACTATGACTACAGCAGGGGTGTTTACAAAGGAATACGGAAGGTAGAATATAATAATTATATTATATTATAGTCTAAGGTGTCACTCTAGTATTAAACTGGCCTGATTATGACGGGCATATTGGGGTTTGAGTCCCGATCGGGTCCAAATTTTGAACAAAACTCCTATATCTATTTTATTTGAATTACAATTTTTCAAAAATTACTCATCATTACTAATTTCAAATTAAATGTATTTTTTTAAATTAAAAGGAGCATCTATATTCTTATTTATCATATAGAACACAATCAAGGTAACCATTTTGAACAAAAACGTCATTTTCAAACAATTTCAAATTATAAAAAACATAATTCATCAGGAAAATTACCTTTAAACAAATTTCCCGCAAAAACCAAAGATTTGGTGTTATTTTTAATGACAAACATTGATCTGATTCGGTGGCTGCATGGCCTAAGGCGCTATTCTCTCAGTAGAATAGACTGCCGATGACTGAGATATGGAAGCTCGAATTTCGGTCGGGTGGTTTTTAAAAAAAAGTTTTTCACTCTCCCTCCACGCAAATAAATATAATCTTCCTCATACCTAAAAACATTAGCGTAAATAAACCCTAAGGAACGTATAAATATAAGGTTTAAAACAAATTCATGAGATAGTTTTGTCCGTAGCCGCAAGGACACAAACAGTATTTAAAAAAACACTATTTTGGGTTTGGAGTCACAAAACATCAAACCTAATTATTAGCTCAAGGTCAAAAACATTAATAATATGAAAAAGTAAAAGTTAAATGTTGAAAACAATTTAATATTCACTTGCAACCAAGTCTGTTGATCTCTGATTCAAGGCAGTAACCAGGGGAGGTTTTGGGGGTTCAACCCCCCCCTGAAATTTTATGAACAAAATATATATGGCTTTATTTATGGCTCAAACAATATCAAAATTAAGATACAATTTAAGGGGCTTTGTTACCATAAAAAGCACTTCTAGAGGTGTTTAATACTAAGAAATTTTCCTAGCCTTCGGCAGTTAGGGGGCTTTGTTGCCATAAAAAAACACTTCAGATAGTTTCTAGAATTCTTTATCATTTAGAATTTTTCCTAGCTTACGGCAATTGGGGGGATGTGCCCACCAAACCCTCCCCCTGAAATTATTGGCTGGCTATGGCCTTGCTCTCATTTAAAATTTCCAGCCGACATCTGACGCAAAGAACAACAAGCAACAATTCCTCTACAGTGATCTTCCGCAGCCGTACCGGAAGAAGACTACGGTACAGGATAGCAGCTACGGTCCTGTGAATAATAACAACAGATACTCCCGGGACTTGGACAACAACCCTAGCGACACTTCAGACTCCTGGGACCTCCCCAGGACCTCGTCGTATGGAGCCAAGAATGAATACAACAGGTCTTCCCTTTTAGATACCATTAATGATTTGTCCTTTGTTGTGCGTTAGCGTTGCTATTGTTGACTCTGGTTCGAACGTCCGTATTTGAATGCTATCATGACCTAATTCTTTGTTAGTAAACAAATCACTAGTTACATACATAAATAATCCAGAATTTGACCAGATTATTTTTAATCTTTGAAAATAAATGTTACGGTGCACCGCACAGACTTTCTCCCCCTTTTATATTAAAATAGATATTTACTAAAAAAACTCGTAAGATTTGTGAAACGAAGTAATAGGCCTATACATTGTTGTAGAAATATTACACAAAAGTTAATAAATGAAATAATATACACTGTTACTTACTTACTCTATGGCACTAGGAACTAGGAACACTGTTACAGAAAAATTGAGTAAAGATAAACATCTCTGTCCACCAAAGAGAATAAGAAACAAATTCATTTTCCAATACCTTAATTAAAAATTATAAATATTTGCTTATAGCTCAGAAATTATTGTTTTTACAAAAATATTTTTCAAATAAAAGACTTGTATCTTTAATAATACTTCAACTTTACAATTATAAGTTATTTCTTATCTCAAATAGTTGTGGAGAAATGATCAAAATTAGATAAATTTCCTCCATGTAAAGTACCAACCAAATTCATTTTCACGAGAAAATGAGAATTGCCATCTTGTTTATGATGATTTACAGTGTCTGGATATAAAATTTAATCAAAATTGTTAGAGTGAATTTTGAAAACATATTTTTTTTTTCTCTTTTTGGCCTTCAGTAAACTACCCTTAAATTTAGGGTTAGATATCTAATTTTTTTTAAACCTGTGGGAGACCTTATGAAAACCCTAGCTACCAAGTTTTAGCCCAATTGGTAAAACAGTTTCGGCTCCAGCCCGAGGTACAGACCACTTTGTGAAAACCACTTTTTTTGGTTTTAGTGGGGCCATGTAACGTCGATATTTTTCAAAATCTCAAGTTACATTTTTTTGACAGTTAAAATACATTCTATCCAAAGTGTCGAGAGAAAGTAAAAAGGAAGAGGGGGAAAAAAAAAATTCAAAACCTCATATTAATTAACACACCGGATATAGGTTTATAAAATGTAAAATTTAATTAAGTATTTTATTGTGATCCAAATTATTGATAAAGTTTCCAAATCTTTTAAAGAGATATTGGAATTTTACCTCTTAAAAATTATACTTTGCAATCATCTGTTGAAAACCAAGTTTAATTATTTCAGACAAGGAAGCATTTCACCCAGGTCTAAGCTAAAAAACCCACTAGAAGAATTGAAAATGAAAGGACGCCAAGCCAGTAGAGATGATAATGACACAGATGAGCCACCATTTAATTTTCAGGTTTGTGATAGTTTATGTATTTACTTGGGGTTAGGCCTTTTGAGGATTCCGTGAAGTGATATTCGACTTTCTACTGCGGAAATGTTCCCCACCCCTGGTCTAAGTCATCTCCTTCCTAATAGACTGGACTGTGGTTAGAGAGGTTGGGGTCTAAATCTTCGTCAGATGTCCTAAAAGTAGTTTTTACTAAAAAAAATTCCACGCTCCCTCCCCACAAATGTGGGTACACTTCCTCTAAATGCAACCTTTCTTATCTCCAACCTTTTAACTTTTAGCCCAAATGGGTAGGTAATAAGACAGGATGGGAAAAAAAAACTCTTTGTCTAGCTAACCACTGCGGTTTTATTAAAATTTGGAATACTCAAATTAGACTGTGATCTGCTTCGGTGGCCACATGGTTTAAGGCACTACTCTCGCAGTAGACTAGACAGCCGAGGACGAGGTGTACTGAAGATGGTTTTTACAAAACGGTTTCCAGCTTTCCATCCAAACATATACATTTCCTATAAATTCTACCTTTCTCATTCCTACCCAGTTGGTGTGATTAAATGCGGATGGGTGGTAAAATGTGGTTAAATTTCTAAAACCGTCAAAACATCATTTCTTCCGATGAACCCAAAATTTTTATATTTCTCTCATATTGACTCAAATACGATAACTTTCAGGCAATGCTGAGGAAAACCAAGACTAACCGAGCATCGCTGAGGCGAGGTAGCGACCAGTCGTCGTCCTCCGATATGGCGTCCAATGCCGTGAGCTCAAGCGAGTCGACCGACAGGAGAAGAGGTGGTACTGTGGTGTACAACAGCTCGACAAGATCAGAGAGCCCACCGCCGCGCTACGGGTGTCTTAATCCATGGCAGGATAACAGCAACAAGAGGATCATCGAGGAGATGGGAGCAGAAGAAGAAGGAAGTGAGGAGGAATCTGAAGGGATCAGTGTCATCACAACAACAACCATGCTTGCCCTGGTTTAGTTGTCCAGGGGCAAGTTGCAGAGTTGTAAGGTCGACACTTCAAACAGATATTTGGTCCTGATTTAGTTGTCCAGGGGCAAGTTGAAGAGTTGTAAGGTCGACACTTCCAACAGATGTTTGCCCATGGTTTAGTTGTCCAGGGGCAAGTTGCAGAGTTGTAAGGTCAACACTTCAAACAGATGCTTGCCCATGGTTTAGTTGTCCAGGGGCAAGTTGCAGAGTTGTAAGGTCGACACTTCAAACAGATGTTTGCCCATGGTTTAGTTGTCCAGGGGCAAGTTGCAGAGTTGTAAGGTCAACACTGCAAATAGATGTTTGCCCTTGGTTTAGTTGTTCAGGGGCAAGCTGCAGAGTTGTGAGGTCGACACTGCAAACAGATGTTTGCCCATGGTTTAGTTGTCCAGGGGCAAGTTGCAGAGTTGTAAGGTCAACACTGCAAATAGATGTTTGCCCTTGGTTTAGTTGTCAGGGGCAAGCTGCAGAGTTGTGAGGTCGACACTGCAAACAGATGTTTGCCCATGGTTTAGTTGTCAGGGGCAAGTTGCAGAGTTGTAAGGTCAACACTGCAAATAGATGTTTGCCCTTGGTTTAGTTGTCCAGGGGCAAGTTGCAGAGTTGTAAGGTCGACACTCAAACAGATGTTTGCCCATGGTTTAGTTGTCCAGGGGCAAGTTGCAGAGTTGTAAGGTCGACACTGCAAACAGATGTTTGCCCTTGGTTTAGTTGTCCAGGGGCAAGTTGCAGAGTTGAAGGTCGACACTGCAAACACGATTTTGCCCTTGGTTTAGTTGTTCAGGGGCAAGTTGCAGAGTTTGAGGTCGACACTTCAAACATATGTTTGGCCCTGATTTAGTTGTCCAGGGGCAAGTTGCAGAGTTGTAAGGCTGACATTTCAAACACATGTTTGCCCCTGGTTTAGATACACACGGGGCAAGTTGCAGAGTGTAAAGGATTTAAGGTCACAACTTAAACCACCCTTCTTTCCCACTGGTTTATTTTGTTGGAAACACATAGGAATGAGAATAGAAGATAGCAATAAATAAATAATTTTTATTTCTGTATGATATAATACATTATTTTATTATGATGTTTTACTAAAAGCTATTTTAAGCAATAAAGTTATTCACCAAAGAGTGTTTGTACAAAACCATAAAGCTAAATAAGGTAACAAATATTGGTATTTAATAAATAAAAAAAAGTGTTTAATTGTTAAGAATAATTATAAATATTGTGCATATTTTAGAAGACTAAATAAAAGCTGTCTTTGGAGAAATAAAGATGTTTCCTTTATTGTATCAATTGTATATTTTACTGACTATACATTCATTCTCAAATTATTTATTAAATATTTATCTAACAAACTGTTTCAATAACAAGTTTGTGTGAGTATGTATATATGCGTGCACACACTTGTCTATATCTGCAGACTTAATTGAAATAATTTAGTACCTAAATTCACAAAAGTAGTAATATTTAGGTAAGTCATTATTAGATTTTTTTTAATCATTTATTTGAGGTATATAACATGCACTTTCTGATCTGACTGATTGTATCAGCACAGAGAATTTCTATGAGCAGAGAACGAAAGGGCCTACCAATTTTGCCCGGAAAGGTATTTTCCTCGTACCTTCCAGGGTTCTTTTACAAGCCACAATAGACACGGGACCGACGGCTTTACTTGCTCTCTGAAGGAAGTTGTGCCTACAGATTTTTATCGCTCAAGGAAAATCCATTGACCCTGGCTGGGTTCGAACCCACGAACATTGGGTCCTAAGGGAGCATTTTACCCCAAGACCACCGAGGTCGACTAGAATGATAAAATATCCATCCATATAAAGAGAATAATATGTCAGACCATTCTTATAGTAGTACACAAAAACAAGCTTGAATATTGCAACTGTAATAATTTAGAGGTTTTTTTTATAGTTTCTATGAAAGACTAAAATAAACACACTAACAAAATGAATTAGTGCTTTTGATTACCACTAATTCAGTCGGGAAGAGTAAGATAAATATTAGTGGGAAAGTAACATTTGGGAGCGAGAGAGTGAGAAACTATTTATGAAAAATCACCAACTATATGCCTTTCATGGATTTGAACCTTGACCTCTGGTCAGCGGCAAACCCAACTAGATGAGTCCATTGGTGCAGAATACAATTTTAAATAATTAATTCATGGCACTGTTTTAAGTAAGTAGCTGAGTAGGATGTTATTAAAAGAGATTTTTTTAAAAACTATTCAAAATCTGTGCTAAAAGTACATGAGATCTTAAGCTTGCGAGGATGTTTAATGATCTCATTGATTTTTTTTTAGCACCTACTTGTTCAGGTTGTACACATATTTGTTAATGAGTTTAGGATGAGAAAGGAAGTGTACCAGCATTTGTGTGGAGGGAGTGTGTAAACCTACTCTCAGTGCAACCGGCCGGGATTCAAACCTGACACCAGCAGCCTAGTCTATTAAGACAGTGACGCCGTAGACCAAGCGGCTACCGACGCAGATCTCATTGATTTTAATCCTCATTATACCTCCTATACAAAAGTTATTGTGATTACAGTCAGTGACCGTTAGCTCACCTTATAAACAAGTCTATATTCAAACTAACACAAATTTTTCTATGCACCCTCGAAAGGTGTTTGGTCAGGTCTTAAATTAAACATGCTTGTTAAATTAAACTCTTGTAAAATCAGAACCAACTAACATCTTAAATGCTTTGTGTTTAGTTGCTTGTCAATAGTATAAAGTTTCAAAGTAAAATCAGTCTAAAATTGTAAATATAACAAGTCTGCCAATGATATTATTAACAAATATAAATTTTTAAATACCACAACATTAGAAGAAGAAAAAAAAAAAGGCATGTTAGGTTTATTTACTGTTAGAAAAAATAAAATATATGAATAAATTAATAACAATAAAAACTTATTTACTGGCACTTGAGTATATAAATAATACAATTAATAAGAATTTTCATGCATATAAATATCACGACATCACAAAATAATCATACCGACATTGATGATAAAATACATTAAAAATACAAAACTGATTATCACCAGTCATGCATTTAGTCAAGAAAGGTTCGGGAAGTTTCTATTGGGTATTTTAATATAACCAATCTGTTCTCTAGTGGTTAGTACACCTGGCTAAATACCTAGGGGTTACGGGTTAATTCCTGGGTGGTTCCTTACGAGGTGGGTGTTAAGGCTTTGTGATTCCTGACTGACCACACATTTTTTACTACAGAAAATATAATTAAATTAATGTCATATTAAAAAAAAAAGTTTTCCCCTTTAATATGTGTATTTTTCAAATTGTGTTAAAATGTTATTGTATATTTATAAATATTTAATAAATACAAACAAATACAAATATTTTAGTTCATTTTCAAAGCTAAACATTATAAATGAAAGTAGTATAGTATGTAAATGGCAAGCTACATTGCAATTAAATATTAAATAAACTAAGATAAATAATTTATTAGCGATATGGTATTAAACTATCTGCTACATGCATGATTTCACAGAGTTAAAAATAATGCTTAGTCTTTTTATGATAATTGTAAGAATCAGAGAGCTATATCGAATCACAGCTAAGTAAGAGAAACTTGAGCACAGTGCTATTAAAATATGAAAGTTTAATCAATTATTAAAAACATATGTATTATTAAAATTAAAATTCACAAAAAAAAAAAAAAAAAAAAGTGACACATTTATCTAACACCAAGCAGCTTTAGAAGAGAGGTTAGTTCAATCACTTTCCAGAAATATCTACCACAATTTTTAACATTAATGGTCTCGACCACAGGTGAGGTTATTACTTATTTGAACAATACCAAATAATAAACATTACTAGGTTTCCTTTTCTGGTATATTCGGTCAATTTAAAAACGTTTTCATCCCAATTATTTAAACATCTCACATTCTTCTTTAATATTAAAACATTAAAACAAACTAGGAGGGTTAACAATTTAAATTAAAAATTACAATAACAAAGTTTGAAAAAATTACTTAAGAAATTAATAAACAAAAATATTTTAATAACTCATCTGAAACAGTTGGGATTGTGAAAATATTTTCTCTTCTTTAGCCAAATCAAAGTGCTACCAGATCTACCCAAATTAAAATACCAAGGCTAGCTGACAACAGTATCTGTTACAATGTTATAATGTTTCTCCTGATTTAGCCCTCAACACAGTAGAATGTACAAATTACAAACATTCATTTAGTGTATTCTAAAAGTATTGTTATTCAGTAAACAACCTGATTTAAACTAACTTATCTTAGCCTAATGAATCAAAGTTAATCACAGAAACAAATTGGTTTATTCAATCTGTGACAAACTAAATTGTTGTAGTTCATAAACCTTAATTCTTATGGTTAATACATGCAATTTTGTACTATTATAATTTCTACACTCTTTAATTTAACATATCTATATAAACTTTGTACCATAGAATACTAATATTGTATTACATTTAATACACTTAGCCTATTTTTTGTTCATAAAATCATATATTATTAAAAATTTAGTCATGTAAATTAATTTAAAAAAGAAAAGTGTTTTCCCCATTTAAAATTTAAGTTTGTCGTCAAAGGCTTACAAAAACATGTTATTATATGCTAAATGTATTTGTAATATGATATGAATTTTTATAATCATGAAACAATACAGTAATACAAAAGTTATCACAGTTTAATTTATGATTAAATATTAAAGTAATAATTCCTAGCACACACACTTTTTGCCATTATTTAAAAGAGATTTCAATTCTGTCCAACTTAGCCCATCGGTTGTTGAGAGGCAAATTCCTACAGTTGAAATTTTTGTCAAAATATTCATGACTGGGAAAATTTTACAAGAAATAGTTTATTAAATTGTATTTGAAGAGTCAACATAAGTATTGAAAAACATGGTGTTTTAGGCACTTAACATGAGGAGATTTATCAATGTCCAGGAATAAAATGAGTTCCGAATCACTAAGAGAAACCCTGATTTTACACTTTATAATCTGCACTTGTAAGTATGCTAACTAGATGTTAAGCTTGTCTAGTTTTGTTAGCCAGTGGCAAAGGGGGTAAGGAAAGGGGTTTGATCCTGGTCAGGTGTACTGCGGTTGTTTTTTTCCTAAATGGTTTTTACTCTTTCTCTCCATACAAATGCGGGTCAAACTTCTTTATCCCTAACCATTGCTAAATTAGTTCATTTGTGTATAAGCCTGCTCATAGAAATTCAGTGTGGAAGGTTACAGGCTACTATCACACCTTCTAACCTCCCCTAGTACATGGGGTTTCTACCAGATGGTACAGGCAGCACTATCCAACTGAAGGTATGAGTGCATGTGCCAGCTTCAGGTGAATATGAATCGCATCAAACCCAACCTTCGGGTTGTTAACTTGAAAAGAAGAATAAGGGGGTATGGATTAGGAAAGTAAGACTCAGAAAAAAGGTACTCAACTTTATCTGTGGAGGTAGAGTAAAAACCATTTAAGAAAAACCTCTCTAGGTATACCTGATTGGTAGAGCCCTGTAAAAATGGTTTTATTTTTTAGTTAAATTTCCTTTTTTAAATCTCACTTTTCGGTGTTATTTCGTGTTTATTCAAAATTAGATGTTATCTGAGGTGAAGTATTATTTACATACTGAGACAATGTATACAAAATTAAAATTTATGATTGAAACGTTATATATTTGCTATAAAATTCTTTGTCGAGTTTGTCGGCATATTTCACAATTTTGTAGCTTAAAGTTAGCTTACACTACAACAATATACTAATCAAATTATGGCATGGTCAAAATTTCTGCTTAATTTCTTGTTTATTTAAAGATTTTTTTTTTTGTAAAAGCGGTGTTATTTTGTTTTATAGGAGAGTTTCATAGAACATGACAATTTCGTTTTATTTCGCTTTTCAAAAACATTGTAAATCATATCAAAAACTATCAAAGGAAAAAAACTTGATTCCATCCTTGTATGGCACTCTTCGATTTATTATGTCTCACTATTTTTACAGGGCTCTACTGATTGGGAATCGAACCTTAATATCTTTGTCACCAGCAATCCAGTCTAATGGGATGGTTACACCTTAGACCATTTAACCATCGATGAGGGTGTGAAACATGTTTTACTAGTGCTATTGTTAATAGAAATAATAAAAATATGTTTTAATTATTTTCAAATGTATTAAATAGTGTTCACTATTATCAATTTTTTATAATGCAAAATATAATTCGAGAATGTTTTATACCAACATCCTTTTAAAATGTAAGAAACTATTAAATGTTCATGCATTGTAGAGACCAAAAAAGAAGTAGTTGAATATGAATGTTTTGAAATCACTTGACATGAGACTTTAAATAAGTTTAGTTTGAAGAGTTTTAGAAATATATATACTTAAATAAAAAAGTTATATATAAATTCAATAAGTGATTTTAGTGTAGGTAAGTGACAACGAGAAAAAGCTATCAGATCGACTCGCATGTATCCATTTGCCAAACCACTTTAGGCAGTTAAAACTTTCGCAACAATTTTATTTTATCTATGTTTTTATTTTAACCATCTTTTACAATATTGAAACACAAACTTATGAAACTAACCGTTTGTTAATTTATCTTTCCATGGTTCACTTAAAAATGCTTTACGAACAAGAGCTTCTAAAAGGCGGCATTCTCTTCACAAATTAAAATGACTAACCATAAAGAAAAAACTAAGGCCATTGATGACGTCATAAAAAAAGTTTGGTGGAGTTTTGTGCATCTGTTAAAAAAATATATATTTTTCAACTATTATTTTGTATGGTTCATCGAGTTATAAACACATTTATTTATACCAGTGGCTAGTTATTACAAGATACAAGTGTGAATGTGATACTTTTAATTCATTATTCCAAGAACTATAATATATATTGTAGCCACAACCACAAAACAAAAAACATTATCATATATCTTGTTGCCCCAACTGTGAAACAAAAAAACATTGTTTTATTAATAAATTTTGTTATTTCAATAAGTTAGGAAAAAGCCAACTATCCTTAGGAAAATATTATTAGAAGTGTTTATTAACCCTTTTGATTGATAATATAGTATTACTAAAAACTCCATGGCGTGAGCCCGTAATCAAGCCATATCGACTGAGTATTACTTAAGAAAAATATTATTTCTATTTAGGTAAATACTATTGATTTTCTGCCAATGTTTGCAATACAAATACTCAGGTAGATGTCAGTTACACTCAATCCAGTCGGGAAGTGACAGTTGTTTGTGCTCCAGCTATGAAAATACAAGTAATCCCACTGACTCTCTAGGTATCTGTATTAGGAGCTTCAGTTCCAGACGTGGAACTCTGCCCCGCACTACTGTTGCCACTCTTCTTGATCATATCGACAAAAGTGTCCAGCCTAGTGGGGTTCGGTATCTGCAACACCATGTGCGCTTCCTCGAGTATCAGGAGACCGTGGTGAGCGTCCTCGTTCGACAGGCTATGTTCGGCCACGACGTGTTTCTCCCAGTCCCCGTGCGAGGGCAGTACTTGCAAACACCACTTGCACGACAGTCGCGGTGTTTGAGTGTGGACGGCCTTGATGTGCCTCCTCCTGAAACCCCAGCTCGTGTACGCACGGTCGCAGAACGGGCACGGAAACGGGGGGTATGGGAAGTTCTTGGATGCTGAATCCAGCAACAAGTGATAAAAACAAATTTAATTTACTAAATGCTAAAAATTCAAGGAAAAGCTATTTATATAAGTTTTTTTTTTTTTTAACTTTCTGGAAGTGTTTAAAGATACATCCACCAGCCACAAAATAACTCCAAGGAGTACTATAAAAATACAATTACTTTAACCTTTTAGTGCCACAGGCCAATCTGATCGGCTTTGCCTCCTATCGATAAAAGTGCCAGAACTGATGTGATCGGGCATCAAGATTTGAGCTGTTTCTGGCGTTTCCTGATTGATAAAGATAAAATTTGATGTGTATCACTTGAAAGAGAACACGCCACGCTATTATTTTCTACAAAGCTGGTAACATAAATTTCTGGTTACAAAAAATTTTGAACTAGCTATGCATTCTTAGAATACTAAACCTCAAATAGACTCGGCACTCTTCGCATACAAATCTGAAATAAGCTGTGGCACTAAAAGGGTTAGTGCATTTTTATATACCACTTATCTTTTTATCTTGTTAAACTTCACATAACTATATCTATTGGCCCAGTATTTCCTCATTGTGTATGCCAGCAAATATATTTTTTAAAAGTGTTAACCCATTCATAATAATATTGTGATATATAATTTATTAAAAAATATATCCTGTGATGTTATAAAAAAATATATAAGCCCTCCTCCCATCAATCTGTATTAATGTGTATGAACACTTGAATAACTGCAAATAACTGTATGCGATTTGCTTTGCGGGAGAAAGCATACGTTTCTCTTTATAAAAACTCGCTTGGAAATAGGTTGTGTGTTGGCTACATTTTAATATTATAACATTATAAAAAGGAAGTACAACATGTGATTCTGTAAGATAGTCTATCACTGAAACAATAGATATTTATATTAGTTATAGAATTAATCGTACCTTGTGATGGGTCATAATTAGGATCAGCATGAAATGTTGGAGCCACAGATTTGGAAATTCCTGCAGAAAATGGAAATAAATAAAAACAAATAAACTGAAATATAGAAGTAATATTTAATAGAATAATAGTATAAGCGTTAATTAAAAACAAATTAATTAAGGGTAAACAAAATGTAGGTCTGAGAGAAAACACGTCAAGAAAAATAAGAAAAGGCAAATTTGGAGCAATTTTTGAATTATAAAAAAATAATTAAGATTAGCTTAGGATTTTGATTTCATTTTTATTCATTTAAAACATTACATAACAATAAGAAATAATAGGTTCACTGCCAGATAATACAAGAAAAATATTTAGACAACAATAACTATTTAAATTCTTTAAAAAATATGTGAACAATAAAATTCAAAAACTTTAAAACTTTTAACCAAGCAAACTAAATATTTTTTAAAAATAATATTTTATTTGAAAGTATTTCTTAATGTATAGTATTTAGAAGGAAAAATTTTTTCTATATAAATGGCCATGACAATAGAGTAAAAGCTTATCAAAAATCTTCTCACTGCAAAAGATAAACCAAAAAACAAATTATCTTTTCAAAATTTTTCTATGGCCCATGTCTTGTTTTAAAAGAATCAATCAAGTGGGGGGGTAACCATAGAATTAGTGATTCAAAATTTACCCTAATTAGGCAGTCTTAAGTGTCACTGTCAAATAATCAAAATTACAACAATAAAAATCAAGATTGAGAAGTATTTTAATGTGGGTTAGTTAATATTATTTTCAAATGCCATTTTATACAATGTTACAAACAAATGGATTTATTATCACTTGGGTGTAAAATATATTATATAGTGAGCTTCATTATATTCATACCTCACTTGATTTAGCCCCAAGTGTAAGCTTAGCTTTACTCCGTCAGCGATTGAATCAACTTACATGGCTTAGATAATTAGTATAATTCTTATTTATACATGATCTTCAGCACTAATAAGATGAGGACATTTTTATAAAATATAATTCTTAGTTATTTAAACTTTCACATAGATTAATTATGAACAACCTTATTCCAATTTAATATTTGTATATAAGGATTTAATATATGTCTTGATAAAATAAAAGTTATCAAAAAATATAGTTGAATGTGAATACAGTTTGAAATTTAGATTAGTATAATATTTTTGATAGACAAATTTACTAGGCTTTTTCACTAGCTCCACCTTACTTACTTGGAGTAACCAGTCAGCGTTTGAAAAAGTAAAACTTAGCCGAAGAAAAAGAACACTTTGGCCCTTTTGATCACAGCAAAAATGAGAAAATGGATTTAATCTTTGTTATAAATGACCTAATTCACACCGACATTACTAATGTTTTATGTATGCAAATTAATCTTATCCAGGTGATAATATTAATCAATACTATAGGGCCAATCAATCTCCCAGTTTACTAATGCCATTAATGTGAATAAATAAGTTATAAAACCATAACTAACAACATCTAATCTTATAAGAAGATATCGTGACAGTAAAGTTGTAGAATACAAATCACAAATTCATCTGGCAGTGTTAACAAAAATAAAAGTAATGCCATGTATATTTAAAAAAAAATTATAATACTGTACAGTTTCATCCATAATCTCCACATATATAGCATTTGGATACACCTGTACATAAAAATAGAGTTTTATCTACACAATTTGAGCTATTATCTATTTTATTTCCATGAAAACATTTCACTAGCCTGAAGACATTATTGCAAAAAGACACACAAACCATATAACTCAAGTATTTTCATCGCGACCTACAAATCACATTATTACCAATCTCCATGGAACACCGACACAAACAACAGCGAGTCGTTCCTCTATAATACTGAACAAGTGATGAGAAAACAAGCGTTACCAAGAAGTGTCCTAACACGACACAGAGAAAGTTTTAAGGCTTTATTCGATTTTGAAATTCATTTTCACCTAGCTTAAAGTTTGCTTAGTTTTATTAACTTTTGTGACACAAAAGTAAAATGGTTATTTTAACAAATGTTCAAAAATTTAATTTAATAAATTTTTCCCTCTGCCTAATGCAATATGATTACATATTTTTTGAATTGCCTAAGTTTTTTTTAAGAGCGTTCGGGTTCTACGCCTATGTACTAAGTTACACTAATGTGTTATGGATTACAAAGGTTAGATTTAAGAAAAGTGTATCTGCATTTGTGTGCGGGAAGAGGGGAAAACCAATTAGTAAAAAAGTCACCGTCAATAAAACTGACCCTGAGCTCCCCATCTTCGAGTCTAGTTTTAAATAATCAAAACTAAAACTACTGTTAAATTGTGTATATGTATATATATCCTATAGGTTGATTAAAATTACAATTAATTTTTTAGCACAATAGAGTGTGGTTTTAGGCATGAATTTGGTGAGATTGGTTTTTCTCCTAAGATTGTTCAAATAGTTTAATGTTTCATAAGTATCCCTAAAACAGATATTATATATAATTTGTATACAAAGAAAAAAGAAAGCCAAATGGTCGGTTTGAAAGACATTGAAAGGCAGAAAGTAAAATAAAATGATAGCAAAACATATCACAGTAATTTTTGGGGAACTTTAGATACATTCTTCAGCAGAAAAGAGTAGAACATGTTCTATTTTATCGAAGAAGGTGTCTGAATTACTTCGAAAATCACTGTAATATGATGTGTTTTAGATGTGAACTTTCAGATCTACAACTTTTTGATAATTTGTAGGCTTTAATCTTCTATTTATCATTCAATTTTTAACAATGTTTTATGACAAGTCGAATGTAATATTCAATTAAATAAAACAACCGTTTTCTTATCTCATTAGTCATAGTGTTGAAAATTTGAAGCATTTATTTTAAAAATAAATTTGTACACATATGCGTTAGTTATATTATTCTCTTTTTGTAGTTATAGTAAGATATCAGGGGATTTTCTTGGTAACACTTATAATTCACACACGACTAAAATGTTGTACATACATAACTCTAGCAAGCTACCTAATCGACCAAAGCTGCTACTTTATGGCTAAAGTAAAAGCTACAGCTAACTTATTGGCTCTAGGCTTTAAACAACCACAGACTTTTAGTTTCCTTCTGAGCATACATTTAAATAACTGGACAGATTGTAATCTACATTTACTAACTCAGACATCATTAAAAAAAAAATGCCAATAACTTACAGTACATCTAAAAATCCTATGAAACTTTCAAAACAAATTATATCCACAGTTTCTACAACTTTATAACAAGGAATTCTGTAGTACAATTTTTCAACTTTGTGTCTATAAATGTTTAGATAACGTTGAAATTATGTTGAAATGAAACACATATTTTAATTAATAATTTAAATAACTACAGTAGTGTATATTACAATTATAATATTTTAAAAATTTAAGACTTTAGTTACTGGGTTATAATGACTTGAATTCATACTTATAATGCCCGTCCAAACCAATTGTATTTCATCTGATCCAACAGATAAGAAAAAAAAAATTCGACCTTGAAACGGCATTTTAATCAAAATCTCCCCAGAGATATTTAATTAGTGTGAAGCATTAGTCAACAATTCACTGTGAAACACACAACCCAAAGTATGGTTACATACTCAAACTAGATGTTAAATGGGTTGTTTTGTAAGTGCACGCAACAAAAATTGGTGTAATCTTATCTTTTATTTGGGATTTTGTTTGTGCAAATGATTTTTTTTTTAATATTTGAGACAATAATAATTTAGTTTAAAAATTTTGGTTACTATATACAAGTATGCTTGAAGCATAGAAAAAATTTAACAGTAATTTTAATCTTATACATTATGTAAAACAATACTTAATTCATTTACATGAATGACAATAATAGTCAACAAATTTTTAATTCTAATCAATTTAATGTTTTCAGTATGACTGTGTTAGGTAGTGTCAGACTCTGTGTGAGTGGTTCAACCGTCCGCACAGATATCTGATTGCCAAACCCTTCTTCACCTTGACAAGCGATTAATCACAATTGTGAATGTGTGGAAGCAGGCTCCACGTGGTTGATTCACGTTAAAGTAGGTCTCCATTTCATCTCACAATCACCCTACATTACAATTAGGTAAGTGTATACCAAGGGTAGTAAGACCAGTGCTAATATAATTATAATAATTTTTTCACTGTATGGGCAAAGTTTTTTTTTCCAAGCAAAGCATCTTACTACCTGCTTATTAAGGTTATAATCATTTGTAGTAATTATGCTAATGAGTTAGGGTTGAGGAAGGTTGAATTTAAAAGAAGTGTGAGCACATTTGCATGGAGGGAGAGTGGAAAACCATTTTGGGAAGAAACTCAATATACCAACCAGGATTCAAATCCTTGATCTCCCCGTCATTGGCAGTCCAGTCTAACACAGAGTTACACCTTAGACCATGTAGCCACCAAAGCAGGTATATAGGCAAAGTTAAACAAATGTATGCTTATATTAGCATTGTTTAAAATTTTTTTAAAAATGTGTTTAGTAAAATATTTAAACACGCTTAGTTATAGTGGAAGTGATTTGTTTATTAATAATTTGTATTTAATGCATTTATTTTCAATATTGTCATTAAACAAAGATGAATTATTTGTGATAGTCAACATATCCAATGCAAACAGAATGTGTCCATAATCACTTTTCTGCTGTAGTGTCATTGTTAATCAAAAAGAAGAAAAATATCAGTTTTATGATACAAAGGCATAACAATATATATATAATTGGCTATAAATATAAAAATAATTTTTCTTTTGTAAATTAATGTATGACAACAATTTTGTGAATATTGTACTACAGAGCTCTAATGCATTTATCAACAATACATAACCATATCACTAATACAATACATTTATAGACAATACATTTTCATGAGTCAACAATTAAAATCAGTGTGTTCAGACACAAAATAAGTTGTTTTTCCCCTTATACATAATAATAATTCAATTTTGGCACTGGTTTTGATCAAAACTTTTTCATCGGGGCATTTTGTATACAATTTTTATCAATAAGCAAGTTTTGACAACATACTTGTGTGTGCATTTGAGAGTAAGCTACAAAAAGCAATCTAAAAAAGTAATCACTATCAAAAAATCTGTAAGCATACATCTTCTTTTCAGATTAAAAAGCACTAAAATATCATCTAACAGTTAATATATTTCAAATATTTACATATTTATAGCAGTGAGCTACTTAGTCTATTCTGCTTGATGACTCTACTTATTAACAACTCAAACAGACATCCAGGAACTAGCAATACTAACCGTACAGTGATACTGCAACTAACACTAAAATACTGACAACATTACTGCGGCTAAACAGTAGCTCCACTTACCCCAAGGACGTATTTACATATAAACAGCAGCAAAACTTTTTGACGATTAAGGGAGGATTGATTACAGATTGATAAAAACTCTTTCAACACCTCATCTCAGTCGATAGCATATCTTCCCAATGAGCTAAGGGTCCCGGGTTTGATTCCCGGAATGGTCGAAAAGTTTTATCACTTGCGAAATTGCGATGTCCCCTTTCACAATAATGAATTAACGGGCTGGGGACTGGGTATTATGTCTGTTCTATATTTAAGTCAATAAGTAATGTGCTGTATAATCAGTCAGTTCAAAAAGTGCAGGTTAAATATCTCAATTAAAAAAATAAAGATTAAAAAAATATCTCAAATGTTGAGATACAGTACGTGTTTTTATAGCACAATCATGTGGAACTTGGGGAGCGGCAAATAGTATCAACATTGTCGGGCGAACACAATACGTTTCAACCAACAGATTTACATTTAACAAAGGTAAGGCTGCTTACAGGCAGTACACAAACACATGTTTGTAACAATATAACACTTCTAGAGAACGTCAACTAACATTCTGGTACAATGGATTTAGAATAGTCTTATACACGAGAGGGCTACAAATAGATCCTCAAATTAAAAAAGAATTGTCCCAACTATTAATCACTAGACTATAAAACTACTTTTTTAAACTATCGCTTGGTCGACAAAATGTGTGCCAAATAATTCACATTATGGAATGATGGCAAAAAAAGGAACTGATTTATGAATAATCATTATAGTAAATCATATATAATAATTAAAAAAATTATGAGATCACTTGATTATACCAATTATATAGTTTTAAGGATCAATTACTTTTTAAAGATAAAAATTTGCTAAGTATTTTTAGGCAATAGGTGTGAAATACAAAAGGTCTTAATTACGCAAACAAAGAGTATTATAAATTAATATTCTTAGAACCAGGGCAATGGAGTCGGAATCAATTTTGGCTGAGTTGGTAAAGATGCACCAGCTTCAAAATAAAAACTTATAGCATTATATGTAATTTGGATTGACAAATTTGTTTAATATAGGTGTAGTATCACTATGTCAAAGAAGCTTCCCATAAGGTCATCTGTATTGGAGCATTTTACTGCGGTAAATTTGTTACTACTAATTAATATACTTTATTCATTTATGAAGGAGTCAGAGTCGGACAGTAGAAAAATAGACGAGTCGAAGGCTTGGTGTACCGACTTCACAGCCCTGCTTAGAGCTCAAACGTTTAGAAAAAGAACCCTGCTTAACTAGAACGATTATTGTAATAAAACCAAAACCTATTAAAACTAGTTTTTTCAAAGAAGGTATACTTCAAATTATAGAATATAAATAAGATGAAGCCATGTCAATAATAACAGAATATAGCTCGAGATATTTTCCACAGATTCGATCAAGTCAGTTTGGCCAGTCGAGTATTTTTTTTTATAAAACGGCAGACAAGATTTTTTTTTATCGTTCAAAAATAGTTCAAACTAATTTTGAGATTTTACCCTTTTAAGTAAAAGGAATAAAATATTTAAATGCAAATAAAGATACATGATTGAGTCTAATATCTACTCACATACTATTACTGTTCATAAATAATTGTGTTCTGCAAGTATTTTAATGACAAGCATTACCGCGAGGAGCTGTGTGAAATGAAACTAGAATTTCAACCAAAAACAGCACCAGTCCTAATTTTAGTTAGTAATTGTCACAAAAACAAACACAGAAAAATAAATTTAGTGTAAGTGTACCGCAAACATTTTGGGATAGTTTCATCCAAAATAATAATGTTCTAAATGTCTGAGCAGCGCATTCATTTGTGTTCTTGATGTGTTATTTGATTTACTTTGAACTTTGAACAACATTTTTGAGTAGCTGCTTGAACAAATAATTTTCCCATTCATAAAATTGTAGCATGAATGGATAGCTAAATATTACACAAAACCAAATAACAAAATAACACAAAGAGATTTGTAACCATAAAATAGACCACTAAATGCATGTATTGTGTTATTTATAAGAAGCAGAGAATTAATTGTGGCCAAAGTACATTAGTTAGAGCTATTTGAAATGTTGTAAAACGTATCCCAATATAATTGGTTATTTTAAGGTGTGAAATAAAAGTACTAAGCTTTTTTACTAAAAACAAAGTGATTTTATTTTTGTACAGATGAGAAGGTAATAAGAACAAAAGAGTTCAACTTTTTTTTTAGCACCGCGTCTTACTACTCGTTCGGGTTATACGCCTATTTACTAATTACACTTATGGGTTAGGGATTAGGAAGGTTTGATTGAGAGTAAGTGCACCCGCATTTTGCATGTGGGAGAGTAGAAACCCCTTTAGGAAAAACAACCCTCAGTGCACCCAACCAGGATCGAACCCTAATCTCTCCATCTTTGGCAGTCTAGTCTAACACGAGAGTAGTGCGTTTGACCACGTGGCCACCGAAGCGGGTTTGAATATTGTTGTTATTTTTTCAATTACTTAGTGCAACCAAGGTCAATGACACTTATGGTGAAGTCAAGAACTTTGATCTCTAAAACTGGATTAAATCTGAGTATATCAGAGCTAAGTGGCCAATTTGAAGGAACAATAGGTATATTCAATATCTTACCTACCGTTGAGATATATTTCGCATAATAATAGACAATTCATTGAAAATACAAAAATTATTCATACTTAAGAGTGAATGTCTAAGCAAAAGGTGTTATTTAAAGATAGCTTTCAAAGAATAGCTATTACAGTATTGCATTTTTTTAATTTATTTTTTTCTGTGAAAAATAAATAGAATCTTTTAAAAACTCTTATTAAGGTTTAATGTTAGTAAGGTTTATTTTTCAAATCAACAAAACTGCGAAAGTCGGTAATTAGATACTTATGGTAAGATTACAATATGAAATACTAAGTTTTGCTGTCGATTAATCCAAATATTTAATAGGGTAAGTGGCCTGTTAGCTTCTACTCTACTAGAGTATAATTTAAATAATATCAAAATAGAATTATAAATATCTATAGTATCAAATATAACCTTTCAAGTTAAAATCAATATATAGTAAGCCCCACACCTAAAAGGAACACGCCACTTAATCATAACAAATTTAGTTATACAATCTAAATGCCGAGTGCATTAGAAAACATGTCATCTACACTAAAATAATCAGGTACCTAAAACTTAATATCATAAATAATAAATCACAAGCATTGTACAAAGACATGGATGATTTGCTGAGCACCTTCAAACACAATTTGTAATAATTGGTTTTACATTAAACCTTAATTAATCAGGAATCAAACCTAGGAAATTTTTCACTACATCAACAAAGGCAGTCTATATTTGTTTAATAGTGATGCAAATATCGCTGAACTGTTTTAAGTTGTAAAACCAAAAGAATAATGAATTTCTAGCCAGTCGATTATGACTAAACCCTTTTGTTGTACTATGCCTTTAAAAGAGTCTCAAATAATAATTTTTTTAAGTATAGCTAAAAATTATACTTGCAAAACACATAAAACATGTCATCACAAATACAAATAATCACAGACAAAACTTAATTCACTTTGATCGTGAACAAAAACTTATTATTGAAATTAAATAAATTTGGGCTACTATTGTAAAAAAGAAAAGTTTATAAATGATGAAAAATAGTTTTAAATGTAAAAAATATATATATAATGTTGTATTGATTAAGAATGTTAAAAGAAAGCAACTTAGATTGCAGTATATTAAAACCATAATATAGTTAAGAGTATATTACAATGGAGAACATTTCTCAGGATTAAAAAAAAAAAAAAAACACTAATTCTAAATATTGCAAGACTCACAACCAAAAATGACCATGTCCACTAATACACAATTTCTATAAAATGTATAAACACATTTTAGTATATTTAATGTCCAGTGTGTATTTACAAAGTACTTGCTACTAATACACTAATTTTCACAACTTTCCCCCACAAATTTACAATACAACAGTAGTGTACTAACAAATATTACATGATGGGCACGACTGACTAACGCATAATCTACGCCGCATCCAAGTTCTAAATTCTAGCAACTGTATAATAATATGTAAAGCTGACAACTCTATTATAAACGCGGAACATTTATCACAATATACCGCAGTGAACAGATAAAAACAGGAAGCTAAGGACCTAACAATCCTGTACTGGGAAGCAAGAAACAAAATGATGTAATCCAAACATTAGAAACAAATGAACAAACAAACATTACAGCTCTTTAACAATAGCAAAGAGAGTTACAAAATTTAATACTATATGTATTCAATTGTTAGTGGAGATAATTTTTGGCCGCACAGTAAAGCATAATCTTAATTCACTAAAAACCTTTTGTAATAATCAAATACAAATGAAATACAGAAACAAATTAGTTATTTTATAGAAACATCATCTATTGTATTGTAAAAAAAAGGTAGTGTTGAAAGTGAAATATAAATACCAAATGGATTATACTAAACCATGGGGGTGTGATGGGGGAGGTTCCCTAACCCTGCATAGAAAATAACCAAAAGTATTAAAATCAATACCTAAATGTTGTAAAGAATGATCACTTTCTTAACCCTATCTCCTTCATTGTCAATAGCTCTTTCAACTAAGCTCTAATATGCAGAATAGCAAGTGGATTAAAACTAAAACTGTCCAGTAATTAGATTAATAAGTTTAGTATGATAACCAATTATTTATTTAAAATATATTATTCTTTTTTAGTAATAACTACTAAAACATTATAGGCTCATGTACATATTTATTACTTTTATTGTGACAGTGACTTTTTTTTTTGCATTAAAATTACAAATTTGTTAATCAAAATTGTGTTGTTTTTTCACCTACAAGACCTCTTTTTATTATTATAATTGTTAATAAAAATTTTGATCAGTTAAAATTATTAAATAATTTATACTTGAAGGAGCCTTACGAAAACCAATCTCCCCCCCTTGCCAACAGCGGACCCTGGATCCGGCCTTTAACTACAGATGTTTGAAACATTTACGCCCAGTTTCACTTTCACCAAGATTTCCTAAGGAGACCTCTTGACTTAACATCACTCAAAATAAGTGTCCTCTAAAATAACCAGGAAACCAACAAAGCATCAACACTAGGAAATGTGTTTTAAACAGATTTAATTTCCTATGGCAATTGCAAAAGTGACTATCTATTCGAAAAGGGTTAATAAAATGTCCATGTAAGGTAAATATGAACATTAGGGCTGCGCGAAGCTTCGATTGGCTTCAAACAAAATAGATTCGACTTCGCTTCGAAACAATTCTGGCTTCAAAACATTGCCAATAAAAATATTGACATCAAAAATACTCAATTTATGTTCAATTATAGCCATTCTGAGCGGTTTTTTTACGTTACAGATTAATATTTATATTGAAAAGACTTTTGTAATTGGTCAAATTAACATGAAATATTACAAACAATGGTGCAATAAAAGATTTTTCAAGTGCATTAAGTGTAGTGCATTAAGTTATATAAATAAGCACAATATATTTTTCAGGCATAAAACAACTAAATGAAAATATTCAAACTTCGATTCGGCTTCGAGAATATTTCATATATTCGATTCGGGTTCGCTTTGAATTGAAAAAGTGGACTTTGCACACCCCTAATGAACATCCTTAATTATTATCAACCAAACGTTACACAACACAGAAATGGTATTGTGTAGATTGACATTTGTTGAACCTAGAATAAAAAATGTTAGTCAATTTGCTACTAAACAAATCAGTGCAAATAAATCAATTAAAAAAAGCCTATACAAAAAAAAATTATTTGTAGCACTTCTTTTCCAAAAATCTTTGTTTCAAAAGAAGGATGATCGTAACATGTATCTACTAAGGAGCGTTATAGAGATTTTATCATGGTACTGTGAATTTTAGATGAAACATTATTATTATTATTAGCACCACGTCTTACTACCCGTTCGGGTTATACGCACTTACGCTAATGTGTAATGGTAGGGTGATTGTGAATGAAGTTGAGGACCTACAGTTTAACGTGGAATCCGAACCACGGGGGAGGCCTGGCATTCCTCACATTCACAAGTTGTGATTAATACACATCTGTTAGAGGTGAAGGAAGGGTTTGGCGATCAGATAAATCTGTGTCGGGACCCGGGATTGAACCCGGACCCTCAGCAAGAAGTCTGACACTTACCCTAGACCACCAGGTCACCTAGATGAAACAATATTTAAATTGAAATCTAGTATGAATTATGTGTCATTCACATATGTATATTGAAATATAAACTGTGACATGAATATACCAAAAAACTCATCCACGATAGGTTCTGCCTTAAGTTAATGAAGGCTGCATGACTTCACACAAGGACAAACCTTGATAGCTCAATGGAAGAGCATTGGCATACTAAGCCAAAGGTCCCGGGTTTGATTTCTGTGTCCAGGTATCAATTTTAAATGACTATTTGAACTGTACTGATTAAAAATGAAAAAATTTAAAAAAATCAATTCCAACTACAATCGCTCACACTTCTTAGTAATGTTGATGATAATATTGTATTTAATGATAATTTTCAAAACAAAGGTTTGTATCGGCAACAACTAACAACTAACTTTACCCAGAAAATGTACTATCTGAGAACAATAATGTACATGTTATAACTTCAACTGATTAACATAACTGTGGTGTAGCCTTCCCACTTGAATAGCTTACGTAAATAATTTGAAAAGATATTTTAAATTGTCAAAGTGCTTAAACATGTAAATAATTATTTAACATATATGCTGTTTTATTTTTAAATAAGGAGTACAAAGGTATCAAATAATGCACTGAATCTTCTATAAAAGTTGTCCGTTACTACCAAATATTCTAAAGCCTTGACTTTGGGGTTTAAATTAAAAAGATTGTGGGCCAAAACTAAAGATAAGTACAAGGTTATATTGACGTAAAATATGTGTATCTAGTTTATAACACATTTAGTAATAAGTTCAGTTTGTTTTCTAGTCCAGCGCTCAAAAGTTTTGTTACATTATTTAAAATGCAGTTTTGTCTTACTTATCTTTTTTATCAGATTAGGTGTGATGTATAAAAAGATAAATACTGGATAATATCATATTTACAATATTAATCTTGACCTGATTTAATATCTTGCTAAGCTAGGTAATAATAAAATCAGATAGGGAAGCTTATTTGTAATTAACTAAATTGGAAAACTCAATCATTTGTATTTTCATAAGATTTTAGTGAAAATATAAGAGGTTAGCTATTAGAAATTATATGTTTCCATAGTATTGGAAGTTACCTATGTCTACTCCAGCCTACCAGTAAAATGGGTGTATTAGCAGCTTATAATTAGAGGTTTATACAAAGTTTTTGGGAAAATTGTGGAATTATTTAGTAAATGTCTTTTTATGATTATCTTTAAGCATAACCATTTTTTTATAATAACACTTTATGATTAACAATTTTGCAAACAAATTAGGCCAGTTATCAGTCAAAAGATGCATTCAAAAGAAATAAATCACACACAATTAAGTGTGTTTATGGTTTTACATATTTTGTTTTAATTGTTACGTATATTAAAATAGAGCATATTTAATAATGTTAACTGTAATGTCTGTAATTTCTTAGGTGAAAGTAATGAAAGGAAATTAATTTCAACAGTAAGATATAGCATTCTCTACCAAACTATCGCCTTTTAGAGGTAGATTGTCTTCTTAATATACCATTTTGTGAGCGAATCTGTAAAATGGTATTATATTGTCACTTACTATAAATGGAATGTGTATCTATTAATTGTTATATTTTACTTCATTTTTCTGAAACAATATACTTAAGTGCATGATCAACAACAAAGAGTTCAACTCTACCAAATAATGATTGCTGTACAAAACTGGATGGTTTGTTTATTACCAACATTCTCACATTAAATGTGCTCGTCTAAGTCACTCTCATCGTTCTGCGAGAGCTGACAATGAGTGTCTAACTGTTCCTTCTTAACTCTGCACAACGATTTGTACCGGTTAGCAAAGCGGCCCACCACAAACGATGTGGCCCTTCTCTCTCTGAGGACCAAGTTACGTTTCAACCCCCTATTTGCGGTGTCGATCTTGGTGACGCAGCTCTTCCACTGTTCCTCAAACTCGGACGGCGGGAGACTGCTGAAGAAGTGGAGGACCTCCCTGATCAGTTGGATCTTGTGCACGTTGAACTGACGCTTGCCCATCTTGCCGTTAACGTTGCAGAGGATGCGTTCCTCTGTCGAGAAGAGGATCTTCATGAGGTCGCAGGCAAACTGTTCCAAGGTGCGGGCCTTGGACCATGTGGCCAACACTGCGCCCGCGGCAGTAGGAAGGCGTAGGGGAGTTTCTGGTAGGGCAGTAGGAGGCCCAAACCCAACTCGATGTCCATGTCACTGCCTGCCAAACGCCACACACAACACAATAATGGTTGTTAGCCTAATGTGGGCCACATACCACTAATACAACCCACACCTAACATGCACAGTAGCGTTCACATCGACAACACGACAAAAAAAAAAGGGGGGGTGATAAACAGAGTAACTCCACAGTAACAAACATTTTACCATATTATCCATTTGGTGTTTGTCAATAACACGAAAAGAATTATTTTTGGTGTCATGAAAACCGTAAACAGCACTTACTCTAAATAAAATTTTCTAGTACTATGCGGATTTTCAATTCTCCTGTATTTCACATATCAAAAATAACTTACTAGAGCTCTAAGATAAATCAGTAGGAATCAAAAAGATATTAATGCAGTTCAAGGATTATGTTCATTTCGAACAGGCCCCTTGTTCTTTCCAAATGACCTGAGCCAATGGTATCATAATGCGTACATTCATGGTCAGGTTTATTGAGGGCTTTGGTTGGACCAATAGTATCGTACATGTTA
Organism: Timema podura; assembly: GCA_033556935.1. Lineage (NCBI taxonomy): Eukaryota > Metazoa > Arthropoda > Insecta > Phasmatodea > Timematidae > Timema > Timema podura. The sequence continues at coordinate 10,303,541 of JAVRXN010000005.1, forward strand.
GCAGACAAGGGGAAAATAAAGCCATAGGTTATGTAAGTTTATTTTATAAACAAAGAGGTGAAAAGTATAGTTGAGATGTCAGATATACCCTGATTTCGGTAGGAAAAAACAGTATTTGGTAGTTACTAAAGTTATTAAAAATGTTCATAAATTAAGTCTTGTTATCTACAACTGGCCTTGTAGTGTAGTTGTCAGTGCACCTGGCTATGAGCCTAGGCGTCCCGGGTTCGATTATCGGCTGGTACCCTGCGTATTTTTCCTGAAAGGGTCACCAGGGTTTGGTTAATTAGGCTTAAGTGTTTCCATTGGTTCCACACCCTCATACTCACTATCACCATCACCTCATCTCATCAGGGACATGGAAAGAGCCTCCCGGAAAGGATGTACGATTAGTGCATTTGAGCGTTCCCTGGAAAATGTACATTAGTACTGGCTAATCTTTACCCTTCTGGGCTACGAAATAATGTATACAAGATGCACAATATTTATTTATCTCTGCAACTGTCACTTTTGATAAGTATTATTGATATCTATAAATAACATAAATAATATATTAAAATCAATTGAATTTTCTAGACTGTTCTTCCAACCAAAATAAGGGTATAGTCAGGTGTGATGAGTGTCTCCAAGTATGAAGGAACAACCTTTCCTGACAAAGAGTTTTGCCATTGATTTAGCGGAGTAAATTATCGGATCAAGACAAGGGTTCTGTAAACATGGTGCAACATACCTGGTATTGAAAATCTAGTAAAACACATAAACAAACAATTTTATTTCTATGGTCACAGTTGGTTTCACTTAACACACTGATGATGCAAACTATAGTAATTAAAAGCTTGAAATAAATACAATTGCAAGTTGAATGTGGGGTCAAACTGTATTTTCAAGACAAGCTAATCTCCACAAAGATAAGTTGGCCTCCTCTTCTTTTAAATCCCAAATCATTTTCACTTAAAAAACAAAACCTAGATACCAACTATTAATAAGATTTGTTCACTTCATGAGATATAAACGGTACATTCATCTTTCAAAAATAAAGTTAAATTAATGAATATGGTGTCTACTCGACTTTACCAATGAAATTCACGACTTTTCCCCTGATCATTTCCTAAAATTCCCGACTTAAAATTATGTATATATCCCCACCCCTACGGTTTTTGTATTAGCTTACAGATAGTCTACTAGGAATTAGAAAAATTATAAAATATATTACACAGCTAAAAAAAAAAGACAGTTTGAATCACATTGTAATTTACTGATTTAATAATTATATTATATCTCATATTTTGAGTAAAACAATATTTTCCCAGATATTTTTCATAATTTACCAAATTCCCGACTTATTCCTGTTTTCCCCCGACCACTTCAAATTCCGACTTATTCCTGTTTCCCCCGACCACTTCAAATTCCCGACTTATCTGTTTCCCCCGACCACTTCAAATTCCCGACTTATTCCTGTTTCCCCCCGACCACTTCAAATTCCCGACTTATTCCTGTTTCCCCCCGACCACTTCAAATTCCCGACTTATTCCTGTTTCCCCCCGACCACTTCAAATTCCCGACTTATTCCTGTTTCCCCGACCACTTCAAATTCCGACTTATTCCTGTTTTCCCCGACCACTTCAAATTCCCAGCTAATTCCAGTTTTTCCTGATGGTAGACTCATGAATGAAGAGATGTTATGTAAAACGCTAAGCATTCCAATGTAAATAGTTTACATAGCCACAAATGGAATTAGTGACAAAAAGTTCTAGAAGGGTGTTATTATTGGTTACAGTTGGAAAAAAAATAATATCTTTTTAAGTTGAAAAATGTGTAATCTACTCTAGACTCACTATTGTCAATCTCAAAATGGAATGCATAAGATTAAGCAACTCCACAAATTAGACCGGATACAAAACTTGATAGAGAACATTACAATGCTCATTGAGATGTACAAAATAAAAAGGGGGATGTAGCCAGTCTGAAATGTGGCTACATTGTATAGGTGCAGGTTCAATTGAGCCACCGAGCACAACCAAAACATTCCCCCCCCCCATGTTCCTTTGCACCCGTGTAGGGGGGTTGTTATAAGCCATCTTTTGAGTGAATCCTTGAGCGTTTTCATATTTGGATGTAAAAATACAGTAATACCTCTGATAATTGAAAAAAAGGGGCCGAACCCGTTTCGGATACGAAATTAATACCCCTCTGAAGAGTTAAGAGGTACAAATATTATAAATTACATAACATACGTAGTTACAGAAAAGTTATTTTTTGTATAATATGTTCATACACTATTTAAATAAATGATTATTCAATATAGCAAAGTTAAATACATAACAAAACTGAATTTATCATTCTTCATAAAAAAAGGCTGAAATTTCCTTCTGACTTTTTTTTTTCGATTTGTATACTATCTTAACAAATATAGGTTTTATTTGGCAGCTCAGCCAATGAAAAATATTCATAAACAAAAATGTGATTAGTGGTTTCGGATATTAGAGTTCTGGATATGGGAGGTTTTACTGTGTTAATTTTGGAAATTAAAAAAAAAAACTGTTTTACAGTTAAATGTACCATATTCATATTTAAAAAAATTTAGTAAAAGGTGCGCTCTACAGATAAAGTATCTGGTAGTGCTTTCTAAAAGGTCACGCACGACTCACCAATGAACGAAATAAAGATTAAATAGGTACACTTTAATCTCAAATCTTACTATGTTGTATTATTATTTCCAAACATGCTTTTGAAAGAATATTAGTTGGGTAGCGTGAACTAAGGTGACTTTAATTTAATGGTGTGATATTGATCAATCTTGAAAATTACAATTTTTAAGTATAAAGCTTATGGGAATTATTTTTGTTACAGCTAATTTTTTATAATACTTTGGCAAACTATGTGAGACAAAGATATTGTAAATAGGTAATGGTTTTCACCATAAAATAAAGTCATCCCAGTTTATGGTAACCCAACTAGAAATCGGAAATAAAATGTCAGCAGTATGACAACTTCAACAAAAACAAACACAAAGCAATAAGCAAATATACAATTGATCATGGACATACAAGCAAATGAAAATGTTCTAAAAAAAGCACATGATATTATTATAATAATAAATCATATAAAGTATAACTTAATAATGTTTTGGAATTCATTAACAAAACAAGAAGATGCATTTTTTTTTTTTAATTTTAGATAATTAAACAGTAGGTAGCCCTGGATTTTTCATACCATATCATAATTACCATACCATATAAGCACCAAACATTTAAATATAAATATTTAGGAAAACCTATGTGGCAGCCTATGAACTGTATGATGCAGGGAAAACAAAACCAAAATCATTTTGTCTAAAAAAACCTATTTTTCCATGAGTGTATTTAACCACTTATAAACTCCTGAGCAATGATTATTGATTAATATTACAACCCCCATCCCTCGATTATGACCTTTATAAAGTTGACAGGGTGGATTCAGCTTAAAATATGATATTGTTAATTATTTCAATATGGCTTTACTTGTTTGTATACAACATTTGATGTATAAATTATACAAGTTCAGACTTATTTGGCCACATTCATTTACAAGGCTTTTTAAATGTATTTTATAAATTAATATGGAGGTTCATCACATCTTAAATAGTAAATGCATTATCTATCAAAACAAGCTAACACTTTCTACAGAAACATATCTTCGGTCCTAAATTTATAAATCAATTTAGATAAACACTTTGTTCCATTCAAAGGCAGGAACATTTTAGATTAACAAATTAAAATTAATAACCAAACTAAATATGGCACAATGACTTTTAATGGCATTTGGAAACCAATATGGCTTCTTGAGTTATAGTACCTATTCTTTTTCTACCCATGTTTTTATTAATAAGAAAAAGCATTATTGCAAATAAATTGGGAAATGTGTAATATTAAAATCTAATTAGTTATGTGACAACATTGGGAACAAAATAAAGTGAATTGCTGTTATTTATGACCCATCAAGACTAGATTACTTTGGCCCAACTAAGCAGCTGCCCCAATTAATCAAAATTTTAGCCAATTAGCTGAAAAACACATTTTAACAGAGATAAAAAAAAGTATGAATAAAATAAAAGGAATGTGGCATTTAAAGAAAGCACATTGTATTTAGGTTATATTAAAGTAAACATTTAAAAATAACTAAAGCTAAAGGCAAAAAAACATAATATTATAATGTACATAGAATGTTAAATGAAGATACAGCCGAAATAAGGACTGTCCAAGCAAAGGTTCCATAATAATAAAGGTTCTGACTTTGAAAAAATAAAAAATTATCAAGTGTACCCTGATGAGTTTTTTATGGACTGCAACTGAACAAAGTCAGAAACTGTATCTAATGCTGATAAAAGGACTGAATTCATTGCTTTTCTGCATGAAATAGCATCTCAATTCAACGACATATTTCTTAGCATTTTGGTTAGTAACTCGCTTTGGTATATCATCAAAATCATTTTCTTGGGTTTTCTGGTGTCCGAGTATTTTTTCCAAAATTTGTTCATTGATATTGTTTCCTCATAATCTTAATTTTAATCTTGGAATTGAAGGTGATCGTCAATTTGATTACCACAACATAAAACAAACTATGGTGTCTACTCAACTTGACCAATTAAATTCCCGACTCAAAAGTATATCACATCCTTCTCTCTCTCTGTCTCCATCCTCTTCTATCTCTCTCTCTCTCTCTCTCACACACACACACACACACACACACATTTTTTATTAATCTTTCTATGAATAATAATAATAAGTTTTAATATATTATAAACATGTTTTTATTATTTGTATTAACATTGTCTACTAGGAATTAGAAAGTTAGAAAATATAATAAGCAGCTACAAACAAAAAATGACAGTTCGAATCACATAATCACATCATAATTTACTGATTATTATATTTCATATTTTGAGTAAAACAAAATTTTTCCAGATTATTTTTTTTTTTTTTAATTTAAGAAATTCCTGACTTTTCCAGTTTTCTCCGACCACTTCAAATTCCCGACTTATTCCAGTTTTTCCCGACCACTTCGAATTCCGACTTATTCAGTTTCCCCCACCACTTCAAATTTCCCAGCTTAATTCCAGTTTTATCGAATTTTCCTTGAGATGCGCAGACACCATTCCCTGTCAATCCACACCCTCAATTGTAGCCACACATAACGTAGCCCAACAACTTCGAATAACTGATATGACCTTCAGTGCCCAAAATAAGCGAGGAAAAAATCAGTCTAAATACTTGTTTTCTGCTCTCTCCAAATTTTGTCCAAAATAAACGGATCCCGGAATAACCAGAATCTACTGTTTGTATATTTTGGTTATAATATATTATGAACATTAGTGTGTTCAAAAAATTGGTTATATTTAAGTTAACAAGAAGTCAAACTAAGCCCAATGTGAATCCAAACAGATTACCATATATTTAGCAAATATTTTTCACGATTTTAAATATTGTCTTTTTTAAAATGTGATGATATCATATGAATTGTTGAAAGAACTAAAATTGATCATACAAAAATGTCAAGTTGTAGTAATATTTCTTAAATGTTAACAAGAAAGCGGAGCGACTTTGTCTATAAACCAAGTTGAAAGAGCCTAATGGACTTATTAGTATTCATTTGTTACTATTGTGTCTAATGTAGTTTCATAGTGTGAAAGCTTTTTTTCTATGAATAGCTATAATTTATTTATCATATCTAATTGTAACTCTGAAACAAATTATTAAAAAAGTGTAATTTCCAACATTGATACAGAGCGGCCACTCAAATTCTCTAGAGTAAAATTCTAGCATAATTCTCAGTTTTCATGGTTAAAAAAATTATTTTCCTAATTTAAAAAAAAAAGCTTTCTCTCAGGGTGTAAGATTTTGAACACATTATTTCTAATGAAATTGCTTTGTAAAATGTGGAGTGTTTAAAAATGTTGTTGTAGACCTATTTAGCCCAACACTTTTGTCTGAACTTTTCAGGATGACCATAGAATCTCAGAAATAGATTAAAATTTGTTTAAAATCAACTGGATTGTGTATGATGTATACAAGGTCCATTTTATATGATCCAACATCTTAGCTCAGTCGATTTGTCTGCTGATCTAAGGGTCCCGAGTTTGATTCCCAGCATGACCAAAAAATGTATTATTGGTGAAATGTGGGTTTACCCCTTTCACAGTGATAAATTAACAGCCTGGGACTGGATTTTGTGCTTGTCTTAGTCTTAAGTTAGATTATAAGGCATATGAAGCTACGACAGGCCTAGCAAGCCGATAGTGGAAAATAATAAGTATATGATAACAGTTAATGTAACTAATACAAAAAGATTGTATGCATACAAAAATATATTTTATGTATAACGGGCGAAAGTTGGAACTAGATTGTAAGTTTTATCAATGGTATGAACTTACATTTCTTTCTATGGTTATGTAATCCTTGCATAGCCCACAACCCGGATGCAGTGTGTATGTATAAGTGTTTTTTTTGCAATTTTGATCACTTAACTCCTACCTATAAATTTTGATTTAAATTTTACTTTTAAAAAACACGATTAATCGACATAATAATTACAATTACGATTAAGTACGATGTAGTAATGATCGCCGATAACAATTCATCGTGCCTGCATCAGTACACCCCTATTACTAATTAATATATTTTGACAATTTATGAAGGAGTCAGAGTCGGACAGTATAAAAACAGAGCAGTTGGATTTGAAGGCTTGGGTACAGACTCCACAGCCCTGATACAAACACAAGAAATGACCACGAGGCAATACACACTTAAGCCACCAACAGAATAAACACAGGGGTTAACGGAGAGTACAAGATATAATTCTTCTAGCAGCATCTATAGTAAGAAACGAGACTTGAAAAATTAAACTCACCTTTGGACTGTCCAAGGTCTGCCTCTTCAAGTTTCTGTGAAAGGTTAAGGGTGGTCACGGCCTCCCTGCTGTCTTCCATGGACTCGCCGATAGAAAGCCGGCTGTTGGAACGGCTGTCGTCGAGCTCCGTCTTGAGAGGAGGGTACTCTGGCTCCACAGAGGAGGAGGAAGAAGGGCGCCGAGGTCGGGTGGGACGGGAGGTAGGAGTGAGGGCCAGAGGACTGGCAGGAGGGGACGGGTGAGAAGGTTGGGCACTCCTCTGCCGCTTAGCGGGGGGAGGAGGCGAGGAGCTTTCCTCAACGCAATCCTCACTAGAAGGAGCTACACTAAGTTTCTTGGGGACACCCATCTGAAATTTAACAAACACAAAAAAGATGTTCTTCAGTGATCATGTCAACAAAATTATTTTCACTCAACAAAACATGTAATATATAATTTGTAGTCAATACATATTTGTGTGTTCATATGAAAATGTGTACCGTAATACAAAAGATTTAACCAATTTTCTACAACAAACTAGCATTTGATTTTTAAGATAGGCATATTATTAAGACCTAATAATAATGATGATGATGATGATGATGATGATGATGGTGATGGTAATAATAATAAAATAATAATAATAAAAAGTGCGCGTCTAGGCTACATTACTTGTAGCCAAGAAGATGTGGAAAGATTAGCCCATACTAATACATCGTTGCCCAGGGGACGCTCGAATGTACTAATAGTACAACCTTTCCATGTCCCGATCATATGAGATGGGTGTGATAGTGAGTACGAGGGTGTGGAACCAGTGGAAACAAATCTAAATCTAACTTGAGCCTTACTAACCAAACCGTTGGGATAGTTCCTCTTTTGGCAAAATTATTCAAGGTATCAGCCAGGAATCAAACCCAGGACCCTTAGGTCAGTAGCCAGGGCCTTTAACCACGAGGTAAGTTATGATAGTGATGATGATAATTATAGGTTTAATTAATCAAATTGCTCTATCCATTCCCAAAGATCCACAAATATTATGATCGGTCTGTTGAACCACATAATTAGCATTTCCCAACCAATACAACAGTTCTCAATTCAAAGAATGAAAAGTTGTTAATTAATGGATTAACAAATTCTCCCAGACCTGTAAAGAAAATAGTACGGACCCCATTTCTTTCTGGCTGTGAAAACAATCAGAGAAATGGTTTTCAACCTGTAGTACGAGGATGGAAAAAGAGAGGATGCCAAATAAAATTATGGAAATGAAGTAGGTTGGAAAAAAGACCGCAAGGAAGGCCAAGAAAGAGATCGGAGGAGCAGCTAACAGAGAGTGGATAAGCGAGAGGAGAAGAATGGAAGCAATTAAAGGAGGAAGAATGGTGGAAGAATAGAGGAAGATGGAGGAATTTTACCAAATCTACCCGGTCACAGGCTGGGAACAGTTGATGATAAGTACAAGTAGCCCCAGGTGTAGGCTGCATATTTATTAGATGTAGCCTTTGCGACCATTTTAATTTTACATCCATCCATCAGGCCTGTGGCCCGGGTCAGTTTTTTATTCAAGCCATATATTATTGTGTTATCTGTTGATTGTTTTTATGTTTTTGTTTTCTAGCACCTCATTTTACTTCCCATTTCGCTTATACTCTTGAGTTAACTGTTATTTATTTATAAAGTACAAGTTATACACCATCAATTTCAAAAACGTGCGTGACTACTATCGAGAAAAAAAAAAAAGCTCTAAGCAAAAAATGTATGGTATAGAAATAGGTGAAGGTAAACTAGGCCTACCTTTTCTTTGACTTGATCAGAAGCTCCAGAGAGGCCACGAATTTGAAGGGTTTCAGCTGCTCGCAACAATGCGGGCAGATGTTCTTGATCAATGTTTACTTCTCCTTTATACACAAAACAGAGCAGGCTCTCTAGCTCTGAGAAATGAACATCTTGTAAAATTATCACTGGATGCTGACATGGGTTGCTCTGGTGAACCAATATCAAAAAACAATTACGAAAAATAAATTATGGGAGAAGTTTTTTTTTAAAATTATAATACTAACAATAACTAAGAGCCCATCTCAAAGCGATTAACAGGAAATTAAGGTACAAAATATGCTTGAACTAGAAAACTTATTGAAGTGCGGGTTTTCAACTATTCATTTGACGATGTAGCGAAATTTGGATCACTTTAGTGCCTTGGTACTAGTTTTATTTTTATTTAAAATAATTGATTTTCTAATTTTTTTTTGTTAATATGGTAAAATGGTTCTACTGGTCTCAATTTCAATTTTTTTTTCAAATAAATGACAAAAATCCGTACCACAAAGTTACGTCTGGTTTGAGCAAAATTACCAACCCAAGTTAGGTGTTATCCATGGAGTGAGACAGGCTCTTAAGGGTGTCTTTATATATCCATATATACCGTACAAACATATATACATACCTAATCATGTTTATGTAACTCCTTGATGAAATATTTATAGCTATGAATATTTAAATGTATTTGTACAACACCAACTTATATTTAAATGTGTCCGTACAACGCCAAATTATTACTAACTCTTCTCAAATTTAAAAGAAGCACAAATTTGAAACATCCATCAATAAATTAAAAAAGATGACTTCCTTGTGTCATTAGACCTACTTTATGACAAAACAGTTTTAGATGTTTATAGTTATAATATAATGCCTCCTCTATACATTTGGAAAACTTATCCGAGTGAGCCCGAGGGGGAGTGTGGAGAGGATGCACTCGTCTTTGCTCGGTATCGCTCGACTCAAAGGACCTGACCCTCTACATATTCACGTCACTCCGTCAATTGTCTGCGCACTTTACAGTAAGAACAATGTGTCTCATCGTCATTTATATTGAAGATAATGCTTATTATATAAATGTCGGAGCAAAAACAAGTTAACATTGGAATTCCTGGAATTTTATTAAGAAGAACCTGCAATAATGAATCCAAAACATCAATTGCACAAGGACTATAGGACTATGATATCATATTGCGACATAATAATTGTATGCACTTAATAAACATAAGAGCTGACACAGCTGCGACTTCCACGTCTGCCACTAGGAAACCGAATTGAACTCAAATGAAGCCGAATGTGTGGACGGCTAATCGTTTCGGTTCATTCATATGTGCCGAGTAACAGCACGATAATTTTTTTTTACTATTTAATTTATGGAATGATGGTGCTTCAATAAACATACATTTTGTGAGCTACCACCCGCCCTCGCCAATCCTGTATCTCTTAACTAAATATTGCAGTTTATTTTAAAGAATCTATGGAACATAAATTTTTTTGTTTCATTACTGGTTTTTTTTCGTCTAATTTCGGTGTCTCTTTATTTTGTTTGCTTATTTTTTTTTTATTCAAGTCAAAATGTATTCATTTTAGTAACTTAAGCTAACTTTAAATTTTTAGTATCTGATAGATTAATAACCAATAATTTCCCAGTTTAGATAACAATAATATAATATATATTAATGTATAATAAAGTAGTAGTGAAAGGAATATGAAAGATGAGCGAAGGTAGATGCGGCTTGGTTTAAATGTTTAAAGTTACTGAAACGAATAAATTTATACTAGCATAAAAAATTAGAAATAGGAAAAGAAATAAACGAGAGCACCAAAAGTGGATTGAAAAAAACCCCAAGTAGTTTCATGGTTCTACCCAACTTGACCAATGAATTCCGACTTTTCCCCTGATTAATATTCCTAAAATTCCCCGACTCATTATAAAATATATTACACAGTTACAACAAAAAAAAACAGTTGAATCACTATGTAGTTTACTGAATTTAATGACTATTACATTTCATATTTTGAGTAAAACAACATTTTCCTAGATTTTTTTTAATTTACCAACCGGTAATGGCACCAAAAGCCAGGCTAATTCCAGTCTTCACATATTAAACTGCAATATTTAGTTGGAAAATCGTGAGAGCTCGGTGGTAGCTCACAAAATGTACATATTTAACAATAAATAAAAACAAAACTATTGTGCTGTTACTCAGCACGCATGAGGCTGTCATTCAGCCGAACATTCAGAGATAGAGAAACATTCAGGCAACATGGTAGAGGAGGGCATAACAAACACTACTACATTTAATTAGATAAAAAGTGTGTGTTCTATTAAAATACAATTTTTAATTCAGATGTTTATATGTTTCAAGATTAAGCAATGAAATGTGTTTTACAGAGAGATAGAGAAATTCAATGCCTTGTAGATATGAACTATTTGGTGAAAAATGTGTAGGCCTATAGAAATATTTTAATCAAAGTAGGATAAGTTTTTTTTTTCGTCGGGTCTTAGTACTTGTTCAGGTTATATGTATATAAATTAATTAGGCTAAGGAGATTGGGATGAGTAAGGCAGAGTTTCCTAAGTTCACCCGCATTTCTGTGGAGTAAGAGTGGGAAAACCATTGGAAGGAGGGTGGGGGGGGGGGGTTGATTGGTACACCCAACCAGGATTCAAACCGGATCGTCCCTTCACCAGTAATCCAGTCTAACGCAAGAGTGGTGTGTTGGATCAGGCCACTTTTCCGAGTCATTATAAACTTATCAAAAGTCCCGCGATCACCCAATGTTTCTCCACTCTACTTTTAATTATTTTTTTCGGTCTATAGTCTATACATCTAATATTTATTTCTTAAGATAAACCTAACATACCCTTATATTAAAAAAACATAGAATAAATAAAATATGATTGTATTTTTGAATTTAGTAGCCCATATGCAAGATCCTCTAAATCCAAAAATAAAAAATAAATGAAATATTGGTAGGTGTCGATTCCTTATTTCACTGGCTTTAATTTTACCATACTAACAAGATGCAAAACCGACTAAAAACCATTAAAATCTTATGAAGAAATATCTGTCCTGTTGCAAAGGCCGCTATATCCTTTTCCATCTTCAGATGCAAAACCCGTTTAAATTATGATTCAGTAATGACTTTTGCAAAACTTGTAAAATCCAATAAAATAACATGGCTATTCTGCTTTCAAGTTTCAAAATTTGTTATTTCATGTCAGATTTGAGGGTATTGTCTAAAAAGTTTCTATTTATTTTAAATTAATAAGACTTTTGGTGTGAAATAACGTTAAATAAAATATTATGCTGGCTAATCTGCAAGTTTTAAACAAATGATAGGAACATTATTAAAACAAGAAATATGTTTGTTGTCACTGAACGTTTTATCTCTTGGTTTGTTATAATTATTCTGAATTCTTAATATCCATTTATAATTTTCAATAAGGAAAGGAGAGTGTAATGGTAAAAGAAACACCTACAGAGAGATCACGTAAGAGGAAACGACCTCCAGAAACTTGGAAAAGCTACCGTGAAAAGGTGGCAAGGTGGGTTTCTAACCTAGGCACCTACTATTTTTTAAACTCATTCCAGTTTTATTTTTAAGTGTGATTATTTAGTATAAAATTAGTTTTATTTCAATAATTATTGTGAGCCATTAGATAATTTTGGTAAAGTAACAATTCTGCGAGATTTCTAAGAGTTTAATAGCAAATTCACTCAGATAATATTACATTATGTGTAATTTTCTACTGCCTGACTCTCTTCTCTAATTTTCTACTTTTCGACTCTCTTCTATAATTTTCTACTTTCAGACTCCTTCAAAAATCATTAATGTATATTAGGCCTAATTAGTAATAAAAAATTTACAGCAGTAAAATGATCCAATTGAGATTATTTTATGGGAAGTTTCTTGACATTGTGAATTTATATTTGAATAAACAGGGTGTCTATTGAGTTGGACAAACCAAAATTAGTGACTTTTTGGTGACCTTTTATGACCAAAAAATTTATTCGGTAAACGATTAAACATTATATAATGCATAAATAGGCATAATGCCCTCACACGCAACATTAAACTTTAACTAGATGGCGAACATTAACCTTGTCTTTGGTATCGCGGTAAAAACAATCAGGCGGTAAGCGCATGGCATCATGGGTAGTGGGTAGCTTGACATTTGACGAGTTTGCGTTGTTACGATGTGCGGGAAATTCAAACAACAATATTTTCATGTCTTTTGACTAAAATATTGAAAATTCGTGAATTTTCAGGGACTTTCGTGACCTTTTTTTTTGCAATTATTAACTTTTTTGTGACTTTGGTGACCCAGTAGACACCCTGATAAATGTGTTAGCCAAAATCCTAAAAAAAAAAAGTATAAAATCAAAATGATATAGTTACCATATATTGCTATGATATTAAAGGTTTTTTTTTTAAGTAGAGTCGGTATATTTTACCGACTCCAACTCCACCCAAAGTGGTTTCAACTCAGAATTCAGGACTTTGATTTCACAGCCCTGCGTTAAACTATAGAACCATAGAGGACGCATTTTACATTTTAATTGTATTCTTAGCAAAAAAATAATAATAAAAAATTAGTGTTCATATCTATATGTTAATTCGCATTTCTTGTAGGGAAAGCTGGCTTCCATACAATAGGGCTACTATTAGTGATAGATTTTCTGCACTTGAGAAATTTTGAAGAAACTGTATGGTGACTCAATATTCTACACAATATTTTTAGGTGTGTTGTAAAATAACATGGACCTTCTGAGGTCTTGTTTACCTGAAAGACCTTCCTGAAGAAAGGGCTACAAGCCGACAACATAACTTTGTGAGCCTGTATACATTGGCCATCACTGGCTAGCGTCACGTCGACAAAACCTTCTTCCTCCCACAACTTTTCAAAACTTGTCACTATATTTGATTGAAAACTATTCCACTTCAAACATATTTGTTGGCCGGCCATTTTTGTACCTGAAAAATAAAAATTAGGCCTAATATTGCTAAGGTTTATTATAAAAAGGCCCCCATAAAAAACTAATATCAAAAGGTTGACTTGGAAAGTTGTTATAATTTCCAGAGCTAAACCCAGGTTACAGCTTATTTGGTGCTGACTGACAGTTCAAAGCTGACTTCTGACAGTCAACATTTAGGTATATACCTAAATTTTGACTGTCAGAAGTGACAACTGCTAAAGACATGTTTTTTGCAGATCATATGGTTCGGCGTAGGGATACATAATTTGGTCTGGTAGCTTTTCAAAGCCGTCAGAAGTCAGCTGTGAGCTGTCAGTCAGCACCACAGAAGATAAAACTGAGGTATACCAATAGTTTGGCATTATACTATTTCAATTATAGAGAGTGTAGGTCTATACAAATCGGAACAATTCTTCACAGTCAGGGTAACAAAAAACTTTTGTTAAAAAATTACCTGACTTTTCCAGGTTTTCCAGACAGAATTTAAAAAAATCCTGACCTATTATTTTTACATTTTTTCTTAGTGGATGGGAATTTTTTTTCTTTTAATATAATGATAACATATTTCCAAAAAAATCCTAAAAATACATTCTTATAGTAGGTTCTTCTTCTTTTTCTATTATTTAGTGTTTTAGGTATTATTTGTGGTGTAACTGTTGTGTAAAACCGACCCCGTACAACCCCCTCTTGTAAAGATTGAAATATCGAGGTGATGCATTTTGTTAACATAGAGAAACAAAATCTCTTAAGTAATTAAATTCCCTGACTTTTACTTTTTTTTAAAATTGAATTCCATGATATTTCGCTGTTTTCCCTGACAGCAAAGATTTCCTGTCTTTTCCAGGTTTTTCCTATTTGTAGCTACTATGAGAGTGCAGTTTCTTTTAACAAATAAAGCCAATAAAGTCAAATAACGAATGACGTATTTAGGTCTTTTTTTTTTTTAAATAAGTGACATTATCAACTTGAGTAAGGAAGGATACCATTGTTAGTAGGCAACATAATGAAAGCAAAGGCACAGCAAAAGTATTATTTTGAGCACCTTATCCTACTACCTGTTTGGGTTATAGGCTTATGTACTAATTAAGTTATTCTAATAGTTTTAGGGATTAGAACAGTTATATTTAGAGGAAGTGTACACGCATTTGCGTGGATAGAGAGTAGAAAACCGTTTTGGAAAAACCACCCTCACACCAGCCAACCGAGATCTGAACCTTGATCTCGTTATCGGCAGTCCAGTCTACTGTGGGAGTAGCACCTTAGACCATGCAGCCACCACAGCGGGTTACTGCTTTACTGTAGGCCTATTTGATTATAAAGTAATTCCCCGTTATAAAGTCGTAATTTCCTGATAAAAAGTGTGTTTGTGGAACAAAGAATACTACTTCTAGGCGAGTTACGTTTCTGAAATAAGCATTCTTAAGACACTTGTGCATAAATAACTATTAGAACCTAAAATTATGGAAGGGCTCACTTCAAATAGTATGTAAAACTTATAAAGAATCGAGAGAAGTACTATTTCCAGGCAAGTCACGTTTTCTGACACTTTAAGACGTCTGACATAAGTAATTAAAGGAGCCTAAAAAGAAAAGTTTGCCTTGTACCCTACATAAGAATTATTTTTGCTAGTGTGCTTTGCGACATAAATATCTATGTAGATCCTATACATATTTTAAACAATTCATTTCATCCAATATCCTCATCTGAAGCTGTCCCAGCTCTGTGAATTATGTTAGTAAAATGTCATTTTTAAGTGAATAAACGATACCACGTATTCATTTCTGATCCTTTTCGTTCTTTCCTTAAGGTCTTCTATCCTTAATTAAGAGTTTAATGTCAAAAAAACTGTATTGGTAGGCCAATGACCCTCAATATTTCAATTAGAGCCCTATTATCCCAATCACTGAAGCAGGCCTTCTAGTAAATTGAGATTTAATGAAATATGTTTATTATCAAATACAAACTTTTTACTGCCGAAATAATAAGCCACCCATAAAAAAATACAAGTTACAAAAAACACTTACAAACTTTAATAAGAGAAAAACTGTATTTATTTTGTAAAGTCAATATACTTATTTACGAACAAATCATCAGAGCCATTTTATACAAACAGGTCTAACAACAACAAATTTGAAAAACTCACAGATTAAAAACAAAAAAATGACCATGATGGCTGTATGAAATATTGAAACTTTTTGACCACAAATTTCCTGTAGGCAGAAGGGTATTCTCAAGGTACGTTTATTTAAAAGTTTCTTCTTTTATTACAAACAGATCAATTTTGGTAATTTTTTTGCTTTAGACGTTATACAATGACTTATTATTATTATTATTATTAGCACCACGTCTTTCTACCGGTTCGGGTTATACGCACTTACGCTAATGTGTAATGGTAGGGTGATTGTGAGATGAAATGAAGGACCGTCAGTTTAACGTGGGATCTGAACCACGGTGGAGGCCTGCATTCCACACATTCACAAGTTGTGATTAATACACGTCTTGTCAGAGGTTAATGAAGGGTTTGGCAATCAGTTAAATCTGTGCTGGGACCGAGGATTGAACCCCGGACCCCCAGCACAGAAGTCCGACACTTACTCTTAGACAGCCAGGTCACCAACGACTTATAAAACTCAAGGTATGGTAACTAATATATTCATAATTAAGTTTAATCTCTTCCAAATTACAGCTAGTATTAGAATATACTGTATATGAAAAAAAAAGCTATCCAACTATCATACTTGTTATTTTTAAGAGAACCTATGAAGGAATAACTTCATGATCTAAGGGAATAAAATAATATTAAGTACATATATATACCATAGTGAGTTGTTGAGCGCCACACATTTTGAAAATAGCAGTTGCAGACGATATTGATATTTTAATAGATAGAATACATTTGAGTATACTATAAATACAATGATACAGATATAGGCCCACATATTATATGTTTGCATCTATTTGGTTAGAAAATAGCTCTGGAGATTTATCAACCAAACATTTGTGTATTCCTATGAAGATAACACTGAGCCTAATCTAGAATGACGTGGTCTGACAAATATATCTCAGAATTACTGTATTTTGCTTCTGACGAGAAATTAGAAGTTTGTTTTCAACAAGTGTAAAATAAAGGGTTTAATCTCCCTTCCCTATTCTATGGTTCTCAAATCTACCACTAGCTCTACCTATCGGTCAAGCCAGGAAACATAGCATTAGAGGCAGAAGCTAGGGGAAGAACGGGGTGAAAGATGTAACATGGGAAATTATATTACTAGGATTGTGTTGCCATCGACTAAATTTCTTGGCAAAATATTGGCAGAGGCATGGAACATCCTAATCTACAAGTCCTCTAAGTAAAGATAGAATGGCCAAATAACAAAACTTGGTGAAAAAAAGGGAGGCTTATGTATACTTGCCGCGAGGGCTAGCGATGTGATTCTACTTGCCAACATTATGGCGTCGTTTCTATACTTATTCCTTTTATATACCACAACCCCTTTCAAGCTAAAAGTCCCGTTATTCGACATTAACTTCTAAGTCCTTCCGCCATCTTTCCCTTGCAAAGATACTCCACTTATCACTACCTCACAAAAACATAATATTACCAATTTAAATTACATAGACAATAAAGGAAAACATATACATTAATTACAACTTTGAATCACCATTCTTATTTAAGTCCGGGAATATTAAAATTTAAAACTAAACCAATCCGGCCATAACGTTCTTAATGTACATATTTATTAGACTAACTGACGCGTCACTAGAGCCTAGGGCCGGGGTTTTGTATCAAAGGGGTGAAGTAGGGGGTGGTGGGTTTGAGTTGAATGATCCTTCCTTTATTCAAACAGTCCCCTTTTCTTCCACCGAGAGGGCAGCACCTTCTGTCTTTGACATTCTTGTAGCACGATAATATGGTGCCGCTGGACAATCACTCACAATAATTGATTTGTTCCTAGGGTTCTCCACTTCTCTTAAAAACTAATCCGTGTATGTGCATTTCCTCTGAAACTAACCTCATCATCCCTAACGCTTAGCTTAAGCCGGTAATCACACTTGTTTTAAAATATATATTGTAACAAAACAATAATTTATAGATACAGCGGTAGGTTTAGACAATGAACAATGAAGTAATAAATAAAATATTGTTTCAATACCATTATAATTTTATTCAATGATTGTTTACACATAAGAGACCATTAATAAATAGCTACCATAGAATTATATGTACCATATCATATATCTTCAAACTTTCAATAACTACCCCTAAACTATTTATTTATCTTATAGATGAACAGAGTTGTTGCTTGTTTTGCCAATTACTTTGGTCTATTTCTTACCCTTTAACGTCAAAATACACATTTTACAAATATATATATGTAAAGTTATTTTATTCTACTTGTTAAAAGAATCCTCCCCAAATTGGTTGAGCTTATATTCTACGTAGTAATTGTGTTTCCAATCAAAATGAATAAAAAGTAGGTACTTTACAAATAATTCGTACGTTGTTATTAGTTTTAGTTACCAAAAATTGGTATTGTTACTGATGATATTGTCAGCAGATGTTTTTCCCCTGAAGTCTGTAAAGTGTAACCTTTAAACTTGACAGACTTCAGTCAAGTAAGAATTCTCCCCTCAGATGGGTTCATCCGGCAGTTTTCTCGCAGCCAGCCACGTTAGAGGCAAGCTCGCAGTTCTTGGTGATGGAACTGAAGGCCTGTCCTCTCTCACAGCTGCCGACCTTGAGGCCACCGTCTCGGAGACACATGATGAAAAACCCACAGTGGCCGGGGTATGGATGACGGGAATGGTCTCCGAACGTGTAAAAGCTCTCCACGGGACACTTGAAACCTACGAGGCAGAAATTGATCCGTTCTTTATTGTAATGACAGCTGATTTAAGGAGTGCCCTGCCGACGTTTCGGATGAAAGAGGAACAATGTGCTAAAATACCACTTTCTTGCAGTTATTATTTAGCACCGCGTCTTACTACCCGTTCAGGTTATACGCTTAAGTGCTAATTACGCTAATGGATTAGGAATTGGGAAGGTTGAATTTAGAGGAAGTGAACCCGCATTTGCGTGGAGGGAGAGTGGAAAGCCATTTAGGGAAAACCACTCCCAGTTCACCCGACCGAGATTCGAGCCTGGATCTCCTCATCCTCGACAATTTAGCTCAACACGACTAGCGCGTTAGCCAACTACGCTACCGAGGCGGGTTTCTTGCGGTTCTTATTGTATTTCTTTTATCGGACAAAGCAAATAAAATATAGCTAGATTAAATAGGCTATATTTAGTTTAGTTTTCTACACATAGTAATCTCAAAAGTTCTTGAATATTAATTTTGTCATGGGAATTCTGAAATTTGATGAGAGCTTTTCCTCTAAATTAAAAAAAAATTCTCTTTAAATTTCACTATGCTCTTGTACAATGTTCAAAAACTGTTGAATGTATCAAATTAATACTATATAATATAATATAACATAATGAAGAGTTATTTTATTTGTTTCGCACAATATAATTATATTGCTATAAATACCTCGAAAATACTGGCCTCAGCTCGCGTTCACATTTTTTCCAAACCTTAGAGCCCATTTCATCCCATGGATAACATTTTAGATAGGTAATAAGGGTTGATACAAACGTCTAAACGAGGTGTGATTCCTGTATTTTACTTTAAAAATAAGTGGGAACTAGATCAGTAAAACAACTTTACTTACTTAGTCTATGGCATTAAGAGCTCCAAAGTCCATCACAGCACTTACAAAAGTGTGCCACCTATCCCTATCTCGAGCTAACTTCTGTCCAGTCCACCTCATTACATCCTATCCCTTTCAGGTTCATTCTGATGTTATCTTCCCACCTGCGTCTAGGTTTTCACCAATGTTCTCTTCCCATTGGGTTTTCCATTCAATACCTTTAACACGGTTTTAGATTCTCCCATCCACGCTGCATGTTCTGCTCACCGTAATCTACGAGACTTGATTGCTCTAACAAAGTATTGAGATGGATGAGTACTGGGTGTTTAATTTATCATTATGTAACCTCCTCTACTTTCCAGTAGCCTCATCCCTTTTTTTTTTTCAACTAAATTTCTTCCTAAATGTGTTCGAACACCCTAAACCGCTTTACTGTGTTTAAAAAATACAACATAATTGAAAAAATATTATATTAAAATGAAAATAATAATAAAAATATTATTATTATTATTATTATTATCTGATAACGCTGCTTCAAAGATTAAAAAAAACACATTTATCCAGTAACGGAGTTGACCATTTTGGCGGGGCAGTAACACATACCTAATCCCACCTGGTGGCCAAACAGACAACTACAACGCTAGTTAAACACACAGAAACATACAAGAAATGTCCAACAAATCTCACAGGTGATCAAAATTCGCAAACGAAACATGTCGTAACAACACAAGGATCATCGGACTTGACGATCCATGGGGGGGCCTAGCCATGCTGTTCTTGGTCAAGTTTGTTTGTAAGTCGTGTGCTGAGTTTAAAAAGTTAACTCTAGATACCCAAATAAAATTAAAATTAATTTTCTAAGACGGGAAGAGGTAAAATGTGCTCTTAGGTTGAGTTTCTAAGAAAGGATTACCTTCATGTACATACTGTGGAATGTAATACGTCTTACGCTTTTTTTTTTTTTGTAATTCCTTAACTTCACAATCTGTTGATAAGAGCTACGCCCCAAGTTACAAAAATCAAGTCACCCGAAAGGACTTCCCTGATCGTTTGTTATCAACGAACAGATGCTTGCTTACCGGAGGTGGTTTGAGTCGTCTGAACTGGGGCGCAGTTGGCCTTCTCTCCCTCCGTGGGCTGTCGACAAACTTTGTGAACGTTGTCGAAGGCGAGCTCAGACGGACACTTGTCTGGGACGGCGGTGCCGTTGTCACACTTGAAGAAGTGGCCGCAACCTTGAGGGTCTTCGAACAATCCGTACAGTCGGGGACACTTGCTGTTACTCTTCGGAGGTTCTAGTGCACACACAAAAAAAAAAAAAAAAAATCTGGTGTGACAAAATTAGTACGCCTCGGTTCTTAACTCATAGAGTCCGCACCAGTGATCACCTAGACAAGGGCGTTAGCATCACCTAATCTGGTTTGTCAATAGCCCATTATCATATATTTTCCCCTCTCTTATTTATTTAGTTCAAGTTGGTGACCTGGCGGTCTAGGGGGGTAAGGTGTCGGACTTCTGTGCTGGGGGTCCGAGGTTCAATCCTCGGTCCCGGCACAGATTTATCTGATTGCCAAACCCTTCCTTCACCTCTGACAAGACGTGTATTAATCACAACTTGTGAATATGTGGAATGCCAGGCCTCCACCGTGGTTCGGATTCCACGTTAAACTGTAGGTCCTCCATTTCATCTCACAATCACCCTACCATTGCACATTAGCGTAAGTGCGCATAACCCGAACGGTTAGTAAGACGCGGTGCTAATAATAATAATAATAATAATAATATTTAGTTCAATTAACTCTTACCTGAACATTTGATTTTCTCTTTTAACAATTCTCCCATCATATCTTTTCCAAAACCAATTATATTTTTTAAAAGGTTTAAATTTAGATTAAGTAGTCTTCATCCTACCTTGGAAAGCAATAGTGACATCCCTATGTATACATAATATGCACTTCTATCTTATTATTATTATTATTATTATTATTATTATTATTATTATTAGCACCGCGTCTTACTACCCATCCGGGTTATACGCACTTATGCTAATGTGTAATGGTAGGGTGATTGTGAGATGAAATGGAGGACCTACAGTTTAACGTGGGATCCGAACCACGGTGGAAACCTGGTCATTCCTCACATTCACAAGTTGTGATTAATACACGTCTTGTCAGAGGTGAAGGAAGGGTTTGGCAATCAGATAAATCTTTGCCCGGACCAAGGATTGAACCCCGGACCCCCAGCACAGAAGTCCGACACCTTACCCCTAGACCGCCAGGTCACTTACTTCTATCTTATTACTCCATAAGAAAATGAGGGTGTTATTAATTCCGACTAATCGGGTCAGTCTACTCACGTAGCATGGGTCTGGTGCTGCAGTCAACGAGATGCAGCAGCCTACAGCCGGTAAAGGGGATGAAGCCAAAACCATCGTGACATTGTCCAAGGTAAGGGTCCCCTTGTTGACACGTGAAGAATCGGTCGCAGAACTCCTTGTGGGGCAGAGTGTATATGCCTCCTTGTTCGCAGTACGGCCATTCTGGTCGGCACAGGAAATAAACGGACCAATCAGGTACGAACGTCCAACACCTTCTGATGTGTGTGGGAGGTTGAAGCATATGCTTCACCCAAGATATGTTTAAAAATAAAACGTGTCTGTATAAGGAGTCGAACACTGGAACTTTGGGAAGTGCCATTATTATATAAACTTAGCTATTCATATTCTTGTCCAAAGAAACATTCCTATTTATTAGAGGTGTGCGAAGTCTACTTTACCACCTACACCCAATATCACATCTGAAGGAACTGCAGGTATTTTGGAGAAAAGCTTTAGCTTCGCTCTTTCTCAGTTAACTGTTGCCAAATCTCTTCACTCTCAGTTATGTCTGAAGGTGGTGTGCTGGGGTAATAAGGAGTTATTGGCAACCTCTACGAACCAGCGTTGCGAAACTTGTCTTATATATAAGGGAAGACAGACAACATGAAAACAAGGGAATGACAACGCTGTTTGACAATAGCGAATAGAAGCGAACTCATATCGAATATAATTATTATTATGAAATTTTCTCGAAGCCTAATCGAAGTTAAAATTATTTTGTTGTTTTATTCTTAAAAGTATTATATTGTTGTTATTTATGCACTAAAATTACTTGGAAAATGTTTTATTGCACAATTCATTTGGGAGAGTACCCAACTGTTTTTTTTTATAAACTTAGTTCTGAGTGTAAATATTTAGGTTTACTTGTTGGCAGAACTAAATGTCCTCTTAAGAGATATTTTAAGTGGACCTTTTAAAAAAACATCAGCATATGACTTACAAATTAACTCAACCTAGGACAGTCCCCTTTATACTACTAATCAGGGACGTGTCGTGGAGTGTTTCCATGATAGGCAGATCAGAGCTAGTTCAAACAGTAACTGTGATATATTCTCATCACTCAGTAGAACACTAATTGGTCAGGTGACAACAGAGATTCATTACTCGAGGTATTCAATGCAGGGCCTATCTATGATTGGTCAAATGAGGATCAATCAGGTGAGATCATATCACAGTTTCAATTTTAACAAACCTCGATAGTGGTAGGGTGCTAAGTCAAAAGGTCATGGGTTCTATTTTCATGCCCAGGAGTAGTTATGTTTAGCATATCATGTTACAGTTCATCCTAATCACAAACATGGCATCGAAAGTATTAAGCCATATAAGAAAAACCTCTGTTGTAAAATAGTTACAGTTTTATTTTAACCATGTTCAAAATCGTAAGAGTGTTGTGATTCAGTTTACGACTAAACACGTCTTCTTTCCTTGGAAACACTATTTGCCAGTTGGATAGTAGTAATAGCTCGTATCCAAATAGTAAATATAGGGTATTCGTGGTTGTAAGGGTGGTAGATGACCTCTAGCAGAAGGTTCTTTGTAGCAAACATTGGATGAAAGTTACTAATGACAACCTATTCAGAAATTATTATTATTCGCTTATTAATATGTAATAATACTTATCAAACGATTCTAAAAATACTTCCTTAAGGAACACTGTATAGTAGGGGGTTTTCGTAGCTTATTGAAAGAACATGAAACATTTTTTTTTTGCAGCTGTGGCAATAATATATATAAATATAGTACATGAATTATTACTTGTATCTTGTTATAATTGGACACCCAAATAAGATAAATGTTTGTACAAATTAGAGTAAAAACCTTTGTATTTTGTAAACAGCGCATGAACACATCCGAAGAATGTTTGTGTGACGTCATCAACAGCCCTTGTTTAGGATGGTTCGACATCTTGATTTACGAAGTTAACGCAGTATTTTAGAAGCTCTCGTTTGAAAATATTTTTTTAAAAAAAGTGAACCACAAAAGCCGCTTACACACACACAAAAAAAAACAGCCATGCGGTTATTTTCATAAGTTCGTGTCTCAATAATGTAAAAAAAAAATGTTAAAAGAAAAAACATATTTAAAACCAAATGGTTTGCTGTGAAAATTTTGACTGCAATAAAAAAAATGTGACAACTCATTATACGGTCCTGCAAATCATATGGCTTGGCGAATGGATACATGGTAGCTTTTCATAGCTGTCAGATACAACCGTTTCAACCTCGTATGAGCTATATCTTCATCAGCGCCTCCGGAGTCCTCTAGACTTGTGGTCTACCGTTCTGACCACAGTCACGGGGATGGGTCACGCTGAGGAACCTCTGGAAACCGGGAGCATTAAAAAAAACCACCTTAACTGACAGTTACAAACGATACTAAAACTATCTTCCTATATTATTATTACTATGATTATGTGTATATCTATAAGGTTACAATGAAAAGAACACAGTTCACACTTCACACTGCTGCCACTGGACAAAGAGGTGATGGTTGCCTCTTGAAGAAAATCGATCGTTACCGCCCAATCCCCCGACCTAGGTTTCATTCTGTCGAAACTCATCAGGAGGGAGTGTGTGTGAAACACGGAAGTTATAGTCATTACATGGTAGCTTTAAAATTTTCAAACCTTCACACACCACACACACACACACACACACACACACACACACACACACACACACACACACACACACACACACACACACACACACACAACACACACACACACAGGTCTTGGTACTGCTTTGGAGCTATTTTTAACTTCAAGAGAAAAGCCAAAGTCACCTTGAAACTAGAGCCACCTATTTTACTAATAAAATCAGCAAATACGACACCATTTCAACAAGTAACGCTTATTTCGCTCAAAAAATCAAACCAAAATGTCCTTATTCCAACAAATGATTTTATATTTTGCTCATAAAATCAGAGCGCACTCCAACATTCCAAAAAATGACAAATTTTTTTGTTCAGAAAATCATGGACTTGTAAACTTCTTTTTTCCTCATAAAATGAAAGCATGGTCCAAAATTTCCAAAGTTTCGTCTAGTAGCTGATTCATTAGCTTAGAAAATCAGGGAATATCTCATCATTTCAACAAATAGCTAATTCTCTTGATCAAAGATTCTCCAACATTATAAAAAATAGCTACGTTTTATGTTCATAAAATCAAGGAATAATTTCGGTTAGTAGTTACTTTTGCTCAGAAAATCAAAGCATACTCAAACAATTCAGCAAATAACTTCTTTTTCTCCTTTTAAATTACTAAGTTTATTTAACTCAGATAAAGCTGATATAACGACATTATAACTAATAGGTTCTACTGAACTAAAATTTCCACCAAATCACTTCTAAATTATCCATGGCTACACTTATTTAAGGATAAACTAAAATGTTTAATCCTAAACATAATTATCTGCTTAATTTACCTTTAAAAAATTTAATGTTAAATAGGTCCTATCTTCTTTTCTTTTTTTTGTACCGAGTCTTAATATCCGTTCGGGCTATACGCTTATGTACTAATTACGCTAATGGTTTTAGGGAGTAGGAAGGTTATAATTATATGAAGTGTACCCGTATTTGCGTGAAGGAAGATTATAAAACTATTTTTTTTAAACCACCCTCAGTACACCCGACCTAGATTAGAACCTCGATCTCCCCCGTCGTCAGTAGTCTAGTCCAACACTAGAGAAGCGCGTCAGACCATGCGGCCACCGAAGCGGGTAAACCTTATTTACTTATTCTGAAATAATATCTATATTTTTACTTAAGAACAAAGAGAAACATTCTGTCCTATGGGTTACAACCCTCAAAAAATGTAGAGGGTTTTAAAATTGGTATGTCCACGCATCGATGAGCACGCAGACTAAAAGTAGGTCTCGCTTAGTCTTGATTGATGGTGACGGGAAATTCTTCAGTCAAGGATAGTACTGGTTATCTGTGATTTTAGAAATGGGCCACCACTTTCGATAATAGGAATACACCATCGATACTTACCCGTAAGTGCAGAGTATGACCCACTTGCTTCTGGTTGGTTCTCTACCGCGGAGATGGCTGCGTCGCTTTTCTCCGCGTGGACCAACAGTAAACAGCAACACAAGTATCCCAACGCGACAACGTCCATTGTTGTTGCTCTCTTCTTTTTTTTTCACGTACTGATCAGGTACTGATCGTTTTGAGACGTCCCTCCCAAGCTACCCACAGCCTGTCATAGTGCCAACGTCATTATAGACTCATTAAAAGATCGTAGATAATCCTCTAAATTAGTAGGAAATGACTTACCCGTGCTACCGGGCTGTTTACCGAATTTATCTGAACTACAGAAGAAACTTAAGTCATTATGATATGTTAATGAGGTACTTCAGTTGACGGGTTGAATAAACTTTGCAGGAGATTGTTGATGTATTTTTCACCCAGCTCCCTTGAACACGTCTTACTACCCATCCGGGATATTATGTTGTGTGAAGTGATGGTAATGACAAGGAAGAGGATAAGACCTAGTAAAATTATAAAGTTGGATTGAGGCGAAAGGTGGAAGTATAGAGGATCTAATGAGAAGAGTACAGCAGGGAAAGTTGTTTTATAGGATGTGAAAGAAACCTGCTATGGGGAAGAGAAATGTCCTTGAAGTGCAAAGAAGTGTCTTACAGGGTGTACTTTGTACCTATAATCACATGTGCGGCTGAAACATGGACATTGAATGTAAGAGAGACTAGGAATAGTGGAGGTCATGACATGGACATTGAATGTAAGAGAGACGAGGAATAGTGGAGGCCATGACATGGACATTGAATGTAAAGAGAGACTAGGAATAGTGGAGGCCATGACATGGACATTGAATGTAAGAGAGACTAGGGATAGTGGAGGCCATGACATGGACATTGAATGTAAGAGAGACTAGGAATAGTGGAGGCCATGACATGGACATTGAATGTAAGAGAGACTAGGAATAGTGGAGGCCATGACATGGACATTGAATGTAAAGAGAGACTAGGAATAGTGGAGGCCATGACATGGACATTGAATGTAAAGAGAGACTAGGAATAGTGGAGGCCATGACATGGACATTGAATGTAAGAGAGACTAGGAATAGTGGAGGTCATGACATGGACATTGAATGTAAGAGAGACTAGGAATAGTGGAGGCCATGACATGGACATTGAATGTAAGAGAGACTAGGGATAGTGGAGGCCATGACATGGACATTGAATGTAAGAGAGACTAGGGATAGTGGAGGCCATGACATGGACATTGAATGTAAGAGAGACTAGGAATAGTGGAGGCCATGACATGGACATTGAATGTAAAGAGAGACTAGGAATAGTGGAGGCCATGACATGGACATTGAATGTAAAGAGAGACTAGGAATAGTGGAGGCCATGACATGGACATTGAATGTAAAGAGAGACTAGGAATAGTGGAGGCCATGGGAATAAGTTAGTGAGGAGCATGTTAGCTGTCGCTAGGAGAAACAAGATTAGGAATGAAATTATCTGGGAAAGAGTTGGGGTACAGGGAGTACATGAGATAGTAGAGGAAGCAAGACTGAGATGGGATGGGCATGTAATGAGGATGTTTGAGTACATGAGATAGTATAGGAAGCAAAACTGAGATGGTATGAGCATGTAATGAGGATGTTGGAGTACATGAGATAGTAGAGGAAGCAAGACTGAGATGGGATGGGCATGTAATGAGGATGTTTGAGTACATGAGACAGTAGAGGAAGCAATACTGAGATGGTATGGGCATGTAATGAGGATGTAGAAGGAGAGGATGCCAAAGAAAATGATGGAAATGAAGTACGGAGGGAAAAGACATCAAGGAAGGCCTAGAAAGATTATTATTATCACCACGTCTTACTACCCGTTCGGGTTGTACGCACTTACGCTAATGTGTAATGGTAGGGTGATTGTGAGATGAAATGGAAGACCTACAGTTTAACGTGGAATCCGAACCACGGTGGAGGCCTGGGCATTCCACACATTCACAAGTTGTGTTTAATACACGTCTTGTCAGAGGTGAAGGAAGGGTTTGGCAATCAGATAAATCTGTGCCGGGACCGAGGATTGAACCCCAGACCCTCCAACACAGAAGTCCGACACCTTACTCCTAGACCGCCAGGTCACCTGGATAATTTATAAATTTTTGTTACTTAAGTAAGTTTAAAAATAGCCATATTTTATTGTGACATTAGCCGTCCCCGTGGTGTAGTGGTCAGTGTACCTGGCTACGAGCCTGGTGGTCCCGGGTTAGAATACCGGCTGGTACATTGGGTGTTTTTCCCGAGAGGGGAATCACCCCAACAGTCTCGAGGGTTTGGTTAATTAGTCTTAAGTTAGGTTTAATTGTTTCCACTGGTTCCACACCCTCATACTCATTAATACCATCACACTCATTATCACCATCACACTCATTATCACCATCACACTCATTATCACCATCACACTCATTATCACCATCACACTCATTATCACCATCACACTCTTTATCACCATCACCTCATCTCATCGGGACATAGAAAGAGCCTTCACGGAAAGGATGTATTATTATTATTCTTACTGTGACAATAAAAGCATCATATTTTAATATTCGTTGACTGATTCAATTTGCTTGTGATGATTGATTCAATTAATCTTCTTCGGGGCTATAGGATGGGCTAAGGTAGAGTAAATAGATGAATAAAACTCAATAGGTTGTCAGAATAGTTAGTGGATGGGAACCAGTACCTTAAAAACCCGCCTCAGTGCATCTGGTAGGGTTTGAATCTCTACCCAAAAGTAATAATACCTTTCTTGGTTTTAATATACATGATTAATTGTATTTTAAAAAGTTGTATTATATTAAGAACAATAAGGCAAATCTAGAACTACAGGAATTTATCATAAGTCAAATACCCTTAACAGATTTTTTTTTAAAACTGCGTCAAGGTCTGCTTTACCAAGAAAGGATAGGTAATAAATTAATGACAGCCAATAAATTTAAAAACACATATTATATCAATATATTTTCAACTCTTTTCAAACTATCACTGTACATAATGAATCTTAACTTCAATAAAACAGTAGGCTATGTAATCCAATATTTCGATTAGTACTGAATGAATCTTTAAAATGCAATACTGAGAAAATCTTTAAAGTACAATATTGGAAGAATCTTTAAAATGCAATATTTAAAAAATTATTGAAAATGCAGTGTTGAAAAGAATTTTTTAAATTCAATACTGGAAGAAAATTTAGAATGCAGTGCTGAAATAGTATTTTAAATGTAGTGTTAAAAGAATATTTTGAACTGTATCATTGAAAAAAATCTTTAAAAATTTGGTAGGAACTTACAAAAGTATCTTTAACACGTAATATTAAAAGAATCTCTAAGCTACAGCACTTAAAGAATATTTTAAATAAAAGTAAGGACTTGCTAAAAAAAAATTAAATGCATTAGGAGTCTAATGAGATAATATTTCAAATGTAGTACTGAAAGACTCTTTCGATTGTAATATTGAAATACTTGTTACTGAAATAATCTTTAAAATCCAGTACTAAAGAAGTACAGTAATGATCAACATTATTAGTATTTTTTATAAATAAATACTTATAGTATATTATAAAACTAATATCACATTTGTATAGACAAATTTTATGACTCACATTTTATATAAATAACATTATTATAAGAAAACAAATCTCTAGACTCATTACTAATATTTGAATACAGTTTCAATGCATTCAAATAATAAACAACATTTCACATAATAAAAACTTATATATATTACATAAGTTTACAATAAATATAATATATTGTATCCATACTTTACTACATGAACACTGATTTTGGTTAAATTTGTCGGGAAAAATTGAAACGTCTTCTGTATTTTTGCTACTTTTCACAAAATCTATGTTTTGACAGAAACTGTGGTAGAATTATTATTAATATAAATTATTTTCATGTCAAATATGGCTTTTATTTACGTATTGATCTAATTACGTTGGGAAAAAACTCTCCACGTTGCCTGTTAGAAAGTGGTTTATAGTACTCATAAATCATAGCTAGGTGCATATTAAAAAGAATAATATACTGTAATTATCATTATTGAATACCATATCAGATTTTAGAGCAATAAAACTGAACATACAAATGTTTACTTTCTGATAAATTAAAATAATTACTAATAGTTATTAAATTAATAGTCTGAACATTTATTTGCAAAAAAAAAAAAATCTAATGGAGATTCAGACTTTGAGTACTTTTATATAATACGGATGTTCACTTAGGCCAAGGCGTTAGCTTAACCTGATCTGGTTTTATAATGATAGGAAGGTCAGAGTTCGAATTTAGACAGGGAGTAAAGAGGTTTTTTAATAAGTATTTCACACTTTATATCCACGCAAAAATTCTATAAATTAAGTGAAAAAATGGTATAATTATTAAATGAAATTAATTTAATTTATTAAATATTAGAAAATTACCATTTGGAGTTTAGTATTATTGTCTTTTAATTGTTCTTTTTAAATATATTATACATTATTATTAAATTATATTTTACGAGGCATATCAAAATAATCTAATAAAATTACATTTTACAATAAAACTCTTGAAATATGATTATAATGTTTCCTTGCAGGTTATAACCATGGAATATACATTTATTTTATCAGCTTTGTTTTAATCCCAATGCATGTTTAGTCGAAAAAAAAGGGATGGAGATTCTGGGGAATGGAGGAGGCTACATAATTATGAGTTATATATATATTGTACTCATCACAGGACATTGTTAGGATAATCAACTCTTGCAGATTACGTTCGGCTGGACATGCCGTGCGAATAGGAGATTCTAGAAGGGTGTTCGGGGTACTGACTGGTAAACCCAATGGAAAGAGACCATTGGGAAGACCTAGACATAGATGGGAGGATAACATTAGAATGAACCTGAGAGAGACAGGGTGTAATGAGGTGGACTGGATAGAACTAGCTCAAGATAGGGATAGGGTGCAATGAGGGGGACTGGATAGAACTACCTCAAGATAGGGATAGGGTGTAATGAGGACTGGATAGAACTACCTCAAGATAGGGATAGGGTGTAATGAGGTGGACTGGATAGAACTAGCTCAAAATAGGGATATGGTGTAATGAGGACTGGATAGAACTAGCTCAAGATAGGGATAGGGTGTAATGAGGGGGACTGGATAGATAGAACTACCTCAAGATAGGCATAGGGTGTAATGAGGTGGACTGGATAGAACTAGCTCAAAATAGGGATATGGTGTAATGAGGACTGGATAGAACTAGCTCAAGATAGGGATAGGGTGTAATGAGGGGGACTGGATAGATAGAACTACCTCAAGATAGGCATAGGGTGTAATGAGGTGGACTGGATAGAACTAGCTCAAGATAGGGATAGGGTGTAATGAGGGGGACTGGATAGAACTGGCTCAAAATAGGGATAGGGTGTAATGAGGACTGGATAGAACTAGCTCAAGATAGGGATAGGGTGTAATGAGGGGGACTGGATAGAACTACCTCAAGATAGGGATAGGGTGTAATGAGGTGGACTGGATAGAACTAGCTCAAAATAGGGATAGGGTGTAATGAGGTGGACTGGATAGAACTAGCTCAAGATAGGGATAGGGTGTAATGAGGGGGACTGGATAGATAGAACTACCTCAAGATAGGGATAGGGTGTAATGAGGTGGACTGGATAGAACTAGCTCAAGATAGGGATAGGGTGTAATGAGGGGGACTGGATAGATAGAACTACCTCAAGATAGGGATAGGGTGTAATGAGGTGGACTGGATAGAACTAGCTCAAGATAGGGATAGGGTGTAATGAGGGGGACTGGATAGAACTACCTCAAGATAGGGATAGGGTGTAATGAGGTGGACTGGATAGAACTACCTCAAGATAAGGAAAGGGTGTAATGAGGTGAACTGGATATAACTAGCTCAAGATAAGGATAGGTTGCGTAATTTTATAGGTATGGCAATGAACTTTCAGTGTATGGTGCCTTACAGTACGTGTGGAAAATAAACGTAATTGATGAAACCATTGGATGGATTGGATCTGGGAAGACATCGCATTGCATCGTACCACGATGAATTGGACATCCAAACGTTGTAATAAATGTTTGTGGATATTTAATATTTAGGGTATGATAGCTAGGTAGTCCGAATGTTTGATTGCGTGCTGTTGTATGGTATCGGCCCCTGAACAACATCTATCAAGTATTTGGAGGTTACTTTTATTCGTTGAACTTATGCACTTCTAGTGGCTGTATTGTCTAAGGCGTCACTCTCGAAATATACCAGACAGCCGATGTCAGAGAGCTCGGGGTTCGAATTCAGTTCGGGTTTACCGAGGTTTTTACCCCCTCCCCTAAATTGTGTCCCAACTCTCCCTTCACGCAAATGCAAGTAAACCTCCTCTAAATCTGACCTTCATCCCTAACTCACTGGCGTAGTTAGTACAGTAGCCCCATGGCTTCTTTTGTGCTGACTGACAGTTCACAGCTGACTTCTGACAGTCAACATTTAGGTATATACCTATATTTTGACTGTCACAAGTGACAGCTGCTAAACACATGTTTTTTGCAGATCATATGGTTCGGCGTAAGGATACATAATTTGGTCTGGTAGCTTTTCAAAGCTGTCATCTGTCAGCTGTGAGCTGTCAGTCAGCACCAAAGAAGTCATGGGGCTACTGTACATATATGCGTGTAATCTGAACAGGTGGTAAGACGCTGTGCTAAGAAAAGAAACGATCCTTATTTATTTTGTGTTAGAGGAGAAAATTAAAAAAAAAATCCTATTTTAAAACTATATCAGGTTATAGATTTAAAGGGAACGTGAGTTAAGATCTGTATTTTTACAATTAATAATTTTTTAACAAAAAAAATCACTTGGCGAAATTAATAAAAATATTGCTTTAGTACTAGATTTTTTTTTAATTTAATTTTTCACACACAAATTAATATCAACAGTTATTGAGTATGCGTCTTAGACATCGTAGAAAATAAAATTGACTTTCTCTTACTTTAAAAAGTTTATATCCAATTGCCTTTATGCTTATGAGGGATATTAAACAATTGTTGAGGTCATCATGTGAAGAAAATTAAACTCTATGTTTGTATAGGAGAAACTCGCTTTGCTCGTTGGGGACAACCCCCATTGAGTTTTCTTTGCAAGTGGATGTAAACTATTGTAATTCCAGCGTTGATTTGAACGTACCAACTTAGAGCTACCGGTATTGTATTGTATTTTTCACACATTATTTTAGTTTCTCCATACTTATTGGGCAGCTATAATGATAAAATTTGGCACGCTTATGGCAATTGGATGTGCCAATATGCCTGCCAAATTTTATGATTCTAGCTGTCCCATAAGTGTGTCATGAAATTAAAAATATGTGGAAAATGTGCAAAATTTACCTAAAATCAACAAAATATAACTCTATCCAAGGTATAGCCGATAGAGATACGACAAAAAGTAATAGGACCAAATTTGTGGATCTCGCCAAATCCGTAGCTGCCGGTGCAATCCGTTTTTTGATTAGTCTTACCGTTTAGCCACAAGAGACCTCCAAAGAAAGGTCCGTACCAACTTTAAAGTTTCTCCGCCATTTTGAATTTTTTTCGGGGGTTAAAATGATTTATTTTAATTTTGGAATTTTCCCGTCGGTTATAGGCTATAAGCTATAAGTTCGCCAAATTTAAAGATTCTAGCTCATCTGGAAGTGGGTAAACATTAATGTCAGTGAGTGAGTGAGTGAGTGGAGTGAGTCAGCCATGTTGCTTTATAGTATTATAATATTTCATTTATTTTTACAAAAAAAAAAGGTTCGCTATAAAAACTGCAAAAACACTCAACTTTTCTCGCGTTCTCTTCCATCCTGCCTTTATATTATATATATATAATATATATATATCACAAACAGAGAATTAGTCGATTGTTGTCATATAAATAACACATGACGTGAATAGAATAGTTAAAGACGATCTATTGAACACACGAAAGCGGCTTTATCACATTTAGTGATTTAAAAAAAATCACGATACCTTGTTTGTCCCCAGGTAAGATTTACAGAAACAATAGAGCTTCATGTGGTAATCCGAAACGCAAGCGCTCTGATCACCGTAAGTGGTTATCCGACTGACCACCCCCTCTACGGCGAAGGTGTCATCGCTGACCTGGTGCCGAACAGTGGCTTCGAACAGCGCGTCGCCAGGGGTCGTGCGGACCACCAGCACGTAGTCCGCGATGGTGTGTTTCTGCTGAAGTTCAGACACGGGCGACTTGACAGTAGCATCCCGAACTTCCGACAGATTCAGCGACGAACATTCGCGATAAGGCTTCAATATTGTGTTCAGGTGATTCACAAGTACTTTGGCTGAGATCATCACCTGCGTGTCATTGGTGTTCACGCGTTTACTCTGTTGACACGTGCACCAGTGTGAGGTGATACCAGCATCCTCACAAGTCCTGTCTTCAAATCCAGGAAGGAACAAACTTATCCCTCTTGGAACAGTCGTGAGAGAATTAAGTTCCCTTGTTCTTATTTTTATTGAATTGTCTCGAAGAATTCGGAGATCTAAAAGGTCTTTAAGGGTTGAATGGAGGTCAAATGGGGTTGTGAGTCGACGAGAATTTCTCCTCATATTTGTCAATGCTATAGAATACCTTTCTCGGAACCATTCTGGAAAACTAAAGAATAGGAAAGGAAGTCTTTCTTCTAACCTACCTTGATACGTCCCTCTAATTCCTCCCCACCTAATGCCGTGATCGCTCATGAACACCAGGACAGTTTTGTTCAAGGAACCGCTAACCGATAACTCACGGAGAAAATCTTCATAAACCTTGTCACCAAACTGCGGGTAGTTTAGATTGTCATGTGTTAAACTCGAGCCCCAAAAAAAGGAAAAATAGCGTTTTAAAGACATTGTCCTAACAAACTTCGTGACGTATCTTAAAAAAACCTCTGACGTCATTTGTGAACCGATGCACAATTTAGCATTCAGCCTCTTCGTGTGTCCTATCTCATCTTCGACCAACTTTTGGTAGGGTCTCATATAATAGTCCGTAGGCTGGCTGTCAAAACCTCTCTTCAGATAGTTAAATATCCCCATCCAAACGGCATCTTCACCGAACGCTGTCCGAAAACCGATGTCACTAAAGTTCTTCCAGATCCAAGGACACGAATCGAACACATCCTTTTCATTTGACCAACACGTCCCGTTAAGTTCCTCTTCTTTGAGACCCGAAAGAACCGGCACCACATTAGGAAAGGTGTTATCGGCAACCTTATTGTAACCCAACATTTCTATAGCCTTCAAGTTATTCAGAAAGTTGACCGTCTTGGGCATTTGACGATGCAGGTTGAGGCGGGAGACAGCATCGACGCCCAGAATCAACACGTTGACACTCTCTTGAGCGTTGATCGAGTTCTCGTCGCACCTTTTCTCCACGTCGGGTTTCAAAGGTGTGAAAGCGTGGTAGTCTGTGTAAACGTGTTGCCCTTCCGTTTGACAAACCACCTTCACGAACTCTGTGTTGATAGGCTGTTCCGAAATGAAGGAGGTGCAGTTGTCGGCGAATCTAGAAGAAGAAAAAAAATACCAATGGTATTATAGCTACAGTAGCTCCATGGCTTCTTTGGTGCTGACTGACAGTTCACAGCTGACAGATGACAGTCAACATTTAGGTATATACCTAAATTCTGACTGTCAGAAGTGACAGCTGATAAACACATTTTTTTTGTAGATCATATGGTTCTGCGTAAAGATACATAATTTGGTCTGGTAGCTTTTCAAAGCCGTCAGCTGTGAGCTGTCAGTCAGCACCAAAGAAGCCATGGGGCTACTGTAGTGTGTAGTTTTGTAAGGGGATTAAGACCAATTGGACGACCCAGAGGGTGGTGGGAGGACTAGATCAAGAAAAATAAAGAGAAGAAAAGAGAGCGCGCTGTATAAGAGCGATGGAAGGAGAAATGATCCTGAACAGACAGTGTTGACGAGGAATTGTTCGCAAACAACCTACCCGGCAAGCTGGAGGGGTTCCACGATTAAATATTAAATAAAAGCGAAACACACACATATATATACATATATATATATATACACCCTAATTTGATGTTTAAAGTGGCCCCTTTTTTTTTGGCTCGTGGCAATGTGGGAAGAAAGCTCAATTTTATCGTAGGTTTACATTGGTTACTCAACCCATTATAACGAGGAGAGGATCTATTGGTGACAAACTACTACGCTTTCAATGGAGCTATGTTGAAACGTAGACGCTGATGTTGTGCCTTTTTCTTTCTACGTGCCTGGATATAGACTAGTGAAGGAGGCAGAGGATAAATTCCTAAACAGATGCAGAGAGGTTGGATTTTATTGGCAGTTGGTTTTACTCCCCCCTCCCCCTTTTTTTAAATAAGAATGTTGACACATTTACTTAAAATTGGCATTTTAACTAGGTGACGCTGCCCATCAACCCCCTTACCCATTATCTATATGCTAACCTGTCAGGATAGCTTATCAAATGGTGGGGGTTGTCAGGTAAGAGTCAAGCTCGTTGTGCTGATGGATATATTGTAGACTTAAGTGCATTATGTGATGTAGATAGTTAATTGGTAAAATATTACGAAAGTTATAGCCCACGTCAATCATTTTAGCAAACCATCCTTGAATACGTCTCTATCAGTGAACTACTTCACCTCGTCCTGGACAAGAACTACTAAAGTCCTACATCAATGGTCCTCGACAGTTAAAAACCTCTCAACACTCTCTAAAGACTCCGAAAACAAGAACCCCTTGTCCTTTTTTCTCACCTACTTATAACTTTTAAAATATGCTCACTGATGTTTTGCTAAATGTAATTTACTGGTATGTAACTATATACAAGCAAAGCTGACTTTCAAAACATACGTGTAAACTTATTGCGGACTGTTCTGAATAGCTTCAGGCTTTCATTATTACAAGGGAACTATCTCTCTTATGTTACATACCTATGTCCCAATGTTGCTCGACACTGACATATGCCATGACAACGTTTTAGTTTTAGTCGCAGATAGCCATGACATAAGATCCTATAGCTGCAGTCTAATTTTAGTTGAAAAGTTATTTTAGAAAATACATAGAAATAAGTGGCCAAAATTGATATTAACTGTGTTGTTTTATATGTATTTATATATCTATTAACATTGACAGCTTAAGATCCCATTACATAACTTATAATACGTCACATTACTCCATGAGGAGACTCGATAGAATGAAACCTAGGTCGGGGGAATTGGGCGGTAACTATAGATTATCTTCAAAAGGCAGCCATTACCTCTTTATCCAATGGCAGCAATGAAAAGTGTGAACTGTGTTTTTTTCTTTTCATTGTAAAAGCCATTTCTCAAGCTATCCCACCAAAATTAGACTCTTTTATCACCAATCCCTTACGCCACTTTATTTTCACGGACTCTCCAGAAAGGCTGGTAACAGCAGTCGAGCTGGGCGACGTCAGACACGTTGTAGTGGGGCAGGGCGGACTCTATGACGAACAACGCCGTGAGGTTACTACCCACGAGAGGCGGTGGACGTTCGTTGGCGCAGTTGGGCGGCTTCTCTTTGTAGATGAACTTCTGCACGTGACGGTCAAATGGGTCCATGGCCGGGATGCGACAGCCCCGGGAGTTTACCAAGAAACCGGTGTCGATTGGAAGTGGAGTCGATGGATCTAAGCAGTTAAACAAACACGTCAACATTAAAGTTACCATCTTCGGTGGCCGCGTGGTCAAACGCGCTACTCACGCAGTAGATTAGACTGCCGATGACGGGGATATTGAGGTTCGAATCTCGGTCGGGTGTACTGAAGGTGGTTAATCCAAATCGATTTTCCACTCTCCCTCCACACAAATGCAGGTACACTTCCTCTAAATTTAAATCTCTTAGTCCCCAAAACCATTCGGGTAATTGTTACATAAGCGTATAAACTGAACAGGTATTAAGACGCGGTGCTAAAAATAAGATTGCAATATTATAAAGTTTCAGTTCTTCATGTTTTTTATTACATCATAATGTTTTAATTTTGGTGGCAATAAAACAGGGAAAGTTAACTTCGTGGACTAAAAGTTAAGCTAGTCTTAGAGATAACAACAACAATAAATCAATTGTCAAAAACTACCCTCAGTTCACTGAGCCAAGATTCGAAGCCTCCTCGTCAACAACTAACATAAACCATACCTATATCTATATACATATAGGTATGGTTTATGATCTTACCAATTAAATTAGGCCGTTAGTAGCAAGTGTGATAAACCTATCTATATTAATAAAAATGTCAAAAGGAGAAGTTTTCCTAGCACTCAATGAACCAACATACAATAATATTGCCTAGCGCCTGTAAACTAGACTGTACCGGCTCGAGCGCTCGCTCCAGTCTGGCCACCTCTCATTACAACCAATGTGTTCTATTTTATATTTTAGTCGCTCGCTCCAGTCTGGCCACCTCTCATTACAACCAATGTGTTCTATTTTATATTTTAGTCGCTCGCTCGCCCAGTCTGGCCACCTCTCATTACAACCAATGTGTTCTATTTTATATTTTAGTCGCTCGCTCGCCCAGTCTGGCCACCTCTCATTACAACCAATGTGTTCTATTTTATATTTTAGTCGCTCGCTCGCCCAGTCTGGCCACCTCTCATTACAACCAATGTGTTCTATTTTATATTTTAGTCGCTCGCTCGCTCCAGTCTGGCCGCCCCCTAATGTGGGACTGGCTTAAAAAGAAGGAGCTGTTTTTCAATAATCCCGTTCCTAAGTTCTCCAGCGAGCATTTACCAGTTTTTAAATATGTATAGTTTATTATGTGTTTGTTTGTTTGTTTGTGTGTTTGTGGTCTTTAGCACCACTTATTATCATCCGTCAAAGCTTTCTGCACTTTTAATTACACAATTGGAATATGAAATGAGAACGGTAGAGTTTAGAGGAAATTAATACGAATTTGCGGGGGGTGAAGCAGACTAAATGAGCTTGGCATTTAGACCACATGTCCACTGGTTCGAGTTATAGATCCTTTATATTAGAATGGTCAGTTTCTTTGGACACTATTGGTTGAAATCTATTGTGTGTGCAGTATAATTTTCATAGGAATACAACAAGAAAAGTTAATAGATCTAATTTCCTGTATCCATACGCCATCTATCCGAATATCAGGCGTCTACCCGCAGGAAGTAGTATTAAGAGCGTGGATCATAGCAAACCCAACTCAGCTACCAGTTCGCGTGAGGTATTATGGGAGTAAAAGGGAAAAGAAAAGACCTACGATATGTCATAAATGTGTGCAGTGCATTGGTATTTGAATGATTACTCGACATTTTCCGCGGTGACGATGGGGGACAAAGCGACAAAGTTTCTTGTTAATAACTACAGTATGTCCCTATTATGACAGAATGAAGATTTGTTCACAATGTTTATCTGTGAAGACATTCTAAAATGGTCAAAAACGACCTTTTCATTGCAGTTTCTATCCAAATATAATTTAATATTTCAACAATGTTCAGTATTAGGAGCTTCTATTAACTCTTTATCTCCATTAATGTTTAATCAGAAATGATCCAAGTGCAATAGTGTTGGTGTAACTGTACGATTTCTAACCGACTGTATCGCAGAGTATAATAGTTATGTACTTGGTGGGAGACCTCCAGGCAGATGCACGTGGATGTTGGGTGTTGGGATGTACAAGATGTATAGCAGCGATCCCATCGGCAGTAGGAAGAACAAAAGCCACCTCCGGCTGGGGAGGGTCTTCCGGCAGATCTTTGACTTGACTGTCTTCTCATCCAGGAGAAGTGCCTGCTCCATCTAGAACAACAGAAAGGCCTAGTTTCAGAGGGGGGAAGAACCTGAAGTTGACAAGTCTCTTTATTATGAAAATATAAACATTTCCTATTTCTTAGGGGAAACTCAGAATAGCAGGGACGGAGTATTGGAGGATGTGAAGGTGTGCGGGACACTCAGAATGGCAGGGACGGAGTATTAGAGGATGTGAAGGTGTGCGGGACACTCAGAATGGCAGGACGGAGTATTGGAGGATGTGAAGGTGTGCGGGACACTCAGAATGGCAGGGACGGAGTATTAGAGGATGTGAAGGTGTGCGGGACACTCAGAATGGCAGGGACGGAGTATTGGGGATGTGAAGGTGTGCGGGACACTCAGAATAGCAGGGACGGAGTATTGGAGGATGTGAAGGTGTGCGGGACACTCAGAATGGCAGGGACGGAGTATTGGAGGATGTGAAGGTGTGCGGGACACTCAGAATGGCAGGGACGGAGTATTGGGGGATGTGAAGGTGTGTGGCAATGACGCACCCTGAAAGTCACTAAGTGGAGGCGGGTGGGGATAGGGAGGGGCATACAATTAAGGCCATAGCCAATATGGATTTTCTGATAGGGGGTCCATTGTGGGG
The DNA here is from genome assembly GCA_033556935.1 of Timema podura. Lineage (NCBI taxonomy): Eukaryota > Metazoa > Arthropoda > Insecta > Phasmatodea > Timematidae > Timema > Timema podura. The sequence continues at coordinate 10,343,705 of JAVRXN010000005.1, forward strand.
GCTCCACCCACCCCTCAACCACTGGAGATCAAGATAATTTATTATTTATTTTTTCTAATTTAATACCCTGTCTTACTACCCGTTCGGGCTATACGCCTATGTACTAATTACATCAATGTGCTAGGGATTAGTAAGTATGAGTCTAGAGGAAGTGTTCCCCGCATTTGAGTGGAGGGAGAGCGGAGAACCATTTAGGATAACCCACCCTAGGCACACCCGACTGGGATCGAACCCCGATCTCCCCGTTTTCAGCAGTCTAATCTATTGAGATAGTAAAAGCCTTGGACCATGCAGCCATCGAAGCGGGTCTAAACTCTCGTTGAGTAATATTTTCAAATTATGAAATATACAATTGTTGTTGTTGTTGTTGTGGTTGATAGTATTCAATTGCTAGAGTGGTTGTGAACGTTTTAAAACATTTAATTTTGCAGTATGTATCATAATTTGTACCAGGTCGTGGCAATGGGTCACAATCAAGCTCATTAGCCAATAGCCATGACCCTATTTTATCTACCAAGTTTTACTAAATATTTCGGCTATTCTCATTTAACGACGCTAGTGGGGTAGGGATCTGTATGGGAACATTTAAATTAAATGTACCAGCATAAGCGTGAAGTGAAAGTAGGAAATAACTTAGGATAAAACACCCTCGGTACACCCGTCTGAAGCGCGATCCCCGGTACTATCAAACGAGACTGTGAGTGCTATATTCAGGCTACGTGCCTACCTACGGGGGTAGTGATCTAACTCTTCAAATACATTTCAAAACTGCCCGAGAATCTCCTCTCCCACCCACCCACTTGATGTGTCATAATTATTATGATTAGGTGTTCTGTCTTACGACAGGGCCATTTGTCGGTTAGCTTAAACCACCAATACGCCCTGTCCTCTGTCTCCTCATTCAGCTCCCAGAATTTTATTCTTTACTTCAATTCATCCATTATTTGATTCTTCCTTCTATGTAAGCTCCTCTTTCATTTTATGAAGTCGTACAGAAGACAGTTTCTCATAATGATGTGTACAATCCAGTTTGTTTTTGTACCGAAGAATCACATCCAAAATGGTTCTCTTCTCACCCACTCTTCTTAGGACTTGTTCGTTTGTCACCCTGTCTGTCCACCTGATCTTCTCACCCACTCTTCTTAGGACTTGTTCATTTGTCCCTCTGTCTGTCCACCTGATCTTCCCACCACTCTTCTTAGGACTTGTTAATTTGTCCCCCTGTCTGTCCACCTGACCTTCTCACCCACTCTTCGTAGGACTTGTTCATTTGTCCCCTGTCTGTCCACCTGATCTTCTCACCACTCTTCTTAGGACTTGTTCATTTGTCATCCTGTCTGCCCACCTTATCTTCTCACCACTGTTCTTAGTACTTGTTCATTTGTCCCCCTGTCTGTCCACCTGATCTTCTCAGGTCTTATCCAGCACCACATTTCAAAGCTTTATATTACCTGCATATTTAAGTACTGTAGAAATCATAGGTTAGGTCTATTTGGATTTGATATCATACAGCTTCCTTGAATGAGTATATTATTTTGGTTTAATATAGTTTTTGAGTCCCTTAGGTATACAAAATTAAGAAAATGAATGAAAATAAATTGTTTTAAATCAGATAATAATCATGTTTTGGCTATATTTCTCACTTTTCCATATACTGTAATTATTGTTGTTGTTAATAAAGTGGTTTAATGCCTGGTAGAGGTTGCATGGACCAGATAATTTTGTTGCAACAACTGATTGAGAAAAATATATGGTAGTAAGGACGAAAGTTTATTGTGCATTCGTTGATTTGGATAAAGCGTACAATCGGGCGAATAGGAGTATGTTATGGAAAGTTTTTAGAGAGTATTGTGTGAATGCATGGTTAGTAAATACAAATATGGTGAAGTATGATGGAGGTAGAGCGTGCATTAGAGTGGAGGGAACTTTGAGCGAAGGATTTGGCACTGAACCTGGTGTTGGACAAGGTTGTGTTATGTCTCCATGGTTGTTTAATGTTTTCATGGATAGATGTATGAGGGATGCTTGTGAGGACACAGTTGGTGTACAAATGGACAATGTGAATGTGAGAGTGCTGGTATATGAAGATGATGCCTTATTAATGTCTGATAATGAAAGTGAATTGCAGAGTGTATTAAATCTGATGAATGTGTTGACAGACCGAATTAATATTCATATAAATATCTTCAAAACTAAGGTGATAGTTTTTGATAAGGACGAATCAGGAAATGATTGTCACCTTAGTATATCTGGAAAACTACTAAAACAAGCTAATGATTTTTGTATCTGAGCAGAATGTTTTGTAAAAATGGAAGGATGGATGGTGAAATCGACAAACGGGTGAATGCATCTCGGAGGGAAGTTGAATGTATGTGGACTATATACGTGACGTCTATATGCTGCATAATTTTGGGAATTTATGGCCACGTACGTTTCAGCACACTAGCCCTTTTAATAAAACTAATCTATACAAAGTATTTCAAGAAAATCTATTTTAGAATTAATTTAAAGATTTTTTTTACATCGTTCGTAGATAAAATGTAATAACCAAGAATAATATGAAAATGGGAATAATTTCAACTTAAGGCTGATTCACACGATTGTATAGTTTAGAGAAGGTATAGCGTATCGTGCTTTTATTTGAGTGACGTACTCATGTTAAACACAGCCACAGAATTATCTGTTGGTGCACAAATGTTTGGTATGCCAACTAGAAAATAAATGGTACGATGCCACGGACAGAATTTCTCGCTCCACACCTAAAAACGGAGATACCCGCCTTGATGGCCGCGCGGTCTAACGCGTTAATCTCCTGTTGGATTAGACTGCCGAAGACGGGGAGTTGAGATCGGGTTTCGACCCCGGACGGGTGCAATGAGGGTGGTTTTACCTAAATGGTTTTCCACTCAAATGCGGGTGAACTTCCTCCAAATTAAGCCTTAATAATCCCTAACACATTAATGTAATTAGTATATAGGCGTATAACATGAACGGGTAGTAAGACGCGGTGAAAAAAAGGGAGATACTTAAAACTCGTTAGATATGCAAAACCATATAACAAACATGGTTGACGAAACACAATGGAAAAAAGTATCACATTCCACCAAAGAATATAAATGAAATAATAAGCATTGTTACAGAAGCACATTGAACAAAAAGGAACCTCTTGGTCCACCAAAGAGTACAACAATCAACTCCCCATTTCTCAGAGTTCCATTTATAAAATACATATTTGCTTATAGCTCGGAAATAAAAGTTTATTTTTAATTTTTTAACTTTGCAATGATAGGTTATTTCAAATCCGAAAGGGTTTGCGAAGTTATGATCATAATATTGGAGATACCCTCTTATTTAAATTATCTTCTAAGTCGTTTCCCCGAAAAAAATTTATGCATCTTTTTTTTTATTGCTAAACAATGCCTAAATACGAATTTTAATCACCATCGATAGAGCCGGTTTAGAATAAATCAATGTTTTCTCTTTTAGCCCTTTAGTAATCTACCCTTAAGGTGCAGCCGAGGGGAGCGCGAGTATTTTTACAGTTTTTATATAATTGAAATTTTTTGGCCAAAATAAATCCAATATTTCTCCAGTAGCAACATAAACTTTAGTTTTCTGCACATGCTAATATCAACAGATCTCGAATATCTGTCAAGGGTGTTTTAGAATTTTGTCAAAACTTTTTAAATAAAGATAAATTTTTTTGACAAAATTCCAGGGCACCCTTGACAGATATTCAAAATATGTTTATATTAGCATGTGCAGAAAACTAAACTCTATGTTGCTACTAGAGAAATATTTGATTTATTTTGACCAAAATATGTAATACTATAAAAATTGTAAAATTATTCGCACTCCCTTCTGACGCACCTTGAAGTTAGGATTTGATATTTAATTCTAATAATCCCTCTGGGGGAAAGTTATGAAAATCATAGCTCCCAAGTTTTATCTTAATTGGTGAGATTGTTCTAGCCTTAAGCCGAGATTGGTGACCTGGTGGTCTAGGGGTAAAGTGTCAGACTTCTGTGCTGAGGGTCCGGGGTTCAATCCTCGGTCCCGGCACAGATTTATCTGATTGCTAAACCCTTTCTTCACCTCTGACAAGACGTGTATTAATCACAACTTGTTAATGTGTTGAATGCCAGGCCTCCACCGTGGTTCGGATCCCACGTTAAACTGTAGGTCCTCCATTTCATCTCACAATCACCCTACCATTACACATTAGCGTAAGTGCGTATAAACCGAACGGGTAGTAAGACGCGGTGCTAATAATAATAATAATAACTTAAGCCGAGGTATAGACAAACAGACAGACAGACAAATAGTCAAATATCACGAAAACCACTTTTTCAAGTTTAGGTGGAGGGGGCATGAAACGTCGACATTAATTAAAATTTCTAATTCAAATTTTTTTTACGATCATAGTATTTTCCTTTCTTCGTGGAGTCATCAGAAAGTAAAAAAACAAAATGTCAATGTAAACATGTTCTGATCGGGTCAAACTCCAGCCTCGTGATGACAAAAGAGGAACTACTTGAGTAAAAGAATTAACATCTACGGTTTAGAAAACTGAGACTAACGGACGGAGGGCTCGTTCTTACCACATGGCACATATGAAGAAAAATAAAATCTGAATGTGTTTTTAAACAAATCTCAATATGTCTTGACATCGGCTAAGACCGATACATATTTTGCTTAACATCGCGTCTGACTGTCTGACTGACCTGTTCAGGTCATACCAGGGGTTACCAAACTGTGCGTCGCGATGCCCTGAGGGGGTCACTGGTTTTGGTGCTGCGGGGCGTCGAGGCTATGAGGGGAAAACTAAAAATTATAATGTATAGTTAAATACAACATGCGAGTTTTAAATACGTTCACTCGTACAAATTTTAAAGAATGGAATAAATCATATAAAGACATATTTTTTTCCTTTGTGAAAGCGCTCCCTTCATAATATGAGTTCCGGATTTTAATTCTCCTTGAAAACTTGGCGTGACGTCATGCGTAACTCCTCCCCCCCCCCCCCCCACAGTCTGAATATAGAATGGGCATTTCTTTAATTATTTTAATATTGAGTATAGGGGCATCGCACGGAAAATCTGACACATGAGGGGTCTCATAAAGTTTGGGAACCCCTGGGTTATACCCATACATATGATAATTACTCTAATGGGCTAAGGATGACGAAGGTTGAATTTAAAGGAAGTGTACCAGAATTTTCGTGGAAAGAGAGAGAGAGAATAAAACCGTTTTTGTAAAAAAAAACTCAGTACACCCAACCAGGATTCGAGCCCCCGATCTCCCTGTCATCGGCAGTCCAGCCTAACTCGAGAGTAACTCCTTAGACCGTACGGCCACGAAAGCAGGTAATACCATTATTAAAGTTCTACGAAAATAGCTCCATTTTGGTATGAATTTATATTTTAAAATAACCCATCACCTCTTACTATCCATCAGTTGAATTAGTGCTCCAATATGGTGGGGATGATGAAGGTAGAATTTAATTAAATTTAAATTCCCGAGTGCACCAGATTTCACAAACATACTACCTCTTTAAAACAATATAGAACCAATCACATTTCATACCAGTTCTTTACCTAATTATAGTTATAGACACAGTTAAACTAAATTAAAGCTATAGAAATAATTTTAAAAATAATTCAAATAAAATAAATATCTATTTAAATAATTTTAAAAATATATCTGGAAATTAGAATTTAACCTAGAATGCCCGTAAGCCAAACTTAATGATAATTTCATCATATTTTTGATGGGTTTTTTTTTTCAGAGCTTACCAGCAGAATAAAAAATTAGAGGGCCTAAATAAAAATAGGAACTTTCAGATCGGAATACAAAAAGTAGCTTGAATTTTTTTAATCATTACTTTACCATAAAATTATGTTTAGATTTTAGGATCCAAAATGATTTAAGATTATAATGAAAACACTATGTCCACTGTTAAATTCGATTCATGACTCATATCTTACGCAAAATATGACACGTTTTCATCGGATTTAAAACATAACTTGGCACTAGACCAAATGCGCGTTTCGTTTAACTAAACTTAACAAATAAACTAGCAAACGTCCGTTAAAAGCATTCAAGCAATTTTGAATAATGACGATTCTTAATATTTCATATTTTTTGGTTGGCAAACCATTCGAATTCTCTTGTTTAACAACTTTATTCTAAACTAAGCATTATTGGAGACCTTATCAAATATGTCCATAGCTTTATGATAAATACTAACATATTTATTAATGTTATATACAATACAATAGACTTAAATAAGTTAAAGTGTTTTATATTAATGAAAATGTTAATGGTGGACCCCAACAATGTATAATATAGAACAAAGATTTGTAAATATAGATATGCGTATAATATGAACAGGTAGTAAGACGCGATGCTGAAAAAACAATACAAGCAATCAATTCGAGTAACAAACAATATCTTTTTTAAATCTAGCCAATTTATTTTTGTGTTGTGAATATAAAAAACACCTACTTTAGTTTGTTTGTTGACCAACACAGTTGTGCAAACACTGAATTTAATTATTTTCACTTCCCAACTAAGAGAACTTTGAACTTTATTAAACATGGTAAAACTCAAAAAGATGACTAGAATTTAGAATACATATAGTTTTTTTTGTCTTATCTGTGCATAAGACAATAATATCCATTTTACCAAATAGCAATACGAAAACATTTTATTATTTAGCAATGAATTCAAACTCCCGTGGTATCGTAGTCTTCAGTGGTTACAATCAGAACTAATTGTCAGCTAGGTTCCAATTTACGCTACCAGAATGAGCCTCTAGCACGTGTTTATCAAAATTTCCCCCTTATTTTTAATTTCCCAAGCAGGCTATTCAAACATTGTAATTCAATGTCAGAAATCAGCTGATTTTGTGTCCTTTTTAAGTTTAATTAACTTTACTGATTTCTACCTTGATATCCCATTTGAATTTGAAGTGGTATTTTTACTTTCTCTCTATCTTACAGGTAGAGAAAGTATTGTGATCGTCAAAAAAATCGAACTCGAAATTTTGATGAATTTTGACGTTTCATGACTTCCTGAATCCGAAAAAGTTGTTTTTGAATTTCCGTCTGTCTGTCTGTCTGTCTGTCTGTCTGTCTGTCTGTCTGTCTGTCTGTCTGTCTGTCTGTCTGTCTGTCTGTACCTCCAACTAGAGCCTAAACTATTTTACCGATTGAGCTGAAACTTGATATCTAGGGTTTTCATAGGGTTGCCCCGAGGGGTTTTTGGAATTGGATATCTACCCCTAAAATTAAGGGTAGTTTACTGAAGGGAAAAAAGAGAAAAAGTCGATTTTCTTAAAATCGGCTCTAACGATTTTGATTAAATTTCATTTATGAACATTAATAAATATTCCAAACAAAATGGCTACTCTCAGTATTTCGGCAAAATCCCTTTAAGGGCTCCGGTCTGATGCGTAAATTAACATTTTTTATAATAGCTCCGAAACTATTTGAGATATGAAATTACTTAGCATTACAAATATGTATATATATTTATAATACAGATATTTTATCCGAAACATATTTTTATAAAATCAATAACTTTCAATCTATACGCAATTATATGAATTTTTTAACTTTTTGGACATTAAAGTTTAAGTATTGCGACCGTAAAAAAAAACTAACCTGAAATGTTGATGGATGTCGACGTCTCATGACCCCCCGAACCCTAAAAAATAGTCTTTGCAATGCCGTTTGTCTGTGTGTCTATTAAAACTTAAAATTAAGGGTAGTTTACTGAAGGGCGAAAAGAGAAAAATTTGATTTTCTCAAAATCTGCTCAAACGATTTTGATTAAAATTCGTATCTACGCGTTGATTAAGATTATAAATAAACTGGCTATTTTCATTTTTCTATGAAAATGATTTTTAGGGTACTTTACAGAAGCGTTAATTTCCGTATCTCCACAACTATTGGAGAAACTAAACAACTTATCATTGCAAAATTGTAGGACTATTAGAAATAAAAAACTTTTATTTGACATATATTTTTATAAAAGCAGCAGTTTCTGAGATATTTAAAATATATTAATACAATTTTGTGAACTTTATTTGTAAACATATACTACTTAAGTCTTAACGCAATAATTCTTCAATGCCATAGAGTAATTAAATATAAGTATCTAAAAAAGTATGTTATTTTTCCTTAAATCTCTTAGGAGGAATGTTTTCATAGCAATGATCTATCTCCATTTTAGACTCAATAGTCAATATTTACATTTTTTATAGGTCAAAATGTATAAATGAATAATTAAATATCAATGCGATGACTCTAAGATGTGCAACACCTTTTAAAATGTTAAAACTTTAACCAGAAATCGAAATTTTAATACGAAGTGTTGACCCTTGTGAAAGACATTAAACTGTTTGAAATGTTCTAAGGTGGACAAAGATGCGCCTCTTTTCTCATTGATTCTATATCATTGTATATTATTTTATGCGTGTTCTTATGTGGAGTGGTGATGATACAATGTACATTATTCCGTTCAGAAATCTTACGAGTTTATAGAAAGAGAGAGAAAGTCTGTGCGGTGCGCCGTACCATTTATTTTGTTCAGTAAAGATTTCTTTCAAGTGGATTCTTTTTAGGACTTAAAAATTAATTCTTGGAATTCGAACTTTTTTTTCCAAACGACGAAAGACAGAAGTGACCCGGACAGTTTAAACGAAAATGCGAGTAATTAACCCTCTTGAGTGATGATGTTATAATTTTCGTCAGCTGAGCTAAAAATTCAAAATATTACAAGTGAAGACCTTGCTTCACATCAGGAAATGGTTTGAAATAATAACCTGATGTTTGAGGGACCTACGATAAAGAAGGTGGGAGTTGCCCAATATTATTTCATCTAAATTACTCCAGTCAAAATCTCATCAGAATTTTTCCAGGTATTTTTCAAGAAGACTTTTTTTTTTTCATTATTGTGGGTAACATCAAATTTAATCCAAATTACATCTACCAGAATCTACAACCATCAGTGAGCCAACATACGTTGAATGCAAGCCACAAGAATACATTTAGCTCAATCAATTCGTCAATTATAAAAGAAATTATGATTCAAAATAATTAATAATAATACTTAAATTTTCAACATACTAATTTTCTGGGATTTTGTCCTTCATGAAAACAAATATAGGCTTTTTTTTTTTTACTAAAACCTAAAGTGTGTAAATCACAACAAAAATTATTTATACTTTTCATTACTTTTCATAGTCTAACTATGACATAATAATTTTATTTTATTATATTGTTAAAGAATGTTCGGATTTTATAATCCAATTTCAACTATATATATATATATATATATATATATATATATATATATATATATATATATATAATTCAAAATAAATTGCTTCTGGTCAAGTGAAATACACTTTTTTTCTGTAAACTTGAATGATTTCATGTTAATCCTAGAGTGTATTAGTGAAGCTACACAGTGGGCAAGTGACTCAAGTTCCCCCCTCCCCCCTTTTTTTACTTTCTTTATTAAAGGTTTACCCTCATACACGGTTTTTATTCCCAAGGCAACATATTTACATTGTTGAAGATATTTTGTTTTGTGTGTGTGTGTTTTGTAAGGTATTGTTGATATCCAAGAATAGATGTAGAGTATTATGATTGCTGATTGTCAAAATAGTCAATATGTCATCCAAGGTTTAAACTATCCTAAACCCCACCTAGTAGTCCCAAGATCGTGGAATCTCGTGTAATAAGCTTAGCCTATTTCCCAACAATATGATTGAAGTTATATACTTTTTAATTATAAATTATAATTATAGACAACAGCTTTTTTTGTTTTTTCACAACGATAATTTCTATGAGCGAGAGTGAAAGGGCCTACCAATATTGTTGGGAAAGGTATTTTCGCATACCTTCCAGGGTTATTTTACACATCACAATCAACATGAGACCTACGACTTTACTTCCCCTCCGAAGGAAGTTGTGCTACGTATTTTTATAGCTCCAGGTATAAATCAGTCGACCCCAGCTGGGTTTGAACCCACGAACATCGGGTCGTGAGGTGAGAACCTTAATTCAGGATCACCGAGGTTGAAAACAGAAAGAATCAATTGTTTCCTAACAGAAATCCATAACATAAGTCAGATAAACAAAATTAAAATTTTAAAAACAATTCAAAACCACTTGTCCACCCATAATCTTTCGGTAAAACTATTAATGTGAATAAAGGCAATTATTTATTAGTTTTCTCTCTAGACGTGTAAAAAGAAAACTCTTTTAGTTAAAGATAGATTAACATCACCTGAGTCAGCTGTTAGTTTCTCGATGGTCCATCATCTTTGAGTTTGTCGACACAGATCAAACACTTTTCATTGCTCACACTTCAACACTTGTTACTTTCCACAAGCTTTTTCCGCTCGGGTCATCTTGAAGTTGCGTGATAAGATAATGATGCCGACTACTGACATATTTTATAGTTATTATTTATCTGTGAAAGTATTTTAGTGAAAAAATAAATAAACAAACTCTTTGAATTAATAATATATAAATATTCTTGTCCCTCTAAACTTAATGGACTTGTTACATAATGAAGTATTAGTACTGTAGGGTTTTGTACAGGAAACAGGAAGTTAAGCCACGATGTGATATAATTTAATCGTACGATAAAAAAGATCAGGCAAGTCAGAAAACGGAAACTTAATTCTTTATGTTCTAAATTTGTAAAAGATTTTTTGGCAAGGCACGTTAAATATATATTATTTATATTTTTTAAGAGAACTTTTCAAAAGAAATAGCAAATCAGCTTACAACTCAAATAGGCATACTTAGCTCAGGATAAAATATATATTTTTTATTGTTGGTGTATTTAATGTTTACTTTATTATACAATACTTAGCACCGCATCTTACTACCCATTCGGGCTATAAGCTTATGTACTATTTACACAAATGGGTTAGAAATTGGGATGGTTAAATATAAAGGAAGCGAACCCGCATTTGCGTGGAAGGAGAATGGAAAACAATTTAGGGAAAAAACACCCCAGTTCACCCGAGCGAGATTCGAACCTCAATCTCCCCATCATCGGCAGTCTAGCTCAACACGAATCTAGCGCGTTAGCTAACTACGCCACTGAGGCGGGATTTATTATACATATTAGATCAGTAGACAGTATACAACTTAGACTAACTTCAATGCTCATTAATTTCCTTTAAATTCTACCGATTTCATCTAGAACCCACCAGTGTGAATAATATGCTTATAACCCGGGCGGGTAGCAAGACACAAAGGGTTCGGCCAGACTGACAAGCGAGCGCGTGATTAGCAAATAGTTCTCGATAGTTGTTGACGAGGAGGCAAAGGTTCGAATCTTGGCTCAGTGAAATGAGGGTGGTTTTGGACAAGTGTTGTGGTTTTCTACTCCTCTATCCGCGCTAATGGTGAGTCTTTTTGCAAAGGCCTACTTTGATTATAATATTGAAGTATTTTAGCATATCACTTTTACATATAAATATTTATACATATGGTTTATGGTCTTAACAATTAAATTAGGCCGTTAGTAGCAAGTGTGCTAAACCTATCGATATTAATAAAAAAGTCAAAATGAGAAGTTTTCCTAGCACTCAATGAACCAACATACAATAATATTGCCTAGCGCCTGTAAACTAGACTGTTCCGGCTCGAGCGACCACGCTTGAAAAATAGAACCAGTTCTATCTTTCAAGCGCGCGCGCTCGCTCGCTCGCCCAGTCTGGCCGTACCCAAAGCCGTTGAAGGGAAGGGGGGAATATGTCTACCTTTAATGTTTAATTAAAATGGTGTTTAGTTAAACTTAATTTTAAAATAAACATAACAACTAGAACTCAAACCGGTTATTTATCAAATAAACAAGGAAAACCACCCCATTTCTGGAGTGAAAGTTATTTCCCTTCGTTGTATTAAACTATTCAATTGACAATAAGGCACAGTAAGCCAAGTCATTATATTTTGTTTATATCTGTAAAAACAAGATATTTTTACAAAGGACTTTTTTCCCACACGTCTTTTAGCTTATACCTTGTACCTGTATTAATCGAAAAGGGCACCCTACACGATCAGTAATACTGTCAGTATTAAGAAATAGTGACAGTATTACTGACCGTGTAGGGTGAATACTGATGGATTGATGAGAAGTACTGATGTATATCTAGATTTCTTGAAGTAAAACCATCAGTATCGCTGAGTGGTGGGGGATATTGACAGTAATACCGCGCGCGAGAGCTTGCATCAGTATTACTGTCAGTTTTTCCATCAGTCTTAGTAAAAGCACGAACGATGGAGGAGGTTAATGAAGGCATTACTCTCTGCAATGATGAAGATGAAAGTACAGTTGAAGAAACATTGTTATTAGGTAGTAAATGTGCCAAAGACCATGACCGTGAGTTATTACAAAACTTCATAGAATTATATGAAACACTCCCGGAATTGTGGGACACTCGTCGTCCTGATTATATTAATAAAAACAAGCGCAATTCGGCACTATTAAAAATGTTAGTGCTATAAGAAAATTAAGCCGGACGCTACCAAGGAAGATGTTAGGAAAAAGATAAATACTTTGAGATCCAACTACCGCAAAGAGATAAAAAAAATTATAGCGTCAAAACGCTCTGGAGCTGGATCCGAGGAGATTTACCAACCGACATCTTGGGTATTCAACGCCCTACAATTTCTTGGCTCATGTGAACTTCCAGCTAATGTAACCATGCAAGTGGTTGCCACAAAGGAGGTAAGTTACTTTTAGAAATGTGTACCTGAGTTTGTTGGTTTTTTTTTATGGCAATGTGTTTACCGTCTATTTATCCCACGCAGTTCCAAAATTATTGGTGTTTCATTCCAAAATCATTTGCGATCTGAAGCCACTCATGACTTCTTGTTGGAAACAGAAAAATAAAATAGTATGGATAATTTACGAATATGGCAATACATTATGTGTGCGTATCAATGCCTAATTTTTTTATTGAATCCTTCATTTCCAGGCACTACAAGCTGAATGCACGGACGTTAGCCAGGTAGAACTGCATTCTGAGGACCACTGTGGGTCACCATTACCACAAACACCAACAGTGTTCACCACCAGCCCAAGACCAATGGCTGCATCATCAAGCTCGATTGTAGGCCTACCTTCACAACAGCCGGCTAAAAAGCAAAAGACACAAGGCCCTACAGCAAAACAAAATGAGCTACTAAGTCTCGCGTGTAAGTATTTAGCGAATTCATCAAAAGAAGGAAATGTCAATGATGAGTACTTAGACATTGCCAAAGTGTGGGCAAAGAAATTAAAATATGTCCATCCTAGGCAGCGATTGTTCGCAGAGAAGGCAATTAATGATGTTTTATTCGAAACTCAATTAGGAACGTTACACAAGGACTCAGTAAAAATAAATGAAAGTTTTAAACTAACAAGTCCAAGCATCTCTTATTTGTCTACTTCAGAGTCAACAAATATGACCAGTCAAATTCCTTCCTACAATAACACACCCTCTCCTTATCATCACCAGCATTCAAACGAGCCACTATACTGTCAGCCTAATCCTAGTGAAACACAGCTAAATAATTGTCAGTCCTCTAATGAAGAGCATAATTTAAAGTCTCTATTTTCTTCATACACTGACAATACTATTTTGTAATTGTAATTTTTAAAAAACATGTTGAACAACCTTAATAGCAATTAAATACATGTATATTAATTTTGATTAAATTTATGTTAAATATTATACAAGCAATGTTTAATTCATCCAACTATTATTTATGTAGTTTTGCAGAACTTTTATTAGCCCTTCACATGTTTCCAGGGCTGCATAGCTGTTTAGTTATATAAAAGTATTGCAGGTAAGCGGGCCGGTCAGCTATATCTGGTGGGCCGGATTTGGCCCGCGGGCCGAGAATTTACGAACCCTGATTTAGAATGTTAATTATGTCAAGGAGGAATTTGAGAGTAGACATGAATTAATGAAGTTGTTTAGAAATCAAATACACAGAAATATATAATAAACGTAATATATATTTTTAATAGCCTTTATTTTACAAACAAATCATACAATAATAATTTACCTTTCTACAAAAGTATTGATTTTTTTTACATATTTGTTTATTATTTGTTTTTATTTATTTACAAACATTCACTGCATGAATTTCACATTTTGCCTTCATTGCTTAAATACTCGCAAAAGCGTGCTCTGGTTTGTTTAGCATTGTTTGAACTGTTTCTATGGGACGTACCTTGTAAAGGTAACAGAGTGCACTCATCTGTACTGTCACTGCTATAAGGGAAGTATGTGTTGGCACTTTTCTTAGAAAGAAAATTGTGTAAATAACAACAAGCCAACGTAATTATGGTAGCTTTTTCTGGCTCTAGACATATTGGCTTCTGGAATACTCCAAACCTAGTTGCGAGTATCCCAAAAGCGTTCTCCACAACTACTCGAGCACGAGATAACCGTTTGTTATATTCCCGCTGTTCACTGGTCAGAGGTAACTTCATTGGATAAGGCTTCATTAAATTTACGTTCAACGCAAAAGCTTCATCAGCAACGAACACAAACGGGAAACTTTCTGTAGTGTTATGTATCGGTGAAGGATCTGGAAGATTTAGAGCATTTTGTTCTAACAGTTCTCCAAATTTGGAATAAAAAAGTACACCTCCATCAGATATTCGACCGTTTATTCCAGCGTCCACCATGATGAACTTCTTGTTGGCATCTACCACAGCTAATAGTACTATACTGTGAAACCCTTTATAGTTGTAGTACACAGAACCTGAGTTTGTTGGTTTTTTTATGGCAATGTGTTTACCGTCTATTGCTCCCACGCAGTTCCAAAATTGGTGTTTTGTTCCATAAATAAAACAAACTCTTTGAATAGAATAATATATAAATATTCATGTCCCTCTATGAACATAATGGACTTTTACAATAAAGAAGTATTAGTACGGAAGGGTTTTTGTACAGGAAACAAGGAAGTTAAGCCACGATGTGATATAATATAATCGTACGATAAAAAAGATCAGGCAAGTCAGAAAACCGGAAACTTAAATCCTTTATGTTTCTAAATTTTGTAAAAGAGATTTTTTGGCAAGGCAACGTTAAATATATATTATTTATAGTTTTAAGAGAACTTTCAAAAAGAAATAGCAAATCAGCTTACAACTCAAATAGGCATACTTAGCTACAGGATAAAATATATATTTTTTATATTGTTGGTGTATGTAATGTTTACTTTAATATACATATAACTTAGCCACCAAGCATCTACTTTACTACCCATTCGGGCTATAAGCTTTTGTACTTATTTACCACAAATGGTTAGAAATTGGGATGGTTTAAATATAAAGAAGCGAACCCGCATTTGCGTGGAAGGAGAATGGAAAACAAATTAGGGAAAAACACCCCCAGTTCAACCACCGAGCGAGATTCGAAACATCAATCCCCCATCATCGCATCTAGCTCAACACGAATCTAGCGCGTTAGCTAACTACGCCACTGAGGGGGATAATTATACATATTAGATCATAGACAGATACAACTTAGACCTAACTCAACGCTCATTAATTTCCTTTAAATTCTACCGAATTCATCTAGAACCCACCAGTGTGAATAATATGCTATAACCCGGGCGGTAGCAAGACACAAAGGGTTCGGCCATACTGACAAGGAGCGCGTGATTAGCAAATAGTTCTCGATAGTTGTTGACGGGTAGGAAGCAAAGGTTCGAATCTTGCTCAGTGAAATGAGGGTGGTTTTGGACAAGTGTTGTAGTTTTTCTACTCCTCTATCCGCCGCTAATGGAGAGTCCCCACCACCTTTTTTTTGTTTTTATTTTTGCAAAGGCCTACTTTGATTAATAATATTGAAGTATTTTAGCATGATCACTTTTACATATAAATATTTTATACATATTAGGTTTATGGTCTTAACAATTAAAATTAGGCCTTTAGTAGCAAGTGTGCTAAACCTATCGATATTAATAAAAAAGTCAAAATGAGAAGTTTTCCTAGCACTCAATGAACCAACAAACAATAATATTGCCTAGCGCAGTAATCTAACTGTTCCGGCTCGAGCGACCACCTTGAAAAATAGAACCAGTTTCTATCTTTCAAGCGCACGCGCTCGCTCGCTCGGCCCAGTCCTGCCGTACCCAAAGCCGTTGAAGGGAAGGGTGGAATATGTCTACCTTTTAATGTTTAATTAAAATGGTGTTTAGTTAAAACTTAATTTTAAAATAAACATAACAACTAGAACTCAAACCGTTATTTATCAAATACACAAGGAAAACCACCCCATTTCTGGAGTGAAAGTTATTTCCCTTCGTTGTATTAAACTATTCAATTGACAATAAGGCACAGTAAGCCAAGTCATTATATTTTGTTTATATCTGTAAAAACAAGATATTTTTACAAAGGACTTTTTTCCCACACGTCTTTTAGCTTATACCTTGTACCTGTATTAATCGAAAAGGGCACCCTACACGATCAGTAATACTGTCAGTATTAAGAAATAGTGACAGTATTACTGACCGTGTAGGGTGAATACTGATGGATTGATGAGAAGTACTGATGTATATCTAGATTTCTTGAAGTAAAACCATCAGTATCGCTGAGTGGTGGGGGATATTGACAGTAATACCGCGCGCGAGAGCTTGCATCAGTATTACTGTCAGTTTTTCCATCAGTCTTAGTAAAAGCACGAACGATGGAGGAGGTTAATGAAGGCATTACTCTCTGCAATGATGAAGATGAAAGTACAGTTGAAGAAACATTGTTATTAGGTAGTAAATGTGCCAAAGACCATGACCGTGAGTTATTACAAAACTTCATAGAATTATATGAAACACTCCCGGAATTGTGGGACACTCGTCGTCCTGATTATATTAATAAAAACAAGCGCAATTCGGCACTATTAAAAATGTTAGTGCTATAAGAAAATTAAGCCGGACGCTACCAAGGAAGATGTTAGGAAAAAGATAAATACTTTGAGATCCAACTACCGCAAAGAGATAAAAAAAATTATAGCGTCAAAACGCTCTGGAGCTGGATCCGAGGAGATTTACCAACCGACATCTTGGGTATTCAACGCCCTACAATTTCTTGGCTCATGTGAACTTCCAGCTAATGTAACCATGCAAGTGGTTGCCACAAAGGAGGTAAGTTACTTTTAGAAATGTGTACCTGAGTTTGTTGGTTTTTTTTTATGGCAATGTGTTTACCGTCTATTTATCCCACGCAGTTCCAAAATTATTGGTGTTTCATTCCAAAATCATTTGCGATCTGAAGCCACTCATGACTTCTTGTTGGAAACAGAAAAATAAAATAGTATGGATAATTTACGAATATGGCAATACATTATGTGTGCGTATCAATGCCTAATTTTTTTATTGAATCCTTCATTTCCAGGCACTACAAGCTGAATGCACGGACGTTAGCCAGGTAGAACTGCATTCTGAGGACCACTGTGGGTCACCATTACCACAAACACCAACAGTGTTCACCACCAGCCCAAGACCAATGGCTGCATCATCAAGCTCGATTGTAGGCCTACCTTCACAACAGCCGGCTAAAAAGCAAAAGACACAAGGCCCTACAGCAAAACAAAATGAGCTACTAAGTCTCGCGTGTAAGTATTTAGCGAATTCATCAAAAGAAGGAAATGTCAATGATGAGTACTTAGACATTGCCAAAGTGTGGGCAAAGAAATTAAAATATGTCCATCCTAGGCAGCGATTGTTCGCAGAGAAGGCAATTAATGATGTTTTATTCGAAACTCAATTAGGAACGTTACACAAGGACTCAGTAAAAATAAATGAAAGTTTTAAACTAACAAGTCCAAGCATCTCTTATTTGTCTACTTCAGAGTCAACAAATATGACCAGTCAAATTCCTTCCTACAATAACACACCCTCTCCTTATCATCACCAGCATTCAAACGAGCCACTATACTGTCAGCCTAATCCTAGTGAAACACAGCTAAATAATTGTCAGTCCTCTAATGAAGAGCATAATTTAAAGTCTCTATTTTCTTCATACACTGACAATACTATTTTGTAATTGTAATTTTTAAAAAACATGTTGAACAACCTTAATAGCAATTAAATACATGTATATTAATTTTGATTAAATTTATGTTAAATATTATACAAGCAATGTTTAATTCATCCAACTATTATTTATGTAGTTTTGCAGAACTTTTATTAGCCCTTCACATGTTTCCAGGGCTGCATAGCTGTTTAGTTATATAAAAGTATTGCAGGTAAGCGGGCCGGTCAGCTATATCTGGTGGGCCGGATTTGGCCCGCGGGCCGAGAATTTACGAACCCTGATTTAGAATGTTAATTATGTCAAGGAGGAATTTGAGAGTAGACATGAATTAATGAAGTTGTTTAGAAATCAAATACACAGAAATATATAATAAACGTAATATATATTTTTAATAGCCTTTATTTTACAAACAAATCATACAATAATAATTTACCTTTCTACAAAAGTATTGATTTTTTTTACATATTTGTTTATTATTTGTTTTTATTTATTTACAAACATTCACTGCATGAATTTCACATTTTGCCTTCATTGCTTAAATACTCGCAAAAGCGTGCTCTGGTTTGTTTAGCATTGTTTGAACTGTTTCTATGGGACGTACCTTGTAAAGGTAACAGAGTGCACTCATCTGTACTGTCACTGCTATAAGGGAAGTATGTGTTGGCACTTTTCTTAGAAAGAAAATTGTGTAAATAACAACAAGCCAACGTAATTATGGTAGCTTTTTCTGGCTCTAGACATATTGGCTTCTGGAATACTCCAAACCTAGTTGCGAGTATCCCAAAAGCGTTCTCCACAACTACTCGAGCACGAGATAACCGTTTGTTATATTCCCGCTGTTCACTGGTCAGAGGTAACTTCATTGGATAAGGCTTCATTAAATTTACGTTCAACGCAAAAGCTTCATCAGCAACGAACACAAACGGGAAACTTTCTGTAGTGTTATGTATCGGTGAAGGATCTGGAAGATTTAGAGCATTTTGTTCTAACAGTTCTCCAAATTTGGAATAAAAAAGTACACCTCCATCAGATATTCGACCGTTTATTCCAGCGTCCACCATGATGAACTTCTTGTTGGCATCTACCACAGCTAATAGTACTATACTGTGAAACCCTTTATAGTTGTAGTACACAGAACCTGAGTTTGTTGGTTTTTTTATGGCAATGTGTTTACCGTCTATTGCTCCCACGCAGTTCCAAAATTGGTGTTTTGTTCCAAAATCATTTGCGATCTGAAGCCACTCATGGCTTCTTGTTGGAAACTGAAAAATAAAATAGTATGGATAATTTACGAAAATGGCAATACATTATTTCTATCAAATGAAGAGCATAATTTAAAGTCTCTATTTTCTTCATACACTGATAATACTATTTTCTAATTGTAATTTACAAAAGTACCATATTGAACAACCTTAATGGCAATTAAATACACGTATATTAATTTTGATTAAATCTATGTTAAATATTATACAAGCAATATTTTATTCATCCACTTACCTTTATGTAGCTTTGCAGAACTTTTATTAGCACTTCACATGTTTCCAGGACTGCATAGCTGATTGACGATGTTGACATTATTACTGAAAATTTTAAATCTTCAAAATGTCTTCCTGTTGCTAGGTATCTTAAGGTCAACGCTAATCTCTCTTCGACAGAAATACAATTTCTCATATTCGTATTATTTCTCTCTAGAAAGGGCTTCACCTTGTCTGCTAAAATATTGAAAGTTTCCGAACTCATCCTAAAGTAATTCTGGTAATCACTGGCATGGTTAAGTTGTATCTCACTTAATAAATTTATATGTGAGTATTGATCGCGTTTTTTTAGCCACTCCTTCACCCAACGCTTACGTTTCACAGTCTTCTTCGTACTTAGATATAATATCATGGCTAGACACGCTTTTTCCATGTTATTCATTTTTAAGAAGTGTAAAAACGTAGACTTTTTTCAAGAAATAATAATGTTTTCCTAATCGAGTTAAACTTCCACTGAGTTGTTTCCAACTTGAGTTCGTATAAGTTCGGTCAGTATTACTGTCATTAATACTGACCGTGTAGGGTCATGCCATCATTATCGTTGCAGTTGACAATACTGACGGAATTACTGACTCTGTATTACTGACAGTATTACTGATCGTGTAGGGTGCCCTAATGATAGCTGTTCTAGTCCTTAAAAAAGATAAAAAGTTTACTCAATTCTTGGAAATGAAAAATAATAATGGGTCTAAATATCATAAAACTTTGTACAGAACCACAGAACTATTTTTAATGCAAGTCTGATTTTACCAAATTATGATAAATCATAGTTTCATTTAATTTTTAATTGGTATTTTTTTATGTTACAATAGCAATTTTAGTATACAAACAACAATACCCATAACGTTTTATTTGTCATCGATGAATGCAGGTTTATAAAGTAATTAAAATTAGAGTTACATCGAATTGCTAACGTGAAACAGCTTTTGGGGATTTGAAGTTATATCGATGTATGTAAAAGGGAAATAATAATGGACAATCATAAAAATTTAAAGCTAATCAAGCTTATTTTTAGTTTAATTTTTGGCAAAATTGTCAATTAGAAATAAAAGGAAGCAGAGGCCAATGCCAAAAGGGCCTATAATGGCTAATTTTATTAAATATTAAATCATGCTCAAAGCAGCAAACTGTAAAGTGTACGTATATGTCATTAGGTCACAGCATTCAGACAATTTATTTTAAATCAAATCTCTTCTTTAGTGTTAAATAATTCACGCAAATCATTATTAGAAGAGATTGGCTTGTATAAATATGTAATTATTTTTATAATAGCCTCTAACTACCCGTTCGGGGTATACGCTTATGTATTAATAACGCTAATGGTTTTAAGGGATTAGGAAGGTAATATTTAGAGGAAGTGTACCCACATTTGCTTGGAGATAGAATAGAAAACAATTTTGGTAACACCACCCTCATTACACCCGAACGAGATTCGAACTCCCGATCTCCCCGTCATCGAAAGTCTAGTCTATTGCGAGAGTAGTGCGTTAGACCACGCAGCCACCGAAGCGGGTTACTATATTTTTTATGAGTTGTGATAATTTTATTTTGCGAGTACACAGTTGATTTCAACCATATCAGTAGCTCGTCAAATTATGGTTCACATTGAATCATAGTAACCAAATAAAATACATCCAAACAAACGTTATTTGTGTTAAAATATACTTTAGGACCCGATTCGGTGGTAGAATGGTCTAAAGCCGCCATTAATACAGTAGACTAGACTGTCAATGACGGGGAGCTCGGGGTTTGAATCTCGGTCGGGTGTACTGAGAGTGTTTTTTTCAAAATTGTTTTACACTCTCCCTACACGCAAATGCAGGTACAATTCCTATAAATAAACCTCCTTAGTCCTTAAAAATCACTATCGTAACTAGTCCATAAGCGTATCGTATATCCAGAACATGTAGTAAGATGTGGTGCTAAATAATAATAATAATAATAATAATAATAATAAATCCTAAATATTAATTCTGTTGCCAACATCCCTTTTTCTCAGCCAATACAAAGCCTACAGCGATGAATAAGGTATCAGTGGATAGGATTTTCTACCGACTTCTGACATAGCATACTCAGTTTACGTTAAAACACATTATTTGTTTAAAATTTAAAATAAAAATCTAACAATATTTTTGTATCAATTACCTAAAATAAACTTTCTTTGCTATTTTGTGTACACACTTCGCTGAGTATTTAATTTCAACAACCCAACAAAATACTAAATCATTTTGGGAGAGGGGGGAGGGGAAGGTTGAATGTGCGAAAGCTTCGCACGGGTTTACTACTACTAATAATAGTAATAATGTTGTGATGAAAAGACACGATCGCAACTTTGAAGTGATGTAAGTTGTTTTATCACTTTACGAGCTTTCAGTTGAAAACGAGGTGAGTCATTAATCATGTCAAATACATTTTAAAATATTACCAGGCTGAGAGTAATGTTTTTTTCGAACACGTTTTAAGATTTGGTCAACAATAGTGATAGCGGAGACTTTCAGTGGTGTTCTTGAGGAACGTGTTTTAAAAACATTTCAAGAGATAGTCAACATCAACATCAACATCAACATCACAAATGATACGTTGCAACGATTGAGGTAGCTTACAGTGGCTTAAGACTTGTTTAAAGAGTTATCTTTGATTACATTTTTTTTAGCACCGTAATTAAAATATTTAATTTATCACACATTTGTAGCCGACGATTTACATAAGTCCATCACAGACTCTGCCTTAACATATGAGTGAAGAATTACCCTGAGCACGGGACGATTCCTGGATGGATATGAGGTCAGGTCAACGGCGTACGTACTAAGCAAAACGTACCGGGTTTGATTCCCTTGTCCAGGTGTCATTTTATAGTTTATAGAATATGTAGGGGGCCTAGATATATTAAACAATTTGCTTTAAAAACCTAAATAAATTAAATTTAAATTATTATTGTTACTATTGAGAATTGTAAGGTGAAAATATTCTAATATTTTCCTGCGAAGTCCAAGAGATTAGAGCTGGTTCCTCGTATTGTAAGTAATGAAGTGCGCGTAACTCTATCGACCGTTTCATGACGTCAGACAAGAAAAAAAAAACTTGATACAATTTCACACGCATGTAATTTTAATAACTCGGGGTATTGTATATATCGACTTATTCTGTCACCAAGCAGGTCAAATCTAACAAATATTTTTATAGTACTGCGTTTTACAAACCTTTCGGGTTATACGCCTATGTACTAAATTACGCTAACGGTTTTAGGGATCAGGAAGGTTATATTTAGAGGAATTGTATCCGCGCTTGCTTGGAAGGAGAGTGGGAAAACCATCGATAAGTAATACAGCTGATATAAAATGGCAATCACTGGCAAACATCTGCAGAAACCCAATACAAAAATCTATCCTAGAAGGAAAGACACCTCCGCTGATCGTGGTACAGATAGAGATGTTGGTCGCAAAACTCTTCATTAACCCGACGTCCTCTACCGCTGCTATTTTGTTGGACGCTCTGGCCAGCGTTATCTTCAGTATGGTTTAGAATACCAACCAAAAAATACGAAATTATTTACCACCGTCTGACACTCATTTTTTTAAAAATAAACCAGTATTAGTCTTTGAAAAGTTTTGTTTTAAATTGGGAGACGTCTAGGAGAAAAGCGGTCCATGTTCAGAGAGATTTCTTGTTTCAGCTGAATTTCATTCGTAAACTTCTCACATCAAATGCACATGCACCATTTCTCGATTTAAATAAAATATCCATTATCACTTCAAATGCACAGCCAAGTAACAAGTTCCGACAAGAGAACTGACTGGAATGTCTATAAAAAATTTGAGCAATTATTATTTTGGGTTAACAGAATAGTCAGAAAATAGTCAGCAATGATGTTACATGATAAATCAAGTATTGTTTGAAAGCAGTTCTATGAAATCATCTATACTAGCTCTATCATAATAATTACTGGAACACAAAAATGACTAACTCAAAAACAGGTTCACATTTTATCGATCGTACCTATTAAGTTTATTCCATATGACAATTCTGCATGAAGACCAGTAAAAAACACGTCTGTTTTATTTGACGATACCACGAGGGGAAAAAAAAAACTGTACCGTCTTTCAAGGCTATGGTCTGTATTCCAGTTTTGTACTCTCAAAACCCAGGTCAATACTTGATTTCTTTCCATCTACCAATGGGGTTATTTTATCTGAGCGCGAAAACTAAAAATAGGCATGATTTAACTATGCACCTGCTCTTAAATACTGCGTAACAACCCGGAAATAAACCATGCTTCGAACACGTGCAACTAAAATAAAGAAAAATAGAAACATGGCTGTCGTTTAGAAAAAATTAATTTAATTTAAAATAAATTAAAAGAAGAAAAATTAAAATATCTACTTTAAAATATGATTTTAAATATTAATAAGGAAGGAAAAATCAATGTCATTACAACATGTTCAAAACTTTTTTTTTAAATGATTTTTGTAATTTCTACCCTTGAAGCAGGTTCTACATGTTGAGGTACACTATCTACAATGTTTCTTCGTCTTCTGTGAATCTGTCCTGAGAAAAGTATCAACTGGACATCTTCCATTTTCCTTCAGTCCTGAGCGTCTTCTTTAATACTTTTGCAGCTTCTTCCTTCCCTGATATCTGTTAGCATTCCAAACTTTCTTCTTCCTCTTTTTCCCCTCTATCTTCACCTCCATAATCCTCTTCCTTACACGATCCCTACGCTGTGTGTGACCCAACCAAGACGTTTTTCTCTTCGTTATCATCCTTATCGTGGTCCTTTTCTCTCCTACCTTCCTCAACATTTCCTCATTCCTCACCTTGTCCATCCATTTCATCTTCTCCACAACCACATTTCGAAACCCTCCCTCTTTCTGATTGTCCACTTCTCAGATCCATACGTCATCACACTCCACACGAAATATTTTGTAAACCTCTTTCTTAACTCAATGGGGATTCTTCCCTGCTGTCGGTAATCCCCTCACCCTTTCATATGCACCCTTCCCCCACAGATATCCTGGTTTTAACTTCCTCTGTGCAGTATCCATTCCAAGACATATGTGTTTAGCCTACATTTATCTATAAAAGATGGAAGTTAACTTAGATAAGTATTTCTCCGTGCACTTGAAATTTACATGTTTGTATTAAATTTAATGTGGTTGAAAAAAATGCCACCTGAGCACGGGTTCTATTTTTCAATTATATTCATAACTCCCCTTCCCCCTGCCTACCTCCCACCCTCGCTGAAGTTGATACTGAAACAACACTATTTTTTTTTAGTAGCACAATTAATTTTAAGAAATTATATTTAGTTTTTAAACACAATCTTAATACAAGTTTTTTTTAAACGATAAAAATTTCTCATTTAAAAAACTAATGGTGTGCTTTGATAACGTAATCAGTACCGTAAGTTGAAATTTTTTTTTTAAATCGCTGTCCTACAAGCTTAACCCTGTTCACTTTTGTATTCGCAGCCAAAACTCTAGATTTGCCCAATTTGATTAATTTTTTATCACTAAAGAAGAGTCAAACTCGTAAAGCTATTATTTTAATGAATTCACCTTTATTTAAGTAATATAATTTTATGTTCAATGTACTTAAAAATAATTAAAAATACAATATTCTAAAATTTTTTTTGTATCGAATAAATTAATGTTTATTGATTTTAACTGCTGTTATTTATTACATCATGTTTTAGTATTAATTTACTAATTTAAAATATTGTTTGGCCATAAATGTTTTTTTAAGTAATTATTCTTTTTAGTATGGATTAATGTGGATTTCTCAGTACTGGCCTATCATAGTTATCGTGACTATTTGCGAGCACTATAAAAAAGAGGGAAATTTAAATTATTATTACTATTATTATTATTATTATTATTATTATTATTATATATTATTATTATTATTATTATTATTATTATTATTATTATTATTATTATTATTATTAGCACCGCATCTTACTACCCGTTCGGGTTATACGCACTTACGCTAATGTGTAATGGTAAGGTGATTGTGAGATGAAATGGAGGACCTACAGTTTAACGTGGGATCCGAACCACGGTGGAAGCCTGGCATTCCACAAATTAACAAGGTGTGATTAATACACGTCTTGACAGAGGTGAAGGAAAGGTTTTGGCAATCAGATAAATCTGTGCCGGGACCGAGGATTAAGCCCCGGACCCCCAGCACAGAAGTCTGACACCTTACCCCTAGACCACCAGGTCACCCTTTTAAATTAAAGTTAAGGTGAACTAATTATTATAACTAACCTTTCCGTGGAAGAGAAACAGAGAAATCTACTTTGCCCTAAAATGCTTCATCGTCTAAATATTTCTACTACTGACATTTTACACGACTCTGAGAATGTTACTTAGAAACTATACAAGACAAATTCAAAAAAACTGCATGAGTCATTTACTATCATTATTTAATAAACAAGATGGTACTTAGTACTTAGGTACTTACTTTAATTAGCCCGCGTACAATTAGACCTTTGTTTTTTGATTAAATATTACGTTGTGAAATAAGTGAAGTGGCAAGAGGTATTTTTAGGCACGATTTATTTGATCTTTTTTTTTATTGTGTGGACATTTTTGTGATTTGCTTGTTTGGTTGTAATCCTGCCTATCCATTGTTTCGTGACTATTTTCTTAATAGATTACGTTTGTTTGGCTAGGTAGGATAGAATTATATTCTCTGTAGTAGCCTTGAAGGTTAATCTACGCTATTCAGGTGTTAGGGTAGGTCCAATCATTGGCTCAGGATATTTATTTATGTGCCAACATTTGGTTTAATATTTAGCAATTAATATTTAGCACCGCGTCTTACTACCAGTTCGGGTTATACGCCTAAGTACTAATTACGCTAATGGATTAGAAATTGGGAAGGTTGAATTTAGAGGAAGTGAACCCGCACTTGCGTGGAAGGAGAGTGGAAAACCATTTAGGAAAAACCACCCCCAGTTCACCCGACCGAGATTCGAACCTCGATCTCCCCGTCCTCGGCGGTAGAGCTCAACACAGACTGGCGCGTTAGCCAACTACGCCACCGAGGCGGGTCAACATTTGGTGTTTTGACATATATAAAGATTAAATTCACATCGGTAGGCGCGCGGATTAAATGCCAGGCTCGTTTAATTTGGTTTGCTGGCGATGGTAAGCTCGGGGATTTAAGCCACGGTTGGATATACCGAGGGTGCGTTTTTTTTTCACCCTATACGGTTCCCCTCTCTCCTTTCTCGCAAATGTGGATATATTTCCTATAGATTATATTTTCATCGTTTCTACTCAATTAACATAATTAGAATGCGTACAAACCGGACAGGTGGACGGAAAAATGGAGTATTATTAGCACCGCGTCTTACTACCCGTTCGGGTTATACGCACTTACGCTAATGTGTAATGGTAGGGTGATTGTGAGACGAAATGGAGGACCTAGAGTTTAACGTGGAATCCGAACCACGGTGGAGGCCTGGCATTCCTCACATTCACAAGTTGTGATTAATACACGTCTTGTCAGAGGTGAAGGAAGGGTTTGGCATTCAGATAAATCTGTGCCGGGACCGAGGATTGAACCCCGGACCCTCAGCACAGAAGTCTGACACCTTACCCCTAGACCACCAGGTCACCGGAAAAATGGAGTAGATAGCATTGATGGTAAGGGATTATATTAGACTTATGTTGAGTATGTGCTAGTTTTATTTTAATATTATATGTATATGTTAAGAGTAAATAGCCAGAGCTATATTAATGGTAAGGGATTACATTAGATTTATGTTGAGTATGTGCTAGTTTTATTTTAATATTATATGTATATATTAAGAGTAAATAGCCAGAGCTATATTAATGGTAATTACTTCAGTTGGATATCATATTCTGAAAATTGAGAAACGACACCTGGACATGGGAATCGAATCCGGGACCTTTGGCTTAGTACGCCAATGCTCTAACCACTGAGCTATCCAGGATTCGTCCCATGCCCAGGGTCATTCTTCACTCATATTTTAAGTCCATCATAGAATCTGCCTTAAAATATGAGTGAAGAATGACCCTGGGCACGGGACGATTCCTGGATAGCTCAGTGGTTACAGCATTCACGTACTAAGCCAAAGGTACCGGGTTCGATTCCCGTGTCCAGGTGTCATTTTTCAATTTTCAGAATATGTATATGTGCTAATAACGCTAATGGGCTAGGGATGAAGAAGGCTAGAATTAAAGGACGTGTACCCACATTTGCGTAGAGAGAGAGGGTGGGAAACTATTTAGGTAAAACCTCACGCAGTACTCCGACCCGCCCATAATATACAGTCTAGTCCACTGCGAGAGTGACGCCTTAGACCACGTGGCCACCGAAGCAGGAATTTCTTTATTGACTGAGCAGAGCGAGGTCCTGTTTTAACTAAAACGTTTGACATTTCATCTGTCTGGCTGTCTGTCCCACGATTTCTGGCAAATGAGTAGATACATTTTTAAGGAAATCTGGCAGGAGCACTTTCTGAACCTAGATCAAGCGACGTATATAAACGTGTTTTTTTATCCTCGCGCATATTGCGAGACTGACGTCGCACCCCAAAAACAATGGTTACTCTCTATGAATATGACGTACTATTGATTGTAATATTAATTTATTTTCTGTCTAGCTTTTTCACCAAGGAAAAATATCAACTTCAAATCCAAGGAGAAAACTGTAAGAGATATTTCAACTAGAAACCCAAAGAGAATTCTTAAGACTGTGGTAACGATAAGAACATAAGGCTATTCGCACATTGCAACCGACTACGTACGACTAGAGGTCGCGCGTAGTCGCACGAAGTCACCCGAGCAATCCCGAAGTGAGACAAAGGATGGGAGTCCTGACATTGAAACCGACTACGTACGACTAGAGGTCGCGCGTAGTCGCACGAAGTCGCCCGAGCAATCCCGAAGTGAGACAAAGGATGTGAGTCCTCACATTGGAGGCGACTCAGTCGTCCGACTACGCTCGTAATGTTTCGACCTGCGACCGGATCCCAACAAGTTGGGATCTTTCATTGAAGTCGTACGACCTGACCAGTCATTTCGCCTGTGTTTTGGTTTTAAAATTTTCCAAAATGGGGACCGAAAAACTGCTAAGTCTCTTTTTCAAGAGGAAGTGCCTTTGGGATCAAAAAAGATCGACCACTACCATTCGAGAGACTTCCAGAGAGATGTGTGGTATATTTGTTTGACCCTTTCATTCCTCCTTCAACGCCTTCTTCATTGCCAGATCAACAAATCACTTTCAAGGAGGGACAATTTGAGAGTTCATTTTTCACTTTTCACTCTATTTAGAAAAAAAACTCAAAATAATGCACCACTAAACGACAACTAGGGGGTACAAGGATAGATCGGATCTGAGGAAGTCGGTCTCAATGTGCGGAATACAGTAGTACGACCAAGGAGCGCGTGGTCGGGCGTTCGTCGTAGTTGTACTTAGTCGGTTCCAATGTACGAGTAGCCTAAAGGGAGCCAAGTCTACTGTTCACCAAACAAACACTGCGCTAAGGGTCAAGAGTCCGATTACCTCCATGGCCAAACAATTTACTATAGATGAAATTAAGGTTTCCCTACCATCGTGTTGCGTTTTCATCGCACTAAATCTTTGAAATGTGGTGATGGAAAAAGACTTGAGAAGATCAAGTGGACTGACAGGGTAACGAATTAAGAAGTGGGTGAAGAAGAGAACCATTTTGGATGTGATTCTTCGGTACAAAGCAAACTGGATCGGACACATCCTTAGGAGGAACTTTATTCTGCACGACGTCATAGGAGGAAAGGTTGAGGAAAAGAGGAGATTAGGAAGGAGAAGGATTCAGATATTGGATGACTTTAAGGAAAGAAAATTCTGGAAGCTGAAGGATGAGGCAGAGGGACAGGGTGCATTGGCGGTATAAGTTCACTGACAAAAGGAATGGACCTGCCTCAAGACATAACACATAATAATAAGAGCGATCTGCACTGATTTGCTCGAATAGGGGATGAAACTGGCTCTCTTAGCAATAGAGCGCCGCCGCGTTCAGTCTGGGAGGATTCTATTCTTATAACTAGGTTCCTAAACTCGTCACTTAATATAGTGAAAATATTATTTATGTGCAATCCAAAATCTGTATTTTGGAATATTTGAGTATAAGGAAAAATATTATTTAATCTGGATTTGGTCTTTACTTCACATTATCACCGTTTGACAAATAAAGCATTATCAATATTATTGGAAATCTCAATTCATTAGCAGGTATATTTGTATTAATACTTTATTAATTATTTAATTTAGGCTGTAGGTACTATAAAGATAGATAACTAGAAATACACGTCCATTAACATGAAGATAGAATGAGAAATATTTTCATTTTTTATTTATTAGTTGAGGTACTTAACGTGTTCTTTCTGAACCGATTGAATATATCAGCAACAAGAGAATTTTCTATGAGTGAGAGCGAAAAGGCCTACCAATTTTTCCGGGAAAGATATTTTTCACATACCTTCCCAGGGTTCTTTTACATGCCACAATCGATATAGAACAAACGGCTTTACTTTCCCTCCGAAGGAAGTTGTGCTAGGCATTTTTATCGCTCAATAAAAGTCAACTGACCTCAGCTGGGTTTGAACCCACGTGCATCGTGCCCTGAAGTGAGAAATTTACCCCAAGACCACTGAGCTGGTGACCTGGTGGTCTAGGGGTAAGGTGTCGGACTTCTGTGCTGAGAGTGCGGGGTTCAATCCTCAGTCCCGGCACAGATTTATCTGATTGCTAACCCCTTCCTTCACCTCTGACAAGACGTGTATTAATCACAACTTGTGAATGTGAGGAATGCCAGGCCTCCACCGTGGTTCGGATCCCACGTTAAACTGTAGGTCCTCCATTTCATCTCACAATCACCCTACCATTACACATTAGCGTAAGTGCGTGTAACCCGAACGGGTAGTAAGACGCGGTGCTAATAATAATAATACCACCGAGCTCAACAATGGGAAACATTACATGTAGATAACCACCTCCAGTGAATCAGGCTGAGATGTGCCATTTGTTCTTACGTAACTTGTGTGGTGTGTGTGTGTGTGTGTGTGTGTGCGTGTGTGTGTGTGCGTGTGTGTGTGTGCGCACCATCCTTGCTTCGGGCGACTCCAATCAATGATGTTTACTACCGTCTCTCGCTGTCCCAGGGGGCCACTGTGAACCATACGCTGTTGCGTTCGAACTGGGACGATATCTTTATTATTATTATTATACTATTATATTATTATTATTATTATTATATTATTATCACCACGTCTTACTAACCGTTCGGGTTATACGTACTTACTCTAATGTGTAATGGTAGGGTGATTGTGAGATGAAATGGAGGACCTACAGTTTAACGTGGAATCCGAACCACGGTGGAGGCCTGGCATTCCACACATTCACAACTTGTGATTAATACAGTCTTGTTAGAGGTGGAGGAAGGGTTGTTTGGCAATCAGATAAATCTGTGCGCCGGGACCGAGGATTTGAACCCCGGACCTCCCCCCAGCACAGAACTCCGACACCTGACCCCCTAGACCGCCAGGTCACGCTGGGACGATATCGATCCGGCCTGTACCAATGGCACAGATACGCGCTACTTGTACCAGTAACATACCTAGAGACGAGTCACTTTGAGGGGGGCGGGGAAGAGGATAACATTCTATTGACGCTATTATCGCTGTGCTTTTGTTTTAATTTTAGGTTAACTTATAATGTGTGTAATGGTGCACCTTTAGAATATAGAGTCATGTAAGACCGGCCTCAAAATTTACCTTATACATTTGACACGATTTCAGTGTGCTATATACCTATATATACAGATATATTACACAGCGTCTTACTACCCGTTCGGATTATACATTCATGTACTAACTACGCTAATGGTTTTAGAGGTTAGGGAGACTATATTTATAGGAAGTGCGACCACATTTGCTTGGAGGGAGAGTAAAAAATAATCTAGGAAAAACGACCATCAGTACACCCGACCGAGATTCGAACCTCGATCTCGATCTGAAATTATATTGGGTGTAGTTTACGATGACGTCAATTCCTCCCGATTATAAACACTAGTCTAACTCTTATTATTTTGTATTTTATGGCCCACCAGGTTATTGGCGGCTTTTAATAACTTAATTCTAGTACAAACACAACAATAAGCCACCAGACCATTTATTTATCACTTAGAAACATGTCACGAACCATGGTGTCGAACGCACCAACGTAAAAAAAATAATTATTATTAGCACCACGTCTTACTACCCGTTCGGGTTATACGCACGTACACTATTGTGCAATGGTAGGGTGATTGTGAGATGAAATGGAGGACCTACAGTTTAACGTGGAATCCGAACCACGGTGGAGGCCTGGCATTCTTCACATTCACAAGTTGTGATTAATACACATCTTGTCAGAGGTGAAGGAAAGGTTCGACAATCAGATCTGTGCTGGGACCGAGGAGTAAAAAAAAAACCTAGGGTTTAGTAACCAACCAACTCATTCTCACTATGGTAAATCTCCACCCTCACCTTAAATCGAACCGAGACAGTTTGCTCCACTGATTGACCCAAAGTGTCTCACTCTACTGTTATTCCCTGGTGGCCGTAGATAATACACATACAAGGCAGACCCATTAAGGTGGTTTGGAGATATACAAAAAAATGAGATGTTATCTAGATGAGGGACCTTTGGACTGTCTTCAAAATTCTACTATCACTATCGATGGTTCGTGATGAGACCCAGGGTCAATCAACTTTTATCATCCCCACCTTTCCCCCCATAATCCCAAACACCCTCGAGGATTGAAGGATACAGAGACGGACATTCGAGCGCTGTTAGAAAATATCCCACCATTTGGAATCATTTATAATAAACATTGAGAGTAGTCTACAGATATATATTAATACTGCGGGTCTGGACTGCATCTATCGTAGCCCAGTAGTGGAAAGATTAAACAGTACTAATAAAACATTGTCCAGGGGACGCCCGAATGTACTAATAGTGCATTCTTTCCGTGGAGGTACTTTCCATGTCCTGATGAGAAGAGGTAATGGTGATAGTTAATATGAGGGTAATGGTGAGTATGAGGGTGGTGGTGAGTATTAGGGTGATAGTGTGTATAATGGTGATAGTGAGTATGATGGTGATAATGAGTGTGAGGGTGTGGAACCAGTGGAAACACTTAAACCTATCTTGAACCTAATCAACCCAACCCTGGTGACCTATGGGATGGTTAACTGGGGGGGGTGAGACGGGCTCTTAAGACACGGAAACATAGCACTACAGCTCTAACATGAAACATTTTGAGTGTTGCCCTATTAAAACAGTTTTATAGAGGAGTACTCACAGTTGTACTGCCGGTGGTATCAGCAGTATCCCCAAGGGACGGGCTGAGCCAGCCCCGGGCAGCAAGGCCCGTCAAGGCCCTTGATAAGGCCAGAGCTTCACTCACTCTACTGACGGTTATACACATCGTCGACAAGTCCGCTTCTGCGCCATTCGACCAAAAGCCGGTCACCATGGCAACCTGGCTTCCCAATAAAGGGCGTGTTTTCTGTTGTTGAAGAGGCCATTCCTTACCTCAGTCGATAGCGCAACTAGCTTCTGAATTATGGGTACTGGGTTCGATTTACAACATGCTCTAATATTTTATAATTGATTCAATTAGGCAGTGGCGTGTCATGTAGGGTCATCAGTTAAGTAGAAACTCTGATTTTGGTTAGAAGAACAATTTAGAAAATTCAAACATATTTCTATGCAGCCATTATTGATAACATTTTATTATAAAGTTTGTGTTATATTATCGATATTAATAATATATATCAAAAGTGAAAGCTGTAGATAAAATTACTTGATAAATGAATATATCGATACGTAAGTGCGGAAATGAACTTCCGAGTTTCTAATGCTCCTTGCTTACGTCATCCAGCACACATAAGTTATATTTTAAAACTAAAACAGCCAAACACATATATTTCTTAAATAAGTAGAGTAGTTAATAACGTTAATTGGATAATGGTGTGGATTTTAAAGGTTTATTTATTATTTAAAAGTTTCCAAGTGTGACTTAATTTTTAGCAACTTAGTTTGTCCTCCATATATAACTTTGTGTAAGTAATACGTTGGCTGGCGTACTGAGTGACGTCATACGCTCAGCCAATCAGATGTATTTCTCCAACTCGTGGCCCGCGGGCCCATATGTGGTCCGCGCTCACTGAAATCGTGACCCTCACAGTATCCTCGAGGTAAATTAAAGGGAATCCCTCAGTCGAGATGTGAAAAGAATTCAAATTTAAATAATAAAAAGGTAATGATTGCATTTTATCATGCATTTATTTGATTAATAAAATATGTATAAATGCATATCTAGAAAGCTAAGTTGTTTTGTGAAAGTGTGTGGAGTGTGCATATTTCATAAAACATGTTTGGGAGATTAATCCTAAACTTTTTTCGGAAGGGGAGAAAAATTGGTAGATTCTACCCCAAAAAAATGTATATAATTAATGAAAGTAATTAGTTATTAAGTTGTTGACCTCGGTAGTCTTGAGGTAAAGTACTCACCTTAAGACTCGATATTCATGGGTTCAGACCCAACCGGGGTCAATGGGTTTTCCTTAAGCGATCAAAATCCGTAGCACAACTTCCTTTGGAGGGGAAGTAAAGCCGTCGGTCTCCATGTCGATTGTGGAATGTAAAATAACCCTGGAGGGTACCTATGTGAAAAATACCTTTCCCCGGAATATTGGTAGGCCATTTTGTTCTCGCTCGTAGAAAGTCTTGTGTGTTGATTTAATCAAACGGGTCAGAAAGTGCGCGTTAAATACCTCAAATATCAAACACGTTTATTAAGGTTTTTTTTTAAACCTTATTAAGTTGTTGGGATTGCTAAATATATCTTCAACCCGCGGTGCAAACTGGTGGTCAAATTTGGCTCTTGGGATGAAGAAAGTTGTTCCACCCTGCCTTATATTCTCTTTACCATGGTTTAAACTGTTCCTATAATATGTTATCTATTATTATTATTATTATTATTATTATTATTATTACTATTATTATTATTATTATTATTATTATTATTATTATTATTATTATTATTATTATTAGCACCTTGTCTTACTACCCTTTTCGGGTTATACGCACTTACGCTAATGTGTAATGGTAGGGTGATTGTGAGATGAAATGGAGGACCTACAGTTCAACGTGGGATCCGAACCATGGTGGAGGCCTGGCATTCCACACATTCACAAGTTGTGATTAATACACGTCTTCTCAGAGGTGAAGGAAGGGTTCGGACAATCAGATAAATCTGTGCCGGGGCTGAGTATTGAGCCCAGGAACCCCCAGCACAGAAGTCTGACACCTTACTCCTAGACCACCAGGTCACCTAATATGTTATCACTAGAAATCGAATTCTTAGGCACCAAACATGTTTAAAATAGGCAGGCAAACAGGCATCAAAAATATGGAATTTAGGCACTAAAATAGGCTATTAAGTAAAATAAAAAGCACACAGTAGGAAACGTAAAATTGATTTTACTACCTACTATTTTATTACCTACAGCCAATTCAGATTGCTGGGTCTTTATTATCACCAAGTTCCACTACTTGTTCGGGTTATATGCATATGTTGTGCTAGTTATGCTAATATTTTAGAGGCTATGAAGGTGGAATTTAGAGGATGTGTATCTGCATTCGTGTGGAGGGAGAGCGAAAAAAACACTTAGTAAAAAACATCCTAAGTACACCGGACAGAGATTCGAATCTCTATCTCTCTTCATCAGCAGTCCAGTCTACTGCGGGAGTGACGCCTTAGCCCATTCGATCACATGCTGTTAATCAGTAAATAATTTTCTAGATTTTCAGCATTAAAATGGTTTTTTATTTTCAGATATAATGTTATGTTTTACGATCAAGGAAAATAAAAGGCAAATAGGTAAAATCCGGTCTCTACTTATATTGTAAACCAAATGATTCAGTCAGATATATACCCAGATGCCCTAAAAATAGCCCAAATAATTCCCATTTACATAATAATCATGATAAAGTAGAATGGTTAATAATTACCGCCCAATTTCATTACTATGTTTCCTTAGTGAAAATATTTGAGCGGGTCATAAAAAAAAGCAATCGAATTAACTTGAAACCAAATCCCTGCTGTTTGGACATCAATACGAATTACGCCCCTCCTTGAAAAACCAATGCAGTCATATCGTTAATTAGTGAAATACATACATCAATTGAGAAAGGTTAATACGCTGCATCTATACTTGACATCGTAAATCATGAAAAACATTTTATGAGGATAAGAGAATTAACACACAAGGTCAGTTTTTTTATTTAAGTTACATGACTTCTACTATCCTCTTGCTAGGCCTGTCATAGCTTCATATGCTTTATGATCTAACTTTAAGACTAAGACAGTCACAGCATCCAGTCCCCGGTCGTTAATTTATCACTATGAAAGGGTAAACCCATATTTCATCAATTGATAAATTTTCGGCCATGCTGAGAATCGAAACCGGGACTCTTAGCTCAGTAGACAGACATGCTATTGACCGAGCTAAGGTGTCAGTTTTTTTTATCTCCGATGGTAAATGTTTAGAATAAAACTGGAGACAATTCCTTCCAACGAAGCGAATCTTTTCCAAATCAGTCGATTCGACCTTTAAACCAATATACTCAATGAGTGTAAAGTAGAACCTCGTCAAACCGAACTGATTGGGACCGAGGCTTGTTCGAATAAGCTAACATGTGGATTACCGGGATAGTATGGAAGGATCAGTGGGGAAACAGAGTATTTTCACCAATTTTAAATTACAGTTGAAAGAGTTTTTTAAATTTACATTCATTAACAGTAAAACACAGTGAGTTGACTACAACATGTGAATATTTAGCATTTATTATCCCTAGTTTCTCACAATTTCTTAACTTTTGAGTTTGTTATCAATAAAACATGTTTCATGTGTCTTAATTTATTGTATTTTCCCCGGGTTTTCCTCAAATTAAAACTAGCCATTGTCTACGTCCCTTTGAATGGCAATCGTCATGCTTTATCATAAATAGCTGTCCCACACGTTTAATCAAGGTCAGTAAATGCCAACGCTAAGAATATATGTTTAGTTTAATAAAGTATGCTCTATAAGGAAAACCTCTTTTCGCTTTGTGAGATAATTGTATTATATTTGGCAGAAGTTACAGGAAAGATGGATAGAAACATATAAAAGGGACAAACACAATATGACTTTTACAATGAAAATAAAAACACAGTTCACCATTTACTTTTCTGCCAATGTACAAAATCGACGAAAATCGACTGTTACCGCTCATTCCCCCGACCTAGGTTTCATTCTATCGGAACTCATCAGGAGTGAGTGTCCAACGTCTACCCCAAATTCCTTGAAGAAGAAACTAAAATACACAAGTGGAGAAACCTTTTTCTCCAATGGCAGACATGTAAAGTGTGAACTGTATTCTTTTTATTGTAAAAGCCATAACCTTGAGAGTTCTTTAGAACAGTGGTTTTCAAACTGTAGTCCAACGAACCACTGGTGGTTCGTGATGGTGTACCAGGTGGTCCGAGCAAGGGACCACTGGAAAATGACACATTAATTCTATTCAAAACGTTCTAAAATATTCTAATTGCCACGATGCCGCCTCACCTTTCCCTTATTCCCTAGTCCCCTTGTTTTCTAAGACGACTCCAGCATGACTAGATCAAGAAATAGACAGAAGAGTGTTGCAATACTTGAGAAGCTTAGAGCCAGAAAGAATTAAAATCTCATTTTAGTTTGAGTTTTGAGCTTATCAAATTTATTTTTATGTGAATCTTAAGGGACAGATAAAATGATATCATTATAACTTCAATCACAATACCTGACAATCTGTAAACACTTGACCGACAAGCCCCGTGTTAAGCAATAGCTCCCACTATAATTTCTGCTAGCTATCACTATAGACAATGATTTGCTTGTTCCCACCTGTGGTCTGATAGATTATGTAGATAAGAATGCAACAACCCGCCTTCGGTGGCTGCATGGTCCAACGCTATATTCTCGCAGTAGACTAGACTGCAGATGACGGGGGAGATTGAGGTTTTAATCTCGGTCGGGCTTACTGAGGGTGGTTTTTCCAAAATAGTTTATCCCACTATTCCTCCATTCAAATGCGCGTACACATTATTTAAATATAACCTTCTTAATTTTTTTTTTGTCGTTTGGTATTATTTGCTGGAGGGACTATAACAGCTAGATTCTGTCGCCTTGTGTGTAGACTTTTAGCCGTTCTGATGGCTCAGATTGTGGCCTAGGGTACACCGTAGGAGGTTGTCTACAGTTTATACGTCATACCCGTAATGAGATCATGTGATATAAGTGATTATGATGTTGTGAGACTTAACTTAACTTAAGCCTAGTTATCTTAACCCTGGTGACCGTTGGGATAATCCCTATAAAGGGAATACTATCCTAGGTATCGGCCGGGAATCAAACCTGGGACCACTAGGCTCGTAATCAGGTGCACTAACCACTACACCACAGGGCTGGTTTCATAACCCCTGAAACTACTCACCTAATTAGTAAACAACTGTATAACCAGAGCCCTGCGTTTGTGGAGATCGCGATAATTCACGAATGTTAGATATGGCATTTTTTCTTTCAGATGTTCACATTTCAGGTTACCCTGATTGCAAATATATGCTCATAATTGTCGCGATGATTAGCGAAATCGGCGTTTTAGCGCGATATTCGCGATTTTAAACGATGTCCGCGATTTTCGGCATTCGCGCTAATATTTTGGGATATTGAAAAATAAATATTTTAAGTTTGAAAATTGCATCGAAAGTTTAAAAATTGAGAATGTGTTGCTAGGGCTGAAGACAGACAGTATGTTCAGTGACTTCGCAACAAAGTGTTTGGAAGCGTTGTGGCTGCCGATTTCAAATGCAGATTCAGAACGATATTTTTCTAGGTATAGTTTAGTAGTAACAGACCGCAGAACCACAATGAAAGTGGATAACATTGTTACCAGCTGCATGTTGCAGTTTGGTGATGTTGAGTAATAATTTTTATTTTTCTAGCCTAAATTGAAATTTAAAAATATAGTCACAATTTTTGTGAAGTAACAAGATGATTTTTGTGTAATATTTTATCTTTGTGACTTGTACATACTTTTCCCGGACCAGCTGCCGCTAAATCTTACTTTTTTAATAAGTTGATAGCACATTTTTTGCGGACTAGTGTTTTTTACCGTTTTGTCCAAACAAAATGTAATTTTTGGTTTTCAATATGTTTAGTTTACCTGTTTCAAACATTGTCCTGGAAGTCTAGTTTTAACCCAACAAAGTCACCTTAATCACGAAAGTTTGATAAAAATCACTTGTTTAACGCTTTTGTCTTAATTCGATAATTTCGTCGTAAAAATAGGATTTTTTTAATTCACCGCTTATTCACCGCTTTTGGGAAACTTAAAAACGAAATTGGGCTTTTTTATTCACCATAAAAGCAGGGCTCTGTGTATAACCCAAACGGGTGAGCACAGAAAGTCGAAAGAGAAACAGTTTTGTAAGGACAACACACCTATTTAAATGGAAGTTCTAAAATTTCTGTTTGGACTTTAAATGTCCAGGTTTTTTAATTTGTTGAAACCGTAATTAAACTCTACTTTGTAAAAATTATTATTTACAGGATGTAAATACATCTAATTATATGTATCTTAAGTTAACAGGATTAGGAGTAATTGCTTCATCCTGCATGGGAGATGACGGGAACTGTTGGAGAGTAATCACACAACAATGCACTCGGTTGGAACCGAGCTACGGTTTAGTTGGTTCGATGTCGAGAGTTTTAACCAATAACTATTTATTATTTTATTTAGCACCACGTCTTACTAACCGTTCGGGCTATACGCGTATGTACTAATTATTCTAATGGATTAGGAATTGTGAGGGTTATATTTAGAGGAAGTGAACCCGCGTTTGTGTGTAGGAAGCGTGAAAAACCACCCCCAGTTCACCCGACCGAGATTCTCGAGCCTCGATCTCCCCTTCCTCGGCAGTCTAGCTCTACACGTAGCTAGCGCGTTAGCCAACTACTCTACCGAGGCGGGTAACCAATACCTATAATTTGTGGTTAAATTACAATTAATAGAACATATCATGTCTGTCCGTGACAGAAAATTTGGAGACATATATTATCAGTATGGTGGAAATTAGAACGTGGTGAGGGTTGTTTCAGTTTATATTTTGTTTATAACTGAGGGAATAAATCAGCATTCTCGTGGAGAAAATATTAATAAAAACAAGTATAGCATACCCAGCCCAGATTCAAAGACTTGGCCCTCCAAACGCTATAGATTAGTAGTTATATGGTACAACTGCTGTCTAATATGGATATAAATAATTTAGTAAAACTAGTGAAAAATCAAATCTAAGTTGTTGTTTTTCTGAAACTTAAATTAAACTTAAATAAGTAAAGTTACTTTTCCTGAACCCAATTAGACATTTCCACATGAAAGGACGCCGTGTTTTGAGGAGGTGTGATTGATAGATTCACATGGTATTCAATACAGTTGGGCGTAGCTTCGCAAACAATGAGCTAATAGAATTTAACAATAGCTCGATATGGTATTCTCCGAACAACAGCTACTTGATTAGTTTCGGAGTTCAAGTGTTTTGAGTTTTATCAGAAACGATGCCCTGAAATTGTGTATATATAAAGACCACGGGATAAGATAATTTCAGTTCTACAATGGCACGGATAATAGCAGCAGTTTTTCTGGTGACAGTTGTCCAAGGAATCTTGGCTAGCAACTACTCCTTCCCTGAGGACTTCTTGTTCGGAGCAGCCACTGCAGCTTACCAGGTGGAGGGAGCCTGGAATGAGAGTGGTAAGATATTCCAACCGACACCAGGTCATTCTTGTAAGGGTCAGAAACTGGAAACTTATCAGGTGGGAGTAATGAAAGTGGTAAGATATTTCAACCGACACCAGGTCATTCTTGTAAGGGTCAGAAACTGGAAACTTATCAGGTGGGAGTAATGAAAGTGGTAGGATATGTCAACCGACACCTGGTCATTCTTGTAAGGGACAGAAACTGGAAACTTATCAGGTGGGAGTAATGAAAGTGGTAAGATATTTCAACCGACACCTGGTCATTCTTGTAAGGGACAGAAACTGGAAACTTATCAGGTGGGAGTAATGAAAGTGGTAAGATATTTCAACCGACACCTGGTCATTCTTGTAAGGGACAGAAACTGGAAACTTATCAGG
This sequence comes from Timema podura, assembly GCA_033556935.1. Lineage (NCBI taxonomy): Eukaryota > Metazoa > Arthropoda > Insecta > Phasmatodea > Timematidae > Timema > Timema podura. Next base: position 10,384,581 of record JAVRXN010000005.1, read on the forward strand.
TGGGAGTAATGAAAGTGGTAAGATATTTCAACCGACACCTGGTCATTCTTGTAAGGGACAGAAACTGGAAACTTATCAGGTGGGAGTAATGAAAGTGGTAGGATATGTCAACCGACACCTGGTCATTCTTGTAAGGGACAGAAACTGGAAACTTATCAGGTGGGAGTAATGAAAGTGGTAGGATATGTCAACCGACACCTGGTCATTCTTGTAAGGGACAGAAACTGGAAACTTATCAGGTGGGAGTAATGAAAGTGGTAGGATATGTCAACCGACACCTGGTCATTCTTGTAAGGGACAGAAACTGGAAACTTATCAGGTGGGAGTAATGAAAGTGGTAGGATATGTCAACCGACACCTGGTCATTCTTGTAAGGGACAGAAACTGGAAACTTATCATGTGGAAGTAATGAAAGTGGTGATACATTTCAACACACATCGGTTATTTATGCAACGGATAAAATCATATATTAGCCAGTCATAATGGATGTATTATAATTATGATCTATCAGGTCAATAGGTATGGTATGTGCTCATTTCCATTTCGTGATGTTTGGTTTTAATTTAGGTAAAGGTGAGAGCATTTGGGACCGTTTTGCGCACCAGCACCCGGAATGGATGCCTAGTGGAAATGGCGACGTGGCGGATGATTCTTACCACAAGTACAAGGAAGATGTCCAAGCTTTGGTCAACATTAGTGTACGTGAGAGCCCCTTATTATGTTAATTATTTAGATTTCCACTGACATGTCAAATGCCCCGAACACGCGACTAAATACTTAGTACTGTTGGCGTGGCGTTCCAATGATATACTATTGAACAATGTGGAATCATCTAAAGCTCCAAATTATTACTTGGATCCAAGTTTGCATGTGCGTACCCCATATGGAAAAATTATATCTGGCCAGAACTGATCCAAATCTGGACTATTTATACCCAGATATGAGCCAGATATACCCAGAACTGGGGTAGATCTGGGCCAGATCTGGCATTTATCCACATGGGGTGTGAGATAATATAATATATCCAAAAAGTATGGTACATACATATATTAAATTAAAAATCACTTTTCTTTCCGTTTGTTTTATATTTATTTCTTATGAAATAGTATGAAAATAATATTTGTTGGGATTTAGTTTATTTTAGACGCTATATTTGTTTTTTACAACTTGCGGGGGGGAAAAAAACACTCGTGCCATTTTGACGGTGTTTCTTTTGATCCAATTAGCCATTACCCTCACATGTTCATAATTACTTGGATTTAAATGAATACTGGAGAGAGTGAATGTGAGTGTACTGTGGGTCCTACGGCCAGTTCTATATTCAGGCTTTGTGGAACTGACCCTTAATCTTGAACAATGGTATGAAGTTACCCCAGAGGTCCTAGTTAATAACCTGGTTTTTATTTGGATTTGGATGTTACTGTTAATTTGATAAATTAGGTTAATATAATTAATCACCGGATGGTATGTATAGTAACCGACAGTTTTGGTGAATGTGATTAAATTTTTCATGTTGTAGTCGAATTATTCACATTAACATGTTATTATGTATAATAACCAGCACCATCTGGTTAAAAAGATAGATCTCACGTTTGTGCAAGTTTAACCTGTTTGAATCATACGTGTCTTCTGTTGTGCTTATCAAATAAGGTCCATCTTTTATTGAGTGCCGGCGTGTAGTGTTATCTTGGAATGGAATATGTTCGTTAACCTAACATAACCAAACCTAACCTAAACTAACGTAACCTAATCCAACCTAACCTAAACTAACCTAACCTATACTAACCTAACCTAGCCTGACCTTACTTAATCTAACCTAGCTTTCAGAATATTATAATATATCACTTCAGCCAAACAGGTTTTGTTGTTATGTAAAATAACCGGTTAAAATAATAATATTGCAAGTATTTAAACACATTAAATGCTAATATTGGTTACTTTGGAAAATAACCGGTCATTATGATATTAACTTAATTATTACTTTAACGGTAGCAGAAATATAAATCAAATCAAAAATACTACTTCAGCCCAATATGTAAAATTTGTCTAATATAGTACCTTATTTGTAAAATAATGCATTTTTCAAAGTTTAATCGGTTCTAAACATCTCTGATCTTAGAAATATGTTTTAATCTATTAATAATTCGATAAGATAATCAAAAAATGTATTTTTTAAAATTGGTATATTTTGGTTATCTTGATGATGGAATGTTTTATCAAAATTCGAATACATGCGTGCAAAGATGTGAACTAAACTAAAACTAGCATTATATTAACCCGCTATGGTGGCCGCATGGTCTAAGGCGTCACTATCTCAGTCGAATAGACGATGGGTGACGCGATGGACCGAGGTTATAACCTCGGTCGGGTGTTCTGAAGGTGATTTTACCAAAATAGTCTTCAATACCCCTACACGCAAATGCGAGGATCCTTCTTCTAAATATAACCTTCCTCATCCCTAAAACCATCGGTGTAATTAGTACATAAGTGTATAACTCAAAGGGTAGTAAGACGTGGTGATAAAAAAAAGTTGTGAGTTGTATTACAGCTTTTATTTTAGAATGTATTATACAATCACCACAAAACATTCCAGGAAACTTAGTGATTTATTAAATACTGCCCTGGGAAATATGCAATATTGAGGTGTGATGTATACCTTAGTATAAAATATAGATATTTTAAAAACTATTTAATATCTTGAATTGTTTCCAGGCCCGAGTGTACCGTTTTTCCATTTCTTGGCCTCGAATTATGCCAACCGGTGATATCACTTCTCTGAATCAGGCTGGCATTGACCACTATAACAATGTCATCAATGAATTGTTAGCTAACGACATTCAACCCCTGGTAAGTACAATGTGAATTCTGAAACTTTATGTTTATTGTCTATAACCACTTCTCTGAATCAGGATGGCATTGATTACTATAACAACCTCATCAATGAACTGTTGGATAACGACATTCAACCTCTGGTAAGTACAATGTGAATTGTGAAACTTTATGTTTATTTTCTATAACCACTTCTCTGAATCAGGCTGGTATTGACTACTGTAACAATCTCATCAATGAACTGTCGGATAACAACATTCAACCTCTTGAAAGTACATTGTGAAGTGAGAAACTTAATGTTTATTTTTTATAATATTGGTTCAATTATGTTGGTATATTTTACTTACTTCAGGTGACCATGTACCACTGGGATCTTCCTCAATATCTCCAGGATCTGGGGGGTTGGGTCAACCCTATCCTCGTCGACTATTTTGAGGACTACGCCAGAGTGCTATACACGGAGTTTGGAGATAGGGTACGTCAGTATAAATTATTATGATATGGACTTTTATTGATATATTTACCCCGTGATTGGGCATCATTAATAATGATAATGGTTTTATACTGATATCTGTCCCGTGACTGGTCATCAATTATTGTGAAATTGGTATTTTCCCCACGATTGGGTGTAAATTATCTTGTTTCCGGATTTTATATGATAACTATGTGGATATTAATAATATGGACCCGTATATGCCTAACGGTGAGCAGTAAGTATAATGATACAGGGTTTTATGATGATGACGACTTGTGCATTCCCTACTATGCACTTGCACGTGGTTATGTGATATGATTATTTGTAATTCTTATTCCTGTAAAATGATTAAGACTTTCAATGTTGCACACGAATTATTTAGATGACTACTCCTTTGGTACTGAAGATTTGTTATTAAGTGATACAGTTTTTTGTTAATTTACAGACTGTTTTTCTGTGATATTACAATGTTCTGTATTTTGTGTACTATGTGCTGTGTGGATTTGTGTTACTAATCATATATTATGCTCACAAGCGGCTTATTTATGACCTACCCTTTACTTCTTGGACCCCTTGTCAACAGGGTCAAAACTAACTAATAGAAAAACTCCTGGCAACCTGATATTTTAAAGACTGGCTTCCTATTGGGTAGGGGAAGTCAGCATGTCACAGGATTTTCAAAATACAACGGAGTAGTAAAAATACACTTCATCCATGACTTTCTTGAATAAATAAGAGGGGTCCAAAACAGTATCATTACAATACCCCCATTTGCTTATATCCTAAAGAATTACATGCATTTTGATATAAGCAAATTCTTTGCTGTGTAAGAGCCACATCATACTTTACTTTTGTTAATTCTTAATAAAATTTAATTTGTAATTATTTATATAATGCAATATTGTGTAAATTGATTAAGTATTTTATATAAAATTGCATATGTATGATACAATTATATTATTCAAAGATTGTTTATATATACAATGCGTAGTAATGATACATGTTTATATTTTTCATAATTGATTGCTCTTATTATATTAAATTGTTTCAGTCTTCTTTATGAATTAAACTGGAATAATTTTTTTTATTTTTATTTAATTTCTTTTTATTTGTTATTAACTAAAATCTTTATTCCAATTTTTATGTTGTATATGTGTAAACAATTTTTAAAGAAATTCAAAGTCTTATTAATTATAATTTAATTTTTGAAAGTTGTTAATAATTAATAAATCCAAATATTAATAATTTTATTGAAAAATCTTTAAATTCAATTAGTCAATAAAAATCCCAATACTTATTATTAAAATTTGAAATCTTTAAAATCATTTGAATTATTTTAAAAATTAATTATTTACGATTCATTACTATTAAACTTCTTTGACAATTTGTGAATTTAACACATTTAATTCTACTAATTTCTTGCATTTAATTTAAAATTAAATTTTCTTAATTAAAAGTCTTAATTAATTATCTTACATATTTTAATAACTTGTTGAGGGTCACATTTTCTCACAATTGCATTTAATTTTATCGATTTGATTAATTTTATTTATTACTGTGACCTAATTTTTCTTTATCATAAAACAAATATTAATTACTTGCCATTGAGCAAGGAATATTACATATTTACGTATTCAATCCACATTTATTGTTACTAATATTGACACCTAATTTTGTGATGTTCAGTTGTTGTTGTTTTTGTTTTTTTAAAGAACCCTGGATCATCACCCAAGGTCAAGCTACCCTCATTTATTATGTAAAATAAATTGAGACTATACTAATATTAAATACCAAGCTTCCTATTCAAAATATTCTGATTCAGCTGAACATTAATATTAATTCAAGATTTTCATCCAACTTTAGATTCTAATAGGTTAAATAACTATCTTAATAATTTATTCAATATGCATAGGTATATTCACAAGCTGGATACCTATTTATTCTGTGTTAAACAACCAACACTTTATTTAAGAGGACGTTTGACTTCACCAAAAACCTTCTATCTTCTTTCAATGATTGCACGTATAAAAGTGTTTAAATAATATAATGTATTCTGATCTTGTCCTAAAACTTAGGCCTATTTATTTATGTGACACAATTGTGTAATTAATCGTATTTGTGTCTCTCATGTAGGTTTTAAGGTAACAGAGATAACAAAAACACATTTCTTCCACGTTGTAAGGGGTGCTTGCACTTGTAGCGCTAATGTCTGCATAAATCAAACAAGGCCAATATGTTTAATAAGGGCACGCAATGCATGTTGAATGGGGAAGTTACTGAAATGTGGCAATTAAGTTAAATATTCAAACAAATCAGCCAGTTTTAGTTTATTTTGAAAGAGGCTTTCCTCATAGTATAAAATATTGGCGGTAGGGGTCATGTCTCATCCATTCTTCCCCCCCCCCTTTCCCCAAACAGGTCCCGCTATAGACTGTAACTGAGGGGGCAATCCATAAACCACGTAAACTCTATTTAAAGGGGGGGTGGAGGTTAGCTGATACATGTCTTTTATGCAAGTTTCCTGTAAATAGACATCGATGTGTTTCGTAAAAGGGAAAAAATGCATTAAATATGGGTTTAAAAAATAAGAAATAAAGGTTACGTGGTTTATAATGCCAGGATAAGATTGTAAAAAATCTAAAAGTTACAATCCAACTTTTAGTTCCACTAAAAGTTTTTTGTAATAATCATTTTTCTTGATTTCTAGCTAAAATGTTACGTGGTAAAAGATCAATATGTTTGCAGTGTTTATAGCAAAAGCTTATTTCACCAGAATAAATATAATTTTGCTTCAGACAAACATAGAGTTTAATTCTTCAATGTGTATCAATTCATATCTGTATACATTGAAATAATCTTGTTATAATTGACAGCTAAATAAATTCGTGCATAAATGTACATGACACGTGACATGAATTATAATAAAAATAAATTGTCATTAAATTACATAACGTTGACAGATATTCAACTTTGACCATATGTTTACATTTATTTGGTAAAACAAAATTTTAAACTTATAATACATTGTACAAACATAAATGAAGACATAACTTCATCACCTGACAAATTCAACTTCTCCTGAACATGATTTTAATTTCATACAATGTAAATATGGCAAAATTATTTAAGTTAAATATTATTAAAACGTGAAATAGCTTTTCCTTTTTTAAAAAAAAGTAAATTTACTACCTTCTAGTGTGAACGGAGTGTACTTATTCTAAATGTTATGTCGAATTGTAATTGCTCACAGCGCTATGCTACAAGTGTAATTGCTGCCTCTTCCAGGTGAAATGGTGGCTCACGTTCAACGAGCCGTTAGTTTTCTCGTACGGTTACTCCGTTGGGGCTGGGTTTGCACCGGCGGTAGACGCTCCAGGCGTGGGGAACTATCTGGCAAGTGCCACTATACTCAAGGCTCATGCACGAGCCTATCACCTTTATGACGACGAGTTCCGCGCTGAGCAGAACGGTAAGTTTCAGGAACCATAACCTGATTTTGGTAGGAAGAGCAGTATCTGGAGGTTACTAAATTTACTAAAATTATTTTTAATAGAAGCGTACATTAAGTAATGAACTATCACTTTTAATATATATTTTCAAAACCTATAAAATAACACAAATAATGAAGTGACAATAATAACGATGAAGAGGATAAGGTCTAGTAAAGCTATAAAGATGATGGAGTAAGTTGAGAAAAATACAGAACGTAAAATATCTTGGAACCGTGATTGAGGCTAAAGGTGAAAGTTGTGAGGATCTAATAAGAAGAGGACAGGAGGGAAAGTGGTTCAATAGGTGCGTAAGAGACCTGCAGTGGGGAAGTGCACTTAAAGTGTAAGGAAGTGCTGTACAGGGCGTACTTTGTACCCATTGTCATACATTCAGCAGAAACATGGATATTGAATGTAAGAGAGACTAGGGATAGTGGAGGCCATGATATGGACATTGAATGTAAGAGAGACTAGAAATAGTGGAGGCCATGATATGGACATTGAATGTAAGAGAGACTAGGAATAGTGGAGGCCATGACATGAACATTTAATGTAAGAGAGACTAGGAATAGTGGAGGCCATGATATGGACATTGAATGTAAGAGAGACTGGGAATAGTGGAGGCCATGACATGGACATTGAATGTAAGAGAGACTAGGAATAGTGGAGGCCATGATATGGACATTGAATGTAAGAGAGACCGGGAATAGTGGAGGCCATGACATGGACAATGAATGTAAGAGAGACTAGGGATAGTGGACGCCATGATATGGACATTGAATGTAAGAGAGACTGGGATAGTGGAGGCCATGATATGGACATTGAATGTAAAGAGACTAGGAATAGTGGAGGCCATGATATGGATATTGAATGTAAGAGAGACTAGGAATAGTGGAGGCCATGACATGGACAATGAATGTAAGAGAAACTAGGGATAGTGGAGGCCATGATATGGACATTGAATGTAAGAGAGACTGGGATAGTGGAGGCCATGATATGGACATTGAATGTAAGAGATACTGGGAATAGTTGAGGCCATGATATGGACATTGAATGTAAGAGAGACTAGGAATAGTGGAGGCCATGATATGGACATTGAATGTAAGCGAGACTGGGAATAGTGGAGGCCATGACATGGACATTGATTGTACGAGAGACTAGGAATAGTGGAGGCCATGATATGGACATTGAATGTAAGAGAGACTAGGAATAGTGGAGGCCATGACATGGACAATGAATGTAAGAGAGACTAGGAATAGTGGAGGCCATGACATGAACATTTAATGTAAGAGAGACTAGGAATAGTGGAGGCCATGATGTGGACATTGATTGTAAGAGAGACTAGGAATAGTGGAGGCCATGATATGGACATTAAATGTAAGAGAGACTAGGAATAGTGGAGGCCATAATATGAACATTTAATGTAAGAGAGACTAGGAATAGTGGAGGCCATGATATGGACATTGAATGTAAGCGAGACTAGGGATAGTGGAGGCCATGACATGAACATTTAATGTAAGAGAGACTAGGAATAGTGGAGGCCATGATATGGACATTGATTGTAAGAGAGACTAGGAATAGTGGAGGCCATGACATGAACATTTAATGTAAGAGAGACTAGGAATAGTGGAGGCCATGATATGGACATTGATTGTAAGCGAGACTAGGAATAGTGGAGGCCATGATATGGACATTGATTGTAAGAGAGACTAGGAATAGTGGAGGCCATGATATGGACATTGAATGTAAGAGAGACTAGGAATAGTAGGAAAGTGGTGGTCATGTGAATGAAGTTTGTGAAGCGTATGTTAGCTTTCACGAAGAGAAACAAGTTTAAGAATGGTGTTATCCGGGAAAAAGTAGGATTACAGGGAGTACATGAGATGGTAGATGAAGCAAGACTGAGATGATATAGGCATATAATGAGGATGGAGAAGGAGAGGATGCCAAAGAAAATGATGGAAACAAAGTATGTAGGGAAAAGTCTGCAAGGGAGGCCAAGAATGAGATGGAAAGAGATAACAGAAAGTGTACAATCAAGAGGAGAAGATTTGAAGCAAACAATGGAGGAAGAATGGTGGAAATATAGAGGAAGATCAGGAATGTTACTAAACTGAACCGGCCACAAGCTGGAAACAGTTAATGGTGATTATGATTATAATAAAGCTTAAAGTTACTAGATAGACTTTTATATATACATACGTCAAGGCATGTGTTGTTTTGATAGAGTATCGATAGTAATTAAATAGTAGTAGAAAGAATACAAATAAATTCATATTTTCAAAGTTTACCTTTTATCCTTTCTACCAGAGATTATCAAAAAGGAACAATTCGTAATCGTAATAATTAAGAATGTTGGTTGCTGTAGAAAAATTGAAAGTGCTACATTAATATTAAGTAAAAAGATTAAGCAAATAACTCAGAAAAGTACACTTACAAAACTAGGAACCCCAATAAAAACCCTGACTTCTACCCACTTGAAGTCAACCCACCAAATAGTAGATGATAATCACTGGCTCTCTATACGCAACTGGTAGACTTTACTTGGTCTAGACTAACCTAACATAGCCTCTGGCATATACCTGCTAGGCTAGAATTACGATTAAATTTGGTACTAACATTCCTTATTCACCTTTTTTAATTGGCTAAATGGTGCTAGCTTCAGAATAATAAGTTTTAACCTTTTGTTAAATTTTAAACCGTAACAACCGTACACAAGTTTAACCTTTTAACAAAGTAACAATATTTTATTAATCTATAAATCTTTCTTGAAATCTTAGTAGTGTCATTAGTGTAGAATTATGTATGACTCAGTGTATTGCTCCTGCGTGTTTATCTAATTAATGTTCTACTCTCCTGTTTGTCTCAGGTCGAGTCAGCATCACCCTCAACTGCGATTGGTCAGAGCCCAAGACTAATTCAGACGAGGACAAGGCTGCAGCATTGAGGGCCAATCAGTTTACGGTGAGAAAATGTCCTCCTCTTTTTATGTGAGTTCGGGCTTGAGATGACTGGGAATGTTACGTCACACACGATTTATTTCTAATTTACTTGTGCGAGGTTTGGTAAACTACACTAGTTATACATTCGCCAGGAATAAGAGTGATATTAGAACTATCTAAAGGTTGGCAATCTCAACTATTCTCAGCTTTGTTGACCGTGAAATAGCTTTTAAAAAAAATCTTTGTTCCTTCCTTTTAGCTAAGGAATGTAAATTACGTGGTTAAATATCAATGTGTTTACAATTTTTTGGGACAAAACTTTTATTTTTTTGCAAAAATAAATCAAATCTTGCTCCAGTAGAAAATAGCTTAATTGTCTTTACATGGTGATATTAACAGTTGTTTAATATCTGTAATGAGAATAGCGGAATTATCTGAGAAACATTTTAAATTAAGAGAAAAAGTTGTCATCAAATTCGATTACACCGTTGATAGGTATTCAAGAACTGTTGAGGGAACTATGTGAAGAAATATTTTTCTCATTTTGTCAAAAAAAAAAAAAAAAATGAAGTTTTGATATAATAACTTCAAACATAATCTCATTAATTTGTATTCCCTACACTCCCACATTAAGACTTTAATTCAATATTTAGCACCGCGTCTTACTACCCGTTCGGGTTATACGCTTAAGTACTAATTACACTAATGGATTAGGAATTGGAAAGGTTGAATTTAGAGGAAGTGAACCGCATTTGCGTGGAGGGAGAGTGGAAAACCATTTAGGAAAAACCACCCCCAGTTCACCCGAACGAGATTCGAACCTCGATCTCCCGTCCTCGGCGGTCGAGCTCAACACGACTTGCGCGTTAGCCAACTACGCCACCGAGGCGGGTAAGACTTTAATTGTATACAGAAAAACATGACGAAAACTTCTTAACTTAGTAACGATTAATACATGAAATAGTTTTTTTTTTTTCACCACGTCCTAAGAACCTTCAGAGCTACACATGTAAACAATAACATTTAAAGGAAATGCACCAGATTTTCGTGGAAGGAATTTATGAAAGAGTTTACAGAAAACCACCCTTATTATGCCTGACCAAAAATTAATTTACTACCTCCACGTCACTGGCAAACAAGACAGACGTTAACTATCGTATGGTTACCGGTAAAGATGTAAACAACTTTTAGTTGAAAACTTGATTGTTCTTTTGTTACTTCTTTGTCGCGATTGTATGAGTACAACTAATTTGATTGCTAACATAATATTTCAATGTTGGTTTCAGCTGGGTATTTACGCCCACCCCATTTATAGTGCAGAGGGTGACTACCCTGCTATAATTAAGGAGCAGGTGATGAACTTGAGCCTTGCCGAGGGTCGAACACGGTCCCGTCTTCCAGAACTGGGAGAAGAGTGGGTGAACTACATAAGAGGTAAATAATGAATTTTTTTTAGCACCGCGTCTTACTACCCGTTCGGATTGAGGATTGAGGCTTAACGTCAATATGTTTGGAGCTTTATACCATTAATTAATTAATTAATGTATGGGGCTGAATTTTAACATGACTAAACATTCATATGAAGTGTACACACGGAAATAATTATGATATTTGTATTATTATTGTTATTATGAATATTCCATATAAATATCAATTTTATTAATATTATAAATAAGTTATATAAATATTTCACTGTGTTCATCTCATATGAATGTTAAGTTATATTAAGTTTCAACCCCGTACATTAAATTACTTTACCTTAACAATGGAATGCATGGAGCGTAAAATAACAAGTTTGGCCCCTTATAACTCCTAAACTATAATGATTTAAAATCACTTTACATAGTATATAATTATATAATTGTTAAAATTGTGCAATAAAATGTAGATGTTCGAATAATCTTAAGGAGATGAGGAGAATAAAAAAAGTTTATATTTGCAACATTTTCTAAGATCCGTAGTTAGCTATAGACCCGAATAATACATTTCCATTTACCTTTGTCAAGGTACACACGACTTCTTCGGTCTGAACCACTACGGGACTACCTTGACGTCCTCCTCAACGAACGGTTCGACTATATTTGGGTTATCTGACGCAGAAGTTCTGCAGGAGACTGACCCAAACTGGGCAGTTAACGGAACACTGGTAAGTCTGCGACAAATTTCAAACAACGACACATATTCATTCAAGAACTATTTATATCACCATTTGGGGAGAACTAAACTCTATGTTTGTATAGAAGCAATATTTTATTTATTTTGTTCAAAATATGTTTTGCTCTAAAAACTACAGAAACACTGGTCTTTTTTCAATTTCCCTAAATACTCAACTAGAGACTGTGACGTTGTGTAGATGGAACCTTGGGGTCTTCGCGCTCTTCTCAACTGGGTAAAAGAAGAGTACAACAATCCTCCTGTCTTCATAACTGAGAATGGTTTGGGGCAATCCTCCAAAGAACTGCAGGACAACAACAGGATAACATATTACAAGGTGTGTGAATATGTCTGTATTGGAGTTAGCCTAGCTATGGGCTAGATTTTGGTTCAATTAGTTTCAGATAAATTCTGCTTACTTCAAATAGGTTAAGTTCATTTTAGGTTATTGATGAGTTATGTCTACTAACTTTTAGATAAGTTAGATATAAAAGTTTCACTATATATATATATATATATATATATATATATATATATATAGTTTCTTCATTACTAAAACCAATATATATATATATAATTGGTCAAACTATTTGCATTAACCTCAAATACAAATTATATAATTTCTTCATTACTAAAACCAATATATATATATATATTGGTTTTAGTAATGAACCAATATAATAAATATTATATATATATATATATATATATATATATATTGGTTTTAGTAATGAACCAATATATATATATATATATATATATATATATATTGGTTTTAGTAATGAAGAAATTATATAATTTGTATTTGAGGTTAATGCAAATAGTTTGACCAATTTGGCCTAAGTGCTTAGATTAAATTTTGCAAGAAAATATACTGACTGAAATAGAATTACTCAATGCATGATATGTTTCCTTTGAACTATAAAGGCTGAAAATAATTTCATTTTGACTTTCTAGTGGTATTTAGATGAAGTTCTACTTAGGAGTGTTAAATCTAAAAATAGAGTATTATAACCTATAAATTCTTGGGAGCTATATTAAGACATAAAGGGGACCTGGCGGTTTAGGAGTAAGGTGTCAGAATTCTGTGTTAGGGGTCCTGAGTTCAAATCCCGGTCCCGGGGCACAGATTTATTCGATTACCAAAACTCTTCCTTCACATCTACCAAAGTGTGTCCTTTAACGCTTTGTGAATGTTTGGAATGTCAGACCCCCCCGGCCATGATTCGGGTCTAGGTAAATTTTTCAAAAACAATATATTCGAAAATTAATTTATCAAAATCGATTCACCTGATACAAAACCATTTTTTGAACCATCAATTTTCCGAACGACATGTTTGTCGAAACCACATTTTTCGAAAATCAATTGTCCGAAAATCAATTTCCTGAAGTGAATTTACCGAAAATCAATTATTCGATAGTCAAGTAATTGAAAATGAATTTTTCGAACAATCAATTTTTTGAAGAATCAATTTATTTTTTTCGGAAAATCAATTTAGCGAACTGCGAGTTTTCCGGAAGCTATTTTATCGAGGACTGGGAATCACCTACTCCTACCCTCACCCTCCCATACGAAGGATTACCCCTAACCTAACCTAACCTAGAATTGTATTATACTTCGAACTTATTGTTCGAAAAATTTATTTTCTGAAACCTCCTTTTTGAAACATTTATTTTGAAAACAGATTTAAGGTAAATTCATTTTCGAAAAAGAAAGAAGTTTTCGAAAAATTTCTCGTTCGAAGAATTTCTAGATCGAAAGATTGGTTTTCAAAAAACTGCATTTCGAAAAATTTATTTCCGAAAAGATTATTTCGAAAAATTGATTTTCGCCTAATTGATTTTTGAAAAAGATGTTTTCGAAAAGCTATTAGTTCGAAAAATTTGCTATGTCGAAAAATTTGTTTTCGAAAAATTAAACTTCGAATAATTGAATTTCGAAAAACTGATTTTAGAAAAATTGCTATTCGGTAAACTCGCCGGTGATTCAGAGCCCACTTTAAACTGCAGGTCCGCTCTTCTTTCCACCATGATTATTCTCACCTACCATCCTACCATCTGGGGATGTTGGAATTCACCTTAATGGTGCCCAACCTCAGAAATTAATATCCTCCATATGCCAGGAGAGCGGAGGTTGAATGGTCAAGATCTAGAACATTATTTCCACCCGCACACATATTTAGACATAATATCTCCCAGCTAATCAATATTGTGGCTCCAGTAAGTTATGTATGTTATGTTTCAGCTTTACCTCAATGAAGTTCTGAACGCTATAAATGAAGATAACTGCACAGTTATCGGTTACACTGCTTGGAGTCTTATAGATACTTTGGAATGGGCGGCTGGATACTCGTAAGTTGAGCATTTAGTAACATATGTGTTGTTTACTCTGGTACGTTGGTGGCACGTCTAGGTTATTAATATCTGGCACTTTCTGATGTTATCAATACAATCAGTTCAATAAGGTTATTTGGGCAATCTATTTCTTTATTACATACTAACAGTCTGCCCCATTTTTTCGCTCGACTAAGCAGCATCAAAACTATAAAATTAGAACGTTCAAAATTCGGGTCCCCACTTTTTGGTAGTTCCTCGTTGTACAATCTTGAGCTAACTACGGGAATCCTAAACCAATAAAGGTAATTAATAAATTAAAATAAATTAAATGTTTGACAGAAAATATTACCTTGTCCACAAACTGAGTGCACAAACAAACGCCATCCATTAACAACGATTGTAACGAGGTAATATACATAGTTACAAAACTTTGTTGGAAAAAATATATATAATTAATATTATATAAAAAATGAAACATATCGAATAAAAAGCAAAATGGTTTTCCCAAGAGCATTACGGTTCACCAAACAATGTCCCCAGAATGTATTTATTTTAATTGTTATGTCGCTGCTAGATAGGCGCTAAGTTATCCTTTGATTTTTTAGCTTTGTTATCGCAACGTTGATGGATCCACATTGAGATAATCATTAGTTTTGGTATTCGTTGATTTTTATATATTTTTGGTCCGCCAATACAAAATTTAGATTTTCTCCCATATCAAGAAGTTTTTTCTTTCATTAATCCTTTCCCATTACCTAGTTTTAAATTATAAATTTTCCAGCTGTTATTGCTGTGGTGGGGTTGTCCTTTTACAAATTTTGCAATTTTTTTTCAATGCTGAAAAAGGTATTTTATGATAATTTTGGAAATTTTTAAGTTATAGCCTCACCCCTCCCTTTTTCAGTTCCCACATTCCCATTTTAATATTTATTTGATCATTCTTTATGGTGTATTTACGTGCTCGCCAAATTTCAATTTTAAGCCACAGCGAAATATACTGTTCTATATTAGTTGTATCAAGTACATATTTAAGGCAGAGTCTGTGATGGAATTGTGGTGATCGTCATCTACATAATATGAGCGAGCTATCGATAACGCAGCGACTTGGGAGGGCTTTATGCTGCCAAAAGTGCAATGACAACTGTACGAATTTAATAATAATGATGGATTAAATCTCTTTTACTGTTATAGCCGCATCTAAATATCATAGGTATTATTAAAATAAAAAAAATGGCACCTATGTAAGGGGAATGAACTCGGGATCCTTTGCGTAATACACCATTGCTCTAAACACTGAGCTATCCAGGAGTCGTTCCTTGCCCAGTGTCATTCTTCATTCGTATTTTAAGGTAGTGTCGAGTTCGGTTGTATAAATTATTTAACTGACAATTTTTGTCCATCACAGACTCGGCCTTAAGAAATATGAGTGTAGAATGACACTGAGAATGTGATGAACCCTGGATAGCTTGGTGGTCAGAGCACTGGCCTACTAAGCTTAAGGTTCGATTTTCTTGCCGAGGTATCATTTTTCAATTTAGAGAATATGGTAGGCCTATATATATGCCGCTATAACAGTACTTAGCAACTATAATAGGTTGGCTATTTAATCCATCATTATAATTAAATTGTAATGTTTTGTTTGTTTTTATAGTATATAAGTTATGTAACCGCATGTCCTCAATTCGAAGGCGTGTTTGTGTAGTATTGTATGTTTTGAGTTGCGAATGACAAAACGAACGTTGCGAGGTTGTTATGATTCTTCTATAAGCAAACACTCTAGAGGAGCTGACCACAAAAGTGTGGTCGGCATTCCCTAGCGAGAAATCAGGACGTAGGCCCGGTTAAAACGAGGGGGATTGAGCCCCTCGTGGCTGACAACACAACATCGTAGGCTAGGAGTCACTCTCTCCCTAGTTCGAGTCTACGTGGGCTAAGACGTCAGGTTCATCAAGTACCAGTCTTGGGGGCTGCCGTTCGAGCCCAGTAAACTCGGTTCGGTGACCGTGTAGGGACCGCCATTGGGTTCAAACCCATTACACCTCGTTTTGCCACACGCTTCCTAATATTCTTTAAGATCTTTCATTCTAACTTCCCTTCTAACATCACATTTGTAATAGATATAGTAGTAACAATAAACCTCTTTAAAAGCCAAGTCTAGCGTCAATCACGAACCCACACAAGTATTCAATATCACCTTCCCCTTAATCCCGTCCACAGACATCCTGAGAGAATCCAGGCCCACAAGTAGCGATACAAAAGAAAGGGGGTGACAGTGATGTTATTATAAAAATTTATATTTAGTCGTTTTTCCTGATTATATTTTATTATAATTTACAATAAGTACAATAAACAATCTTGATTACAGGAGGAATTTCGGGCTCTATAACGTGGACTTCAACGATCCAGAAAGAACAAGGACAGCTAAAGCTTCTGCCAGTTTTATCAAAGAGGTCTTCACCACTAGGACAGTGCCTGAATAGTCACAGATATGTCTGCAAATATATGCTGATTTTATTTTAAAAATTAAAAGATTTGATACATTTGAATAATGTTTCTTTGACAGGGATTTGAGCTCTAAAGCATTGAATTCGTCTGGTCACCTTTTTAAAATATATCCTTTCAACTTACCAGAGCCTTACCAATAGACTGTATTATTATACCAATAAAATGTATTTTCCATTGCATTAAGTTTTTTATTATAAGAATTATTCTATAAAAACCAATGAAAACTTGTTTTTTGTTTATCTTTACTTTACATCTATTACCAGGGCCCGGATGTTGATTACCTTAGAATTGCAAAAAAAAAAAAAAAATACTTATAAAATGACGCTAAAAACTCTAAATAATGACTTTAAATATGCAAAAAAAACTTTAAAAATTTGATTAATATTCCATAATATGATATATTTATTAAAAGAATTCTGATTTTCACTACACACGTAAGCAAAAATATCTCTCCTGGTCTGTCCATTTCCAGTTTTTACTCGGTGTGGACTCGTCTGGAATAGAATGACCCTTATACAGTCCCAGGAAATATTTTAGTTTAACATTGCTCAGTTTCCACAGAGGGATGTTCGCAGATACCATGACGTCACACACATCTTTATAAAATGTTGAGGATTTTTCTTGATTCGTGAATGCATTTTGCGCAAGTAATAATTGAGAGGTTTTCTTTTTATCGATATTCTGGATACCACGGACATGTTTGTTGCGACTGATATGCTGTTGAATAGTTAAATATTTTTATCTGATGCCAGCCACTTTCACTTCAAATATTTTATAGAAAAGTATTTCACTCTCGGTAGAAAAAATATCCTCTCTGAATTCAGTAATAATTTGCCTCAAATGATTCGCTTTAGATGGTTTGGTTTAAAGCATTCTAAATACACATAAAATGATTGCAAACGAATAAATATAACGTGCACTTTATAAATGAAAACTATGCATTTATAATCTTTTGATAGCTAAAATCATGTGTTCTAATTAACATTGGGATACAAATACCTGTTTTAAAAGGGATAGCTCCCCATCCCCCTGCAGCCATTTCCAGACATGGTATAGTACGTACATCAAGTTGGCCCGCCACTTTCTCCAAATGAATTGAAATTACTACAGTCCTTTGTGCTACGTTTGTGCTCATTTGTGCCCGAAGCACAGCGTTTGTGCTATTTAATTACTCAAATTATAACGATTTTAATGGTGGGCCAACTTGATTTCAAGCTGGCCCGCCACATTTTTGACCACCTCATTCTACAAAAAAGTTCAATTGTAGGCTTACAGAGTCAATTATTATTGTGCTCCAGTTGTGAAGTGTTAGCTTTCCCGCTTCGCTCCAATGGACGCAAAATCTATCTTCCCCTCAGTATCCTACCAAGCAATCCGCCCCGCCTGGCTTCGCCTCACAACAGTGGACAGCAGAATTAAAATCGTTGTAACAAGCATAATTTGATGGCACAAAAGCTGAATTTCGGGCACATATGAGCACAAACGCAGCACTAACGAATGGCATAAGAAAATTTTGATTTCGAAAATGTGGCGGGCCAAATTGAACATCAAGCTGGTCCGCCACACTAAAATCGTTGCCACGCGCGTAATTTAATAGTAAAAAAGCTGAACTTTGGGCACATATTAGCACAAATGGAGCACAAAAAACTGGCGTAATCAAAATCAAGATATGATGTTTAAAAATGTGGCGGGCCAGCTTGAAATCAAGTTGGCCCGCCACATTAAAATCGTTATAATTTGAGTAATTAAATAGCACAAACGCTGTGCTTCGGGGACATATGAGCACAAACGTAGCACAAAGGACTGTAGTAATTTCAATTCATTTGGAGAAAGTGGTGGGCCAACTTGATGTACGTCTTTTCTAGAGCTATACAACCAGGTTTGTTTGTAAACAAACATCCCTTTCTACTTTTCTAGAGCTATACAACCAGGTTTGTTTGTAAACAAACATCCCTTTCTACTTTTATAGAGCTAAGCAACAAGTTATTTTCTTTCTCGTGTATTAATCACAACTTGTGAATGTGAGGAATGCCAGGCCTCTACCGTGGTTCGGATCCCACATTAAACTGTAGGTCCTCCATTTCATCTCACCATCACCCTACCATTGCACATTAGCGTAAGTGCGTATAACCTAAACGGGTAGTAAGACGTGGTACTAATAATAATAATAATAATAATAATAATAATAATAATAATAATAATAATAATAAAGTTTCTTTCTCAAACATGAACACATTATTAAGGGTCGAAGCTGGCCACCATCCAGTGTTATCTATGCTAACAGCTGAAAAAATAGGAAGTTTTGTTTTTAAAAACGAAATAGTCAACACACACAATTCAAATAAACAAAGAACACCATCAAGTATTTTCAAAATGATTAACACAAATATAATATTTCAAAGTAATAACTTATATGTTGATGCAAAACATTTTTGTATAGCTACTATTTTTAGCCCCGCTTCTTACTACCTATTCTTGTTACACGTTTACGTAGTCTACCAATTATGTGGATGATTTTAGGGATTAGGAAGGTTGAATTTAGATTAAGTGTACCCACATTTACATGGAGAGAGAGAGAGAGAGTAGAAAATAATTTTGGAAAAACCACCTTCAGTAAACCTGACAGAGATTCGAGCCTCGATCTCCCCATCATCGGCAATCTCGTCTACTGTGAGAGTAGCGCCTTAGACCATGCGGCCACCAAAGCGGGTATTTGTATGTTCTATTGTCGTCTACTATTCAGTAAAGTTGATAAGAAAACTGTCTCAATTTGTTATTAATATCTCTATTAGAGATAAGACTTTCAAGATAAATGTATCTTGCAATAATCTTAGAATTCAAAAGTAAATATGAAAAAGGTGGGTTAGAATATTTGATATTTATAATTCCTAGGTAAAGATGTACTACAAAAAAAAAAATACAGGATGATTCGAAACGCTCTGTACAAACTTTAATCGGCGATAGGTAACACTAAAAACCAACCTTTTTCGTAAATGAATGAATGTTTGCAGACGTCACCCTTAGGTGCTACTAGAGGGCGCTGCTGGGTGGCCCATTAATGGCTATTTTTTTCGCAGCCTTCATTCGTAAAGCGGACTTCGTACCAGGGTTGCCAGATTGGCATTTTTTATTCCAAACCCTCAAAATTTGGCTTTTTTTTCAATTTAGCTGCTATTATTATTATTATTATTATTATTAGCACCGCGTCTTACCACCCGGTCGGGTTATACGCACTTATGCTAATGTGTAATGATAGGGAGATTGTGAGATGAAATGGAGGACCTACAGTTTAACGTGGGATCCGAACCACGGTGGAGGCCTGGCATTCCACACATTCAACAAGTTGTGATTAATACACGTCTTGTCAGAGGTGAAGGAAGGGTTTTGGCAATCAGATAAATCTGTGCCGGGACCGAGAATTGAACCCTTCAATTTAGTTGTCATCAGAGAATTGATTTGGCTTGTTTGGCCTTTTCCTGAGCCCCCTCTACAATTTAACCCCTCCACCCCTTCCTCCCGTAAAATGTTCATCTCCAACAATACACTTTAGCACCTACGGACGTACACATCCACTAACAGAAAAAGGTTTGTTTTAGGGTTTTCTATCTCCCATTAAAGTTTGTACAAAAAGTGTCTAATCATCCGGTTTAGTAAAAACAATGTGGACTCATTATTCTTATCCTATTCTAAGGTTTATTAAGTCATCAAAAGAAGGCCAAGACATTATTCCCAGTATAGAGATAATGGCGACACCCGATTCGAGCTATTAGCGATATCAGCATTATCTCTATATATACGTCACACCTGCACTTTACTCCAACTCGCCAGGATGTCTGAACGTGTCTAGATAACCGCACAGCTGTAGATAGAGACAGCTCGCCAGTTCGTCTGAGCGTGCCCGGTGCTGTTTCTTATCGCGATGGATCGTTTAGTGCAAGTGTTTTTACCGGTGGTTGTGGCGATCCTGCTGCTGCTCAGAATGGACGCCGACGTTCAAGGAGTAGGTAAGTACTATTATTACTATTATTATCACTATTATTATACAGGAATGCACAAAGATCGTACTCCAAAGAGTTTACAGCCGAACAATCTTTAGGTTTTTTGTTTCGAGTTTTGCACCGCATATTAACATCCATTTCGGATAGCCATGTATTTAAGCATGTGGGGCAAGGATGAGGAAGGTAATTTATAGAAAATACACTAATGTAGATAAATCTCATGCGAGTATAGCCAAACATCCCCTCTACAGAAGGCATCGCGAGTGCTGACAGTGACGTCAGTGATAGCCGGCAATAGATAACACTTCCAAAGGTCCGACGACTTTCTTGAAACCCAGTAGTCACTGATGTGTTAGGTAAAGCAGAGGGTTTGCTTTCAAACAGTGGGGACACGTATTACCGGCTTGCGTGTATTATAGTTTTAATGTCGTTATAAATGGTTATTTCTCTAATGTAGTCAGTGGCGTACTAAGGGGGGGGGGGGGGTTGACAAGAGGGGCGGTCCGTCCAGAGTGACAGCAGAAAGGAGGGGGGTGCCTTTGGGAGAGTTGAAATATCTGTACAAGTGCTCACAGAGGATATCTTAAATGCTCTGCACACATTTCTAGTATTTCTTGATATTTTCTTTTCTATTTTACTACAATACCACCCGCGAGCCGGGAGCTGAGTTGGGCCTGCTATGATGAACGCTTTTTAGTTTAATATATATTGAGTTAGCTATATATTAATATATTATTTAAATAATTCAAGGCTATAAGGTCGCTGATGTTTCCCAGATACAATGATTCATTGTAATGTTTTCCTGTGTTTGTAGATAGCATATGTCACACTAATCAACCTATTGTAATATCCTGTAATATCCAAACCCTGTATCGACAATCTGGCATATAACGTTTCAGGCTAAGTTCTGTTCCTCTGTTACAGCGGACTGGGCTAGAGTACTTATCATGTATCCAAGCATTCTAGTGCTTTTCCTGGTTTGCCTCATGGTCGTCGACAGCGATGGATGGCACCCCAAATGAACATCCCTCAAGAATATCTGTAGTCTCTCAAGACAGCATTCAAGAGACAATCTACAAATATACGATGGAATATTTTAAGGCCTACTCAACCTGAAGAATCGTCTTCTATCGGACAATGTCGTATCCAGTTGGAACCCTGGCATTGTACGCCGAATATACGGGAACAACCTGGCGCTCGTGGTTTTCCATCGTGATTCGTGAAATAAAACGTAAATCGAACAATCATTTAAGCCTTACTTACCATCCGGACATACGTACTGATGTGGCTCTTCCTTAAAGGTTTTCTCACTCTCCTTCCACACAAATGCATGTACACTTCATCTCAATTATAGTTTCCTCCTCCCTTGCACTTCATTGTGAATACGAGGAGTCCGAGTGGTGGTGAGAAATGGAGCAGATACAAACGTCCTTAAGGAACAAACCAAAATGAAAATCCGAGAAATCGGTGTTATTTGAGAAAAGAGTGAATTGAATCATAGAAGAAACATGTCATTTTCTTAAAAGTAGATTGTTTTTGTAGGGTGGGAAAAATTAATTTAGAAAGACATAGCTATAATTATGTATAGCTAAAAATAACCATCCCCGTGATATAGTTGTTATAACCCCTGGCTGCTGACCAAGAGGTCCCGGGTTCGATTACCGGCTAGTAATGGGGGATTTTTTTTTTTTCGAAAGGGAAATAATTCCCATGTTTCTCAGGGTTTCGTTAGTTAGGTTTAAGTTAAGTTAAGAGCTTTATTGGTTATACTCTATCATATTGACAACCATAATCTCATCGGGACATGGAAAGAGCCTCCATGAAAGGGATGTACGATTAGTACATTCGGGCGTCCCCTGGACATGGGTACATTAGTGCTGTTTATTATTTACGCAAACTGAGCTACAGATTGATATACCCCAGACACGCCATTAATTAACTATCTCTAAGAATAATAACATCCTTTGTTAAAAGTGACAGATGCAAAACGCATGACTTGGCGTATGAATGCATTAAAATGTGCCTACTGACGTCAAAAACTGTGGGATCAGTGTCTATTAATTTAAAACCGACTACACCCGCATTTGACTTATCTACTGAAAGATTTCCGTCCCAGTTTGTCCCAGAGTGTGGAGACTTTGCTTATGATCCCGGTTGGATCGTATTTAATATTTATTAGTGCAAATAAGGGGGGGGGGGGTGTACCATTTGGAGCTCTCTAGAAACATATCTCTGGAAACTAATATATAACTCCATTTGTGTCTTATTAATGTAAAAAAATTATGTTTTAATAAGAGTCATAGCTATAACATTAATAAGTATTTATTAGTTGACCGGTCGCCAGAATCTTGACGGAGTTTGACGGCCGGCTGGAGGGTCCGTGACTCTCAGTAAGAAATACAGTATTGTCCACGGCGTGTGAGACGAATAAAATTACCGCTTACAAATAAAACCGTGGACATTAAAATTTTAAAAAATAAGAAAGGAGTATATATTTTATTTGAGTGCAAATTATTGTTTAGTTAATGTACCTAAGTAATATTTTACAAATAAAATAAATAAAATGTTGCCAATGTATCACTGTTTTAAAACGATGTCTTTATTAAAATGTAGTCCGGCACCTTAGTTCAGTGGATAGTGTGTATGTCTTCTGAGCTAAGGGTCCCGGGTTTGATTCCTGGCATGGTTGAAAAATTTATCATTTGTGAAATGTGGGCTTACCCTTTCATAGTGATGAATTTAACGGCCAAGGGCTGGATGTTGTGTCTGTTCTAGATTTAAGTTAGTTAGTAAGTCGTGTGCTGATATAATCAGTCGCTTCAGAAAGTGCACGTTAAATACCTCAAATAAATTAAAAAGAAAAGGTTATTAATATGTTGGATTATCTTAGTAATTTATTCGTTAGCGATATTATTTTTTTCCTCTAGGTCAGGGATTGGTAACTAGTCGATCGCGATCGATCGGTCTATGACGTAAAAAAACTATATCGTCATTAAAAGTCGATCTTTGAATCTTCTAAAATCATAAATGTATCAAGAACGTTCAAATAATATTTGAGCGTAACCGAAATAATCTTAGTCGGTCATGATCTGTAATTTTTATAGAAAAATTAAATAATTTGATATAAAAATGTAGATTTTATTTATTTTATATTGATAATTTCTTACCACCTCTGTAGTCTATTGGTCAGAGTTCCTGGCTACAGATCCAGAAGTCCTGGGTTCGATCCCGACGCTTTCAGGTTTTCTGTGAAGCAATGGGTCTGGAGCGGTGTCATCTCAGCCTCGTGAGGACAAATGAAGAGCTACTTGAACTAAATAATAGCGGCTCCGGTCTGGAAAACTGATATTAACTGCCACAGGGCTCGTTGTGCTGACCACATAACACCCTCTATCCACAGAATTTGGCATTATCTACGCCAATAGACGATGGATGCTCGATTGGAAATAGATCGATTATGGGCCGATGACATCGAGGTTTTTTTTAGTAAATATTTTCTTGAAATGTGGGGAAAGATTTAATTTAAGAAATAAGAGGAAAAGTCTAATTGGCGAGTGGCGAAACAATTAATGATCACGAGACCCTTTAGTAAAATTACGTTAATTAGTTGATCGGGACCCGAAAAAAGTTATTTAATTTGATATAAAAATATCGGGAAGGTTGCAACAAATAAAGTTTTAATAATACTAGTCTATTAAATTTTGACGTCCAAACAAATGTTTTAATAATATTGCTTAAATTGAAACATGACACCTGGACAAGGGAACCTAACCCGGAACCTTTGGCTTAATACACCAATGCCCTATCTGACCATTGAACTATCCAAGAATCACCCCGTGCTCAGGGCCATTCTTCACTTATATTAAAAAGTTAGTTATAATGTTTTAAATAAGATTGAAGCAGGCAATTATTTACCTTACACAGCAACATATTTAAGACTTATTTCCGAAAAAGTTTCATTTGCAACATTTTAATAGTAAATTAGAAAGTGTTAACTTGTCGAAATATTGAGGAGTGTCCATTTGTACCTAAGATACAGACACTTTGTCTGAATGTAGTGATTACATCTAGAGAAGCGCTGATCCCAGTGGTTGTGAAGCTGTGACCTTACTAATGCCGGGATCACGATCAACTTAACTTTCACTTAAAGTTAACTTAAATTAACAAAAAAGATGTGTGATCACGATTCACTTAACTTAACGTAACAACTCGAGCCAAACATCTTCATTCTCGAGTATGATCTGTGATTTTAACTATTTGTAATGTGATGATCTGTGAGTGCTTACAATTTTCAATCGCTATAATAAATATATATTATTAAAATTTCTAATAAATTTAGCTTTCCTATTTTAGTTTAATTATTTTGTTTAAATGTCTGATCACTAGAACTTATGCTAAAGAGTAAACCTTGGTCATAATACCAACAAATGAATTACTAAATAGCCCTGTCTCACTCGCATTGTGAATGATTGGCTGTTTATATCACGTGATACCCTTCAAGTAACGTGTAACGTAAAAGACCTCCCAGGACATTTACTACGTTAAGTTAACTGCAAGTCAACGTTAAGTTAACTGCATCGTGATCGCTTCCATTTAAAAAACACGAGGAGATCCTTTAGGTTAAGTTAACTTTAAGTTGATCGTGATCCCAGCATAAGTGGAATGGTGATATCACTTCTTGGCACAGGTCTCCACAGTGCCGTCGAAAGAAACTGTCCCAGGTACCCGAAGACTGTTCCCTTCTCAACTCTCTTGCCGCACTCCCATTGGGCATGAACCGCGAGTGTGAGTCACGCTTTCGTACAACACTACACGTGTGAACGTAGTGTCGTAGACATTGCTTATGACGTCATTGGCTCCACGACCCTGTCGTGTCGGGGGATCAACCATGTTTGATTTTCAGTCGTGGCGTTGCGGGCGTGAAGCAAGAATGTCTTCGCAAAGTATTCTGAAATGTAATGATAATGACACCTTACGTTTTTCTAGAATTGTATGACATGGCGCCCAACTGTACGGTCCTACTTTGGAGCAGTACCGATATCGTGATTTGCTCGCAGCGGCAGCAAAGAGAGTATGTAACGCTTTAAATATATCGAGATTTGGACCTAGAGAAGTTATTGTAAAGTTTAAAAAGTTGAGAATTTCTTACTGCCATGAACTAAGGAAATTATCAAATAGTCAGAGGTCGGGAAAATCTGCCGATCATGACATCTACTGACCTAAAGTGGTGTGGTTTGAGAAGACTACAACCTCACAGCCCTCAGCCACTACCTTTTCCATGGCCACGCCTCAACTGAACCCTTCAGTCTTCCGCCTGTGTGAACAGTTTATGCTTCCTCACTAACGCGTGGGTGACAAGAACGCGCACGATAGAGTAGTTAACGCTCTTGGTCCACGCCACGTTCCAACGGGGCTTTAGAGTGCATCCCTGAGTGCCACCAGCAGCTACGAGCATCCATACATGAGCCTTACTGTTGATTCACACGTTCGCCGAAAAACAAGAGCAGTGTCGAACTGTGGTCACGTGGCAGCTCTAAACCAATCACAAGAATTGCGCGTGAGCTGTGTAGGCCGCGCTGCTCTGGTAGAGACAATCTCTGCTTTAACAGCGCTTCTCCGTTAAAATCCGCTTTAGATAGACCCGATCAGTGCGTGCGCAAGCTTTCCTCAATGCGCTATATTTTATAAACAAAAGTAGTGAAGCAGACACTATCGTCTATACGTTTATACTTTGTTGTTCTTCTTCAGTTAATATAGCTGCAAGTACTGCTATTTTCTTTTCTTTTTTTCTTTCATGTTTGACATGACTACTCAACAGATCAGTTAGACACGACTATCTTAGAAAAGGTTATGAAAACACACAGCACTGTAGGCAGGCAAACAGGTGGTTGTAATTTGACGTTTCAATACATCATGGGTAAACATAAATTCCCAACTTTCCGCGTGTATGTTGTAACCGGTTACTCAAAAAGGAGGGTTACAAATACCAAAAAAATAAGTTCAAAAGGGAAGCGGCAAAACTCAAACAAGAATAATAGGAGTGAGCAGTGTGAGTAATTTGCTTAGGATAATTCTGGAACGTCATATGTCTCCAGAGCACGCAACTCATCCCTAATTGTGGGAAGAAGAAGAAGAACCACGGTCTACCTCCAAAAATCTCAAGAACAACTAATATATATATTTAATGAAGATATGCAAAATAAGTGTAATTAATTATACCCAGGGATAACATGATTAAAAAATAACATTAAAAGATTGCAAATCCCTAATAGCGTTTTATTCAAATTTATACCAACTAGTAACAACATATTATATAAAATGTAGGAACCATCGAGAATGTTACTCAATGCATTAATAACAATGGTGATCTGCGGTTACAGTTTTAAAACCCGCTAAATGTATTACTTTAGGATCTTTCCAATACATCGGATAAGCGATTAGCATTATATATAACCAATTGAAACAAAAAATAACATTATTCAAAGTGTATATTTCTTTTTTTGTTTACCTACACTAGAAGTTAATCGATATCAGGGACCATAACCATCCCATTACACAATTACCCT